>CM052810.1:124056278-124093916 GCA_028533885.1 Nasua narica | reverse complement strand
CACAATGCATTTAGTTTCCAGTTATGGGCTCTATGACACTGAGATCCACCATAACCATATTGGTTCTCAAGACTATGTCCACCTAATAGCTTAAAATACAGAAACTAAGTCGGCCTCAAGGGTTTAGGGTTCACCTCCCATGGAAAAAAGTAAGGCCTTATTTTCACAAACGATGGGACACCAAAACTGATCCCTGAATTATACATAAGGATTTGGAAGGGTTTCCTTTTTTATAAACGAGGCACAAAAAACTCAAAATCATAAAGAAAAAGACTGACCAACACTTCAACTATATAAAATTTAAGAACTTCGGTACATTAGAACATACCACAAATGGGCTGAAAAGACAAACCACAAACTAGGAGTAAAAATTTATAAATATTTTGTAGCACTTATAATCAAGTAGTCATTAATATGCCTACAAATAGAACTCCCATAAATTACTAAGAACAGGCAAGCAAACCAACAGAAAAAATAGGCAAAGCCAACTTAAGTAGTCATATCACACACACAAAAAAGCATTGGCCAATAAACATATAAATTTATACTAAGCCCATTAGTAATCTTGAAAATACATATTATAGGGGCACCTGGGTGGCTCAGTTGGTTAAGCATCTGCCTTCGGCTCAGGTCATGACCCCAGCCTCCTGGGTTCAAGCCCCACATTGGGCTCCCTGCTTGGTGGGGAGCCTGCTTCTCCCTCTCCATCTGCCTGCAGCTCCCTGCTTGTGCTCTCTCTCTGTCAAATAAATAAATAAAATCTTTTTAAAAAGTACAAATTATAAAAAAAAAGTACAAATTATAACCATATTTTAAAAAAAGTAATAGTTCCAAATGCTGGCCAAGAGAGAAGTATAAACTGCAATCTGGCACAATATGTATGAAAACAATTTGGAATACCTCGTAAAGTTAATTATATACATTACTTGACAACCCAGATATTGGGCTCCTAAGTATATGCTCTGGAAAAAGTGTTGCACATCTATAACAGGACATATGTACAGGATTGTTCACAAGCAACATTTTTTATAACAGCAAAACTTTGAACACAACCAAAATGTCAACTGACAGGAGAACAGAGAAATCAAATGTTACATTTGCAAATAAAAGAATACTGTATAATTAACCACTCCTAAATGGAAGAAACAGAAAATGTAATATTGTGTGAAAGCAGCAAAACAGAACAATGCATCCAGTATGATTTCATTTATAGAAAGATCAAAAGCAACAAAATTAAATCATGGGAGTGATTAATACAAAATTCAGGAGAGTGGCAACCTCCAGTTAGGGTAGGGTAAAGAGCTGGGATCAGGCAAAAATAAAGAGTTCCTCAAGATACTAGTAAATGTTCTATTTTTAAATTGAGGTGTGGATATGATCTACATAGCAATAGTAATAAGAAAAAAGAACAGTTTGTATATTACATCTTAAAAAGCAAACTTCTATGAACTTTTATGTACCACATATATTAAGTAAATAAAGCAAATAAAAAAGAATAGGATTATAGACTGCCCTCAGTTGGTAGCATCTGGGGCAACGGAGTGGTTCGTAGGTACACGGGAGTTTTTATTCTCTCCTTTTCGCATGTTTAGAATTTTACATAATAAAACCTTGCTAAGAAGTTAGCACTTTTAACTCTAAATGAGCATTTATCTCAAGATTAAAAAGCAGTCTAGATTTCCAGATTTCCATTTTCAGAATGTAGAAAACGGAAAAGAGCACTGCTCCCATCCTTAGAACAATGATGAACAACCTACAAATTCACCCCAGTTCTTGACCAGCAGAGAGCTGAGATTGCAGGGCCAACTAACCCCGTCTAAGAAGAGAAGATACAAAAGCATTTGTTCACTTCAAAAATACTGGTCAACGGCAAGAACTTAGCTAAAATCTCTAATTAATTGCTAAAAGCTGAGTGTGGCCTCACAAAAGACTATCAAAACCCCTGGGGCCAAAGACAAAAGAAGAATTCACATTCACTCATAGACTCTTGTCCAAGGACCTCACAGGAAGTTTACCAAAAAAAATTGGAGACATGGTGGGAATCTAAGAAAAATGTCCCTTGTGGTCCCTTGCAGTAAAGGCACAAAACCCCCACCTGGATCCTTCTCCTCTGTTTCTCACATGGAACAAAAGGTGCCAAACAAAAGCAATTGTACATTCATATGCAAAAAACTCCAATTTAGACTCTTACTTCATTTCATAAAATTAACTCAATATAGATCACAGAATTTAATGATATAAAAGCTAAAATAATAAAACTTCTAAAACCCAGAAGAAAATCTTTAGGACTTTGCATTAGGTAAAGATTTCTTAGATATGACAACAAAAGCATAATCCATAAAAGGAAAATGTGAGAAACTGGACTTCACCAGAATTAAAAATTTCTGCTTTTCTAAAAACATTACCGAGAATATGAAAAGACAAGCCATAGACTGGGAGTAAAGCAGTATATATTATTTGAACATAGGCTCCAATTAAAGATATATATTGTAAACTCTGGGTAACCAGCATAAAAAATCTTTAATGTATAAGTAATAAGCCAACAGTAGAGATAAAATGGACTCGTTAAAAAAAAAAAAAACCCCAATCCAAAAGAAACATGGAACAAGTAGAACCAATAAAAAGTACCTGGGAACATTTGCAATGACGTGGATGGAACTAGAGGGTATTATGCTAAGCGAAATAAGTCAGTCAGAGAAAGACAATTATCACATGATCGCTCAGATATGAAGAATTTGAGAGGCAGGGCAGGGAGTCGTGGGGGGGTGGGGAAGAGAAATGAAACAAGATGGGATGGGGAAGGAGACAAACCATAAGAGACTCCTAAACTCACAAAACAAACTAAGGGTGGCTAGGAGGTAGTGGGGGAAGGGTTATGGACATTGGGGAGGGTATGTGCTATGGCAAATGCTGTGAAATGTGTAAGCCTGGTGACTCACAGACATGTACCCTGGGACAAATAACACATTATATGTTAATAAAAAAAAAAAGGTACTTGGCAAGACAACATATTTGAATCCACCTACATTAATAATTACTTTAAAGTTAACACATTAAACACATCAGTTAAAAGACGGAAACTGTCAGGTAATCTATGATCCAATTCTAAGCTGTTTATAAGAAGAACATTTCAAATAAAAGGATATAAAACTAAAAGTAAAATGATAAAAACAGACCTTGCAAATATTAACCTAAAGAAATATAGAGTAGCTATATCAAATAAATAACTAAATTAACTGAAATAACTAAGTATCAGACAAAAAACTTTAGAGCAAGAAACATTACCAGAAATAAGGATAGTACACTTCAGTAATGGGATTAATTTTCTAAGAAGAAATAATAACCTTAAATATCTATATGCACCTAACAAGAGATCTTCAAAATGCATGAAGAAAATCTGATAGAAATGAAATGAGAAAAAGAACAATTTTGCACTCCTCTCGGTAATGTAGAACAAGTCACAGAAAATTAATAAGGACATAAAAGACCTGAACAACAGTATCAGCCAGGTTAGACTAACTTAATATTTACAGAATACTGTTACCCGGTAATAGCAAAATACACACTCTTCGATTGCACATTTATCACAAATTCAATTACTGTAATTTGATAAACATTCACCAGGATAAACTATCTTCTGTACCATAACATAAACCTTAACAAACTTAAAAGAAATGAAATATACAGTATGTTCTAGAAATAGAATTAAACTAGAAATCAGTAATAGAATGATATCTGGAATATCCTCAAATATTTTCAGATAAAAGAATGTATTTATAAATAATCCATGGGTCAAAGAGGAAATCACAAGGGAATTAGAAAGTATTTCAAGGGCGCCTGGGTGCCTCAGTTGGTTGAACAACTGCCTTCGGCTCAGGTCATGATCCTTAAGTTCCGGGATCGAGTCCTACATGGGGCTCCCAGCTCCACAGGGAGTCTGCTTCTTCCTCTAACCTTCTCTCCTCTCATGCTCTCTCTCACTTTCCCTGTCTCTCAAATAAATAAATAAACAAAATCGTTTAAAAAAAAAAGGTATTTCAAAACTGAATGAAAATAAAAGCACAACATATCAGATTTCCTTGAAGCAATAATTAGAGGAAAATATATAGTACTATAAGTTCATATTAGAAAAGAAACTTTTCAAATCAGTCTAAGCTTCCACATCAAACTTTAAAATGTAGAACAAGCAGGGGCAACTGGCTGGCTCAGCTGTTAGAGCATGTGGCTCTTGATCTTGGGGTCGTGAGTTTGAGCCCCATCTTCGGTGTAGGCATTACTTAAACTTTTAAAAAATGTAGAGCAAGTAGAAGAAAGGAAATAATAAGAAGAACAAAGAGGAAACTGAGAATGACAAAAGTAGACATAAAAATCAATGAAATCAAAAGCTGGATTTCTGGAAAAACAATCATTAAATTTATAAATTTCTAACCAGACTAAGAAAAAGAGAAGAAAAAAATTACAAATATGAAAAAGGAAAGAAGGGACATCACTACAGATGCTATACCATTAAAAGATAATGGAATACCAAGAACAACTTTATGGCCATAAATTCAACAATGTGGAGAAAAAAGGTAAGTTCCTTGGAAAAAGGCACACACCAAAGCTCACTGAAGAGGAAACATTTAACTTAAATAGTCCTAAATCTACGAAATAAGTTAAAATTTTAAGTTTAAAATCTTCCAACAAAGAAATCTCTTAGCCTAGACACCTGCAATGGTAAATTTTATCAAACATTTAAGGAAGAAATAATACAAATGTAAACTCTTCTATGAGGAAGGAATACTTCCTGACTCATTTAATGAGCCCGGCATTTACAGGGTACCAAAACCAAGGCATTACAAGATAACTGGAGACCAACATTTCTCATGAATATAGACACAAAAATCCTTAACAACATCTAAGAAATCACATCCTATGGGACTTATCCCAGGAAAATAAAGCTGATTCAACAACACCTGAAAATCAATTAATATAACTCTTCATTTCCACACACTAAAGAAAAAAAAATGATCATTCTCAATGGGTACAGAAAAGGCCTTTGATAAACGGCTTTTATACCATTCATTCATAATTTAAACACACATACACAAACTCTCTACAAACTAGAAACAGAAAAGAACTTTCTCAACCTAATAAAGGGCATCTAAAAAAGCCTATAATCACACTTAATGGTGGACTGAATACTTTCCCCCAAGATCATCAATAAGGCAAAGATGTCCATTCTCACTACTCCTGTCAGCACTGTACTAGAAGTCCTTAGTCAGGGCTGTAGTCAGGGCTGTAGGTAAAACCAACAAATAAAACAATACAAGCAAAAGGCATATGGATTAGAAAGAATTAAATAAAACCATTCCTAGTCACAGAAAACAGGACTGTCAAAATAGAAAATCCCAAAGAATTTACTACAGTTTTATCACAAATTCAATTACTGTAATTTAATAAAAACATAAGGAAAAAACAAAACAAAACAAAACCTAAAGCTAGAAATCTAACCCCAATTCATAGGAACTTAAAAACAGTTTAGGAAAATATTTCTATCAGTCTAGATATAATCCACCTTTTTAATATTTCCTTTTAAGAATCAATAAAATATATAAATTAGCTCATAAGAGACAACTGGTTATAATAATTTAAAACAGTAAGTTAAAGTAAGTTCAGGGCGCCTGGGTGGCTCAGTTGGTTGAACAACTGCCTTCGGCTCAGGTCATGATCCTTGAGTTCCAGGATCGAGTCCCACATAGGGCTCCCAGCTCCACGGGGAGTCTGCTTCTTCCTCTAACCTTCTCTCCTCTCATGCTCTCTCTCACTTTCGCTCTCAAATAAATAAAAAAAATCTTAAAAAAAAAAAGTTCAAAAAAGTTACTAAGTTTTACTTTAGAATACAGTATCTTGAAATATCTCAATGTACAGCTACATTCTACCCATCCACATTAAATGACAGTCATATATACAATAGTAAGAAAAATACTATCTGTTCACCAAAAAAGTATCAAGATGGGGGCAACTGGGTGGCTCAGTCTGTTAAGTGGCTGCCTTCCTGGGCTCAGGTCATGATCCCAGGACCCTGGGATGGGATCCCCATGTCAAGCTCCCTGCTCAGTAGGGAGTCTGCTTCCCCCTCCCCTTCTGCCCTCCCTCTGCTCTCAAGTAAATAAATAAAATCTAAAAAAAAAAAGTATCAAGATATATTAAGCAAATGTCTCAGATTGACATTTTATAATACTACTTTTCCTGGATTTGGGTTCCTAACGAATTAATACAATGTCCACCTGTCCAATAGTCAACTAAAAAGTAACAAATTGGACTTCTAAAGGGTTTCACAGAAGGTATGTTAAACTCAATAATGCACATCATTCACAAGTCATTAAATGACACTGTGGACTGTATCAACCTTGATTTAAATTTTCTCACAACTCATGATTTAAATTTTAATTTAAATAGGGGTGCCTGGGTGGCTCAGTTGTTAAGCGTCTGCCTTAAACTTAGGTCGTGATCCTGGAGTCCTGGGGTCCTGGGATCCAGCCCAGCATCTGGCTCCCTGCTCGGCGGGAAGCCTGCTTCTCCCTCTCCCACTACCCTTGCTTTGTTCTCTCTCTCTCTCTCTCAAATAAATAAATAAATATTTAATTTAAATAAAGGATTATGCTAGTTATTCTCAAATTCAGTACACACGTATTTTGGCAGTAAAACAACATTTAACTTTTTAGATAGCAAACTAGCTTTTCAGTGATCATTTTTAACTACCATGAATTGGCTTTGTGGACCCAAATTTAAAAGATAAAAGAAATTGAATCACCATAATGGGATGATCAAGGTTTCTAACGCATTGTTTTGATGGTGATTCACTCAAGCTAGAGAAAAACAAGGCCTCCCAGAGTGATCCATAGATACAGTAAGTCTTAAGGAAGAGTAAATAACTCAACTTGGAATAAATAACCATTATCTGCCAATGTTCCTCATTTTAAAATAAGAATATAGCCAAGTAGTAAAGATAAAAATACCACAATTTATTTTGATGGAATATATTGATATCTGAAAACTCAAAGAAAAAATTCTAGATTTTATATGCTGAAATACAAATGGTTTGGGGTCAATTAAATGAATGCTATGATAAAAAGAAAAAGGCATCATTAGGTACAAAACAAATATACAAAAATATATACCAAAAAAACCCCCAAAACCCCACAAAAACCATCATAAAAGTTTTACAAAATCACAGGTAACTTGGGGTTTTTTAATAATACACATTACAACACTAATTAGTTTAGGAAAGCTATCTAAGTAGCACTATAGTCCAAAGAGATTACCCAAAGTTTATACAGGATTTACACTAAGGAGAACCTAATATATCCCTCATTTGGTATAAATCTATAATCTTAACAACAAAAAAAATAAACTGTAGTATTCACTAAAAGCCAAACAGATGCCAGACTGCCAGTGTTTGAATTCCAACTCTACTACTTGCTGACTCTATGACCTTGGGCAAGACATTATGCTTTCTACCATTCTTTCCTCTGTAAACTGGGAATAATATACTTCATAGTGTTTTAGTAAGGATTAAATGAGGTAAAAATGTCTGGTATTACATACAAAGAAAATATAAAAGTACCATTATTCTAGTTTTTTTTTAATGACATGATTTTCACATCTCTTCATAGCATGCTTGGTTTTATACAAAATATTAAAAAATTTGAAAGGGACAAAACCTAAAATCCTTAGTGCTTATATAGAAATTCCTGTTGGTACCTCTGTGAAAACTATACTCCCTTCCCCACAAGAGAAATAAGATATTGTTAAAATGTTCTTGACTCAGGGGTGCCTGGGTGGCTCAGTGGGTTAAAGCCTCTGCCTTCGGCTCAGGTCATGATCTCAGGGTCCTGGGATTGAGCCCCGCATCGGGCTCTCTGCTCAGCGGGGAGCCTGCTTCCTCCTCTCTCTGCCTAACTCTGCCTACTTGTGCTCTCTCTCTCTCTCTCTCCATCAGATAAATAAATAAAATCTTTAAAAAAAAAGTTCTTGACTCAAAAAAATAAGGTCTCTGAAACTATTCATTTACCAAATATAAAAATATAGGTGCTCTGATCAAATGCTTACAAATTCAATTAGGTTTAGATATGAAGAATGCTCTTAAATGGTAATCTGTTCCAGGATTTAATTGCTTTGCAATTATTTACATTTTCTAAGTGCATACTTGTAAAGAACATTTTTCCCATGCCCAGGTTCACCATGTACCTATTAAAGTCATCTTAAAAGTATGGAACACAAATTACCTGCCTTAGAAAAGACAGTTTACTCCATGTATAAAAGCTCAGAGTGGCTTTCAGAAAGATCAGACAGAAGTAAATACACCAGCCATATAGTTCTTTGAGCTTTATTTTTATATGCATACATGTTTTCAAGAAAACAGAAATTTCAACATACTGAGTACAACATATCAAATGAAATCATTCAGAATTATTTTAACGGTATAAAGTATGTGTATAGGAGGATTATATAATTTATTCTGAGGTTTCAAAAAGTATTGTTTTTGGTTTTAAAATTCTGACACCATTATTTACTATAACTTTCAAGTAACATAGTTCAAGTTTTTTTTAAAAAAATGACCAAATTAAGACATTATCTCTAAGATGATCTGATAGATGAGCTGCCTTTACCACGATCTTCAAAATAGTGCTGTTCAATTCTTCTACAGAAAGCAAGGAGGTTGCTATAGTTTTTCACCTTCTCGGAAAGTTCATCATTGGTCAACTGTGTGGTAAGAATGGTATACAAATGGCCGAACACCAGTGCATCTAGTTCAGTAGGCCTATAAGAAAAGTAGAAATGAAAGTAATATGAACAGCATTTAACTTGTAAGGCAGAATGTACACTACTTTTTAAAACATTTTATTCATCTATTTAAAAGAAAAAGTCACATAAATAAATCCTACCTCAACTTGATAGAATTTATTTTGTTTTTAACTTGGAATTTCTGTTGTAAGATATAGGGAAAAAAAAACCTTTAAAATTAAAACTTGCTAGCTGCGTGACTTGCTTTTTAAAGTAGTAATGTATTAAAATAATATTGGTGTAACTGATCATATTCATTTTATTCATTAATTTATTCACTAAATAAATACAGCAGGTCTCCAATGTGCCAGGAACTGTGCTCGGATGATAGAGACGTAAGAACACAAAAGATATTCTAAGACATGGACACAAAATATAAATCACAACACAATTTAGTGTTTGAATAGAAGCAAAAACAAAATGGTATAAAAACAGAGGATTTCAATGTGGTGCTGGCACAAATGACACTTGCTACCCAAATCATGTATAAACAACATGATTTAAGTTTAACTTTACCACTTTTAAAATAATTTAGCTTTTTTTTTTAAAAAAAAGACTGATTTATTTATTTTGAGAAGGTGGGGAAATGGAGAAGAGAGAATCTCAAGCAGACTCCCCACTGAGCTCAGAGCCCGATGCGGAATTCAATCTCATGACCCATGAAATCATGACCTGAGCCAAAGGCAGCCCCTCAATCGACTGAGCCACCCAGGCGCCCCAATTTAGCTTTCTGAAGGAGAAATAAAGATGTCTTCAACACAAAAATTTCTAGGGCCTTTTTTTTCCCTTAATTATGTGTAACAAAAAACTGAAATTTATCTACCTCACCACTAATGATCTATAGATGAGGCATCACCAAACTACATTATATTAAAATAATTGCTAATGATACTAAAATACTACTGAAGGGAGAAAATATCACCATAATTATGAACTAATTATTGCTATCAGACCCATAATGATAAAGTTTTTAAGAAAATACGTGTTAGGGCGCCTGGGTGGCTCAGTTGGTTGAGCAACTGCCTTCGGCTCAGGTCATGATCCTCGAGTTCCGGGATCGAGTCCCACATCGGGCTCCCAGCTCCACGGGGAGTCTGCTTCTTTCTCTAACCTTCTCTCCTCTCATGCTCTCTCTCACTTTCTCTGTCTCTCAAATGAATAAATAAAATCTTTTTTAAAAATAAATAAATAAATAAATAAATAAAAGAAAATACGTGTTAGCCTACCTAAATGTGAAAGTATGTTTCAGTAATCTGGTTTGGAAAGACAGATTTGGGGGGTCCCTCAAATCTAAGTTTGAATCCTTACTGCCACTTACTACCTATGTGGTCTTAATCACTAATAATGAATGACCTCATGCTGCTGCATGGTTTTAAATATGTCTTTATGCCACCAATTCCCCAATATTTATCTACAGTCCCAGTCCCTCTCCTAAAGTCCAGAATCATACATTTGAATGTCTATATAACATCTCTGAGCAGCTGCCTTCGGCTCAGGTCATGATCCCAGGGTCCTGGAATCGAACCCCACATGGCATCGGGCTCCCCGCTGGGCAGGGAGTGTGCTTCTCCCTCTCCCTCTGCCTGCTGCTCTGCCTACTTGTGCTCTCTCTCTCTAATGAAGAAATAAAGTCTTAAAAAAAAAAAAAAAACACATCTCTACTTGAATGCCGATTAAGCATCTCAAACTTGCTCATCCCATATTCCCAAAATAAAAAGCACCATTATGCATTCAACTATTTGAGTCAAAAATCTCAGGGTTACTCTTGAGTCTTCTCTTTCTCTTACCTCCCATATACGTTAGCAAGTGTTCTGAGACAGGACTGCCAAATAAGTCCTGACTGCTGCCATTTATCATCCACTCTGAGCCACCAGCATGTCTCACCTAAGCCACTACGACAGCCTCTTAACAAGCCTTGCTGCTTCTATTTATTGTTCACATAGTAGCCAGAGTGATTTCTTTTTAAATGCCACCAGACCATAGCACTCCAAGCATAAACTATTCTAATGAATATCCATTCCACTTAACACTAATATGCCAAACTCCTTACCTGAAGCATAGAAAGCCTAGATGACCTAGTCCCTGCTTTTCTCTTCAGTCTCATCTCTTTCCACTGTCCACACACAACCAATAATGGTCTTGCCTCCTCCATTTGAACATAACAAACTCAAGCCAATCTTGGGGCCTTGACCCAATTATTCCTGCTGCCTAGAAGACTTTTCCCTTGACTTCACATTGCTGGTTCCTTCTTGTTTTTCAGAACAAGGCTTAAATGTCACATCTGAACACCCAAACTAAAGTGGATATGCAACCACTTATTACCATGTGATCCTATTTGACTTCTCCACATAGTACTTAATACTATCTAATATTTGTTGTTAATTGTCTGTCTCCCTCTACCAGGATCTTCTCTACTTGTTTCCTGCTGTGTGTCCCTAATACTTAGAACAATGCCTGAGACAAAGTAGGGTTCTTAATAAATATGTTTGAATGAATCAATAAAAAGGTGATGCATTTCTCACGCCATACTATAACTGTGTCCACTTAACTGTTTCCCATCATTAAACTCTAAGCTCCTTGGAGGTGACACTGCATACATCTTTTATATCCCCACTTCTTAGAAAAGGATGAAAGGAACTGAATTGGTATTGGCTGAATGCAAATAGAGAGTAAGCATCCTGCCTATGGTATGTAGGATATTTAATTTTTCAATAGTATTCACATTCTTTCAAAGCCTTCCCTTCTTTGACACATACATGAAGAATTATTAATCAAAGTCAGATGTGCAGTCAATGGTCATGTTTAAGAGGGTAGCCAACAGGATAGTTTGAAAAAAAAATTACAGGTGTCCTTGGACTAAATAGCACCATGAATAGTATCATTACAAATGAAGAATCAATAACAAAATGGATTCTGAAAAGAACCAGAGATGTAGAAGGTAGATATATGTAAAGAACTTCTTTGTCAGAAGTAATTAACTCTTCCATGTCCCTAAGCATATTCCTTAAAAGGTATAGCTTTATCTCACCAATTTAGGATTTATTTTTTTCCTAATTTTTATGTAGGGTTAATTACCCTTTGCTTCTTGAATTAGATCATTAAAAAAGTGAATTTATTTCCTGATGCAACTTCCAGTGACATAGACGGGCATCCTTTACCAATAAATGAAGTATCTGAAGGAGTTCAAGTATAAGTGTATATTCAAACTACAGTGGTCTAGAAGTAACCCTGAAGTGGTCAAAATGTTACTTGCTGCAAACCTACATCCATGTAACTCAAAAGGTGCTGAATTATATGGGTAATGAGCATACAGCAATTGATCTCATGTTAGTTACATAGTCAGCAACTTGGTGGCAAGTTACTTTAGAACACCTAACAGGAAGTAGAATACAATATACAAAATCAAATGAAACACACATATATAACTAATGCATATTTTTTAATCTTACAAATTTCATCAGTTATATTTATATATATATGAAATATATAAATAACCAATTCCTAGAATTCTTTCTTTTTAAAAAGTACACTTGTGGTAGTCATTCCACAACTATATACCACTAGTAAAACTCAGAGCTATAAACATAAAAGTGTCAATATTAGCATGTGTAAATACCGTAATAAACCTGATTTTTTTAAAAAGCAATAAACTCTGAAAAATATTTGCAATTCATGTGAGACAAGAACAAAAATAAACACACTTTGCCCAATATTTGTACTGAATTGTTTAATCAAGCTAAGATCTTGATTAACACACACAGTTTTAATTACCTTTCCTATACCACATAAAGGGAGAACTAACATTTCCACCCTTATGCTTACTAAGTAGTGGGTTGAAATTTGAATACTGATAACAACTCTCCTCCTAAGACCTTTTAGATCTTTCATCTATATATTACATCTATCTTTATAGACCTTTTATTAGAAAAACATTCCAGGATAAATATTTTTAGGAACCTAAGAAATGTGTTGCCTTATCTTGCATTATCATTCTTTCCATATTTTCATTGGCTATTACTATTCCTTTTTCCCTAGTTTTATTGAGAAATAATTGACATGTATCATTGTATAAGTTTAAGATGTACAACGTGGTGGTATGATTTACATATGTTATTAAATGATTATACCAAAAGGTCCAGCTAATATCCATCAGTTATCTACTATTCTTTCATTTGAATATTAAAATAAAAAGACTTTAAAATGTGAATGTTTTCCTAATCTTTCCCATTTAAGATTTTTCTATACTCAACTTTTTTACTTTATTATGATTGCCTATTTCTTTCTTTCTTTTTTTTTTAAAGATTTTATTTATTTATTTATTAGGAAAGAGAGAGAGTGAGAGAGAGCATGAGAAGGGAGAAGGCCAGAGTGAGACGCGGACTCCCCATGGAGCTGGGAGCCCGATGTGGGACTCGATCCCGGGACTCCGGGATCATGACCTGAGCCGAAGGCAGTTGCTTAACCAACTGCGCCACCCAGGCGCCCTATTTCTTTCTTTCTGATACCTTTTATAGTCAGTCTAGTTTCAAAAACATTAATTTTGTCTCAGTGTTCAGTAATTTTTCCTTCCCTAACACTATTAACTTGCCATGTCTTCATACTACTAGGAGTAATTTACATATTCCCTCTTTGTATACCAATCATTGATCTTAGGACTGTCATTCAAGTTTGTAAATCAAGCCCCTTGCTTGATTTTTTTTTACATTTTTTTTTTATATTTTGCCTTTGAAATTTTGAGCAATTTCAATTTGAGCAACAAATCGATCGATTTTCTCAAGTGGTAATTTATAAAATTATTAAAGTATAATTGATATACAATGTTAGATTAGCTTCAGATGTACAACATATTGATTCAACCATACGGTTTTGATTACTATAGATTAGTAGTATATCTTGAAATCTGGGATTATGATACTTCCAGCTTTGTTCTTCTTTCTCAAGATTGCTTTGGCTATTCAAGGTATTTTGTGGTTCCATACAAACTTTGGATATATTTGTTGTAGTTCTGTGAAAAGTGTTATTGGTGTTTTGATAGGAATTGCATTCAATCTGTAGATTACTTTGGGTAGTACGGACATTTTAACAATATTAATTCTTCAAATCCATGAGCATGCTGTATCTTTCCATCTGTGCCATATTAAATTTCTTTCATCATTGCCTTATAGTTTCATAGTCTAGGTCTTTCACCTCTCTGGTTAAATTTATTCCTTGGTATTTTCATTCTTTTTGCTGCAATTGTAAATTCTTAATTTCTCTGTTAGTCTGTTAGTGCATAGAAATGCAACTGATTTCTATATATTAATTTTGTACCCTACAACTTTACTGAATTCATTTATGAGTTCTAACAGTTTTCTGATAGAGTCTTTAGGATTTTCTACATATATTATCATGTCATCTGCAAATAGTGACAGTTTTACTTCTTCCCTAACAATCTGATGCCTTTTAATTCCTTTTCTTATCCTGACTGCCATGGTTAGGACTTCCAGTACTATGTTGAATATAAGTGGCGGGAATGGATATTCTTGCCTCGTTCCTGATCTTAAAGGAAAAACTTTCAGTTTTTCACCACTGAATTTGTTAGCTAGATTTTTCACATATGGCATTTATTATGTCAAGGTATGCTACCTCTATGCCCATTTTGTTAAGTTTTTATCATAAAGAGATGCTGTATTTTGTTAAATGCCTTTTCTGAATCTATTGAGATAATTGTAAATGTTTTTTGTAAATGGTTTTTTGTAAATTGTAAATGGTTTTTATCCTTCCTCTTATTACTGTGATGTATCATACTGATTGATTGGAGAATAGTGAACCACCCCTGCATCCATGGAATAAATCCCACTTAATCATGGGGCGCCTGGGCAGTTGCGTCCACTCTTGATTTCAGTTCAGGTCATGATCTTGGGGTCAAGAGATCAAGGCCCAAATCAGGCTCCACACTCAGCAGGGAGTCTACTTGAGATTTTCTCTGTCCCTCTCCTTTCGCCCCTCCCCTTGCTCACATGTGCATGCACTTGTGCTTGCGCGCTCTCTCTAAAACAAATAAATCTTTAAAAAAAAATAAAATAGGGGTGCCTGGATGGCTTCGTCATTAGGCGTCTGGCTTTGGCTCAGATCGTGTCCCCAGGGTCCTGGGATCGAGCTCTGCATTGGGCTCCCTGCTCAGTGGGAAGTCTGCTTCTCCTTCTCCCTCTCCACCTGTAATTCCCTCTCTTGCTGTCTGTCTCTGTCAAATAAGTAAAATCTTTTTTTTTTTTAAAGATTTTATTTATTTATTTGAGAGACAGAGAAAGTGAGAGAGAGCATGAGAGGAGAGAAGGTCAGAGGAAAAAGCAGACTCCCCGTGGAGCTGGGAGCCCGATGCGGGACTCGATCCCGAAACTCAAGGATCATGACCTGAGCCGAAGGCAGTTGCTCAACCAACTGAGCTACCCAGGCGCCCCAAATAAGTAAAATCTTTTAAAAAATAAATAAATACAGTAGTCCCACTTAATCTTGGTGAATGATCCTTTTAATACACTACTGAATTCAGTTTGCCAGTGTTTGTTGAGAATTTCTGCATTGATGCTCATCACAGATACTAACCTAGTTTTCTTTTTTTTGCAGTATCTTTAGCTGGTTTTGGTAGCAGAATAGTACTGGCCTTTAGAATGAATTTGGAAGTTTTCCTTCCTCTTCTATATTTTGGAATAGTTTAAAAAGAATAGGTATTGACTCTTCCTTAAATGTCTGGTAGAATTCACCTGTGAAACCATCTGGTCTTAGGACTTTTGTTTGTTGATACTGATTCAATTTCTCAACTGGTAATTTCTTTATTGAACAAATCTCAGTAAAATCCATTCTTCACTGAAATTTTTTATCTTAAGATTCCCATGTATAATTTTTGCAGCATTTCCTCAATATCCTTTCCTATTAGTATAGTTATATTTGTATATTTTTAAGTTTTAAGGTATATGTGTATATGTAATATTATAAATATATTAAAATATATTTAAGGTATATTTTTAAGTTTTACCATTTATTAGTTAATGCAGAATTCTTTCTTTTTCAAATATAAGTCCTCTTCCAATTTCTCAATTTAAGCTACTTTTAACCAACACTGATCGTCTGCTGAGAAGTAGGTTTTGTTTAGAAAACATACAGACCTGCAAGAAGCTCATAAATGCTTTACAATGGTATAATTCATTCTATCCTGATTACACGTAGGGGGAAAAAAGGTAATATAACACTTTAAGAAAAGTTTTACTTTTTCATTCCATGTTCATGCTCACCACATGACAAAGAACAAAGGAGCTAGTAACCTTTGGATAGGTATCTAAACAGACATCACATCAGTAAGATCGCCTGTATACAACAGGAAATACAGATTTTGTTTTAGTTCCATTTCAGAAATATGACTTAAATATTTAAAAGCTACCGAACACATTATATATTATAAGAGATTAAAAAAAGGTCACCGCTGTTAGTATCCATCTTGTTCTAATTTCTTTCCATTTCACTTTTCTAAATTTTTCTTTCCACCATTTATCTTCTCTGTCTTCTTTTCTCAATTCCTATTCTTGCTGCAGGATCTCCCTCACCTACCCATTCCCCTTCTCTCATCAAGTAAAACTACTGGGTTTCTTTTGAGTCCTCTCAATATCCCCAGGAGGTTAGCTAGGAGAAAAATTTATTCTAATTTTAGAGGGAAGGGAAGGATACACAGGGAAATAAAGTAATCTGCCAAAGTCTGGTATATATCAGAGCCAAGAACAGAATTCAGGGCCACTGACCTGGAATCCAATACTACATTATCTAGACTTAAGCCAGTGCTCTAGTCACTAAAGTACAGTATCTCACAAAGTAATCATTCCTGACAGATAAAAGAATGAGAAAAATTCTGTCACATCAAAGTAAAAACACAAATGACTTTTTCCTAATTACAGTTTACTACTAATTAGACAATGGGATAAAACTAAAATTAAAAATAAAATCTATTTTTCAATCATTAGAGGAAAATGTGTATGTAAGTCTCATACAAGGTAAATTATTTCAGAAACCTACATCTTAATATGGTTCCTCCATAGCAACTCTTTGGTTTTGTGCTTGTTCTAAATTTTCAGTTTCTCACTGTCAGCTTAAATATAACTGCTATCTTATAAGAAAAAATCTATTTTGATACTTCCACTAAATCACATGCTAAATGATACCTGGTTATGAATGAAGTCTTTGACACTGAGTTTAAATGAGAAAAAGAAGTCAGATATATAATCCTGGCCTTTCATGAATACAGCATGCATAACAAAACTAACTCCTAACACATAATGATGCACTTCAAACAATAAAATACACCCCTTCTGGGCTTTTTAAGCCCTAAGAATTCCTGTATCAGCAAGAAAAGGAACTACTTGGCACTAATATGTAGATACATTTCTTTTGTGTTAGAGACTAAACAAATAGACTCTGCATAGCAAATTGCATCACCAGAACTAGAAACATAGCTGGAGAAGCCTTACCTACCAGGATTTCATGGTTTGAATTCTATGATCTTTGTGCTTCAGTGATGAAGACTCCAAATTTAGTTATATGTAGTATACATTAATATAACAAATATTTCCAAGCTATCATCACTGTCATTTTTGCTACTAATATTAATATCTCTACCAAAAGATGTATGATATGGCTATAGAAGATGAATGCCTATAAAGATAAGATAATTAATAGCAAATAAACCTTTTAAAAAATTATCAATCTAAAAAGGAAAATTTTTATTATAGAGCCAAGAAAAGGCTAGAATTTCTAAGTAAAACATTAAGATTAACATGTTAATTTAAGTCCATCTTAAACTGGATCACAGGATGAGTCTAATATATTAAAACTGTAACTTGTTTTAAAAAAGGAAAACCCATTCTTTGACTATATTATTCTTTTCCAGATTACAAAATAATTCTGTCTTAATGAAACATGAATTATTCAACTTAGATATATGTACATATATATTTAATCCATATCCATCATACTAATTTCTGTGCCTTACAAATATTTTCATTAACTTTTGAAAGATAAGTTCATAACAGTGCTTGTCCATCCAACAAAAATGTTAATTGTTTAGTTTTATTCGCTTTTCTGGTTCCCAGGGTATCACCCTGTATAAACAAGTATAGTTAGACTTCATGTTTTAACAGCATTTTCCAAGTGTAGAATTTTAAGATGATGTAGTTCCATACACAGCACCTCCGACTACCTCTAGGAGTACCTCTATCATATCATAAAATAATGACTGGTTTACATGTCTGCCCTTAAGAAAATTTTTAATGGCAAGAACAGCATTTCAGAAATTTTAGTATCCCAGAGCCTAGAGCTGTGCCTGAGAAGCAAGAAGTGCTAAGTAAACGTTCAATGAGGGCAAAAATGAAAAAAAAAATCTTATCACAAATATTTCTTGATAAAATAATTCCTTTGTGGCAAAATAAGTTTGTAACCTAACAATATAGAAAAGAAACTAACTGAAAAAGATAAAGTTTCTTACTGCTTATTGAAGAAATATGGCTGTGTTCCCAGTCTTTGAGAAAGCGCTTGACAGCACTGGTCTACATCTTCTAAGACCTAACATAGGCAATAGACACAAAGGAAAATATTTAAATCAGCAAAACGATGTCTAAAACTTAATTTGTATCACAGTTTATAACAAAAATGTAAATTTAGGTAACCTTTTATCATATATTTAAAATCAGACTGTAGAACACATATAGAATGTAAGTAATACTTTCTAAAAAAGAAACAAGAAGAAAATTTGAGAGCAAACTTCCTTTAAACACCATTACATTTAAGTTACTTATAAAGATTACTATTAAGAAAGTTTCTATCTCAAAACTCTACCCCTACAAAAATGTTTTCCTGAATCCATAGATTCAAATGACTTTATATATATAAAAAAATCTGCTTCATAACGATCACACTGCTGCTGACCCACCACGAGTAAAAGCATTTGAGTTGTTTTCCCACTAGTGGAGATAGATTTTATTTACTCAATCCCTATTCATTTACCCAACCCCTACTGTGGCCAATGGCACACATCAGTAAACCCGCTGGCTAGGACTACAAGTAGCCTTGGAAAAGAGACATTATTAGTTTAATGATTGAATTAGTTCAATCTCATGACCTTGAAAAGCTATATATTTTTTAATTTTGCTATTTCAGTAAATTTAAGATCAAAGAAAAATAGATATATTAAGAGTTGTTTTTAACAGAGTTTTTTAAAGCCCTGATGCTGCAGATCTATATTTATTGACATAAAAGATGCCCACAATATATTGGTAAATGGAAAAAATTAGATTACAGACTGCCAGATTTAATATGATCCCATTTAAGGAAAATGTTATTCAGAGACATCTAGAAGAATGTTCTCCAAATAGTTAGCAGTGGCAATTTCTAGATGGTAGGATTTCAAGCAATTTCTATTTCCTTTTTGAACTTTTCTGTATTATATAGTTTTACAATAAGCATGTATGATTTTTATAAAACAAATAAAACCTACTTCATGTCAGAAAAAAATAAGAGCAAATGTTTTCTTAGCTTTTTTATTATGCTGAGATTTTTAAAGACTATCAATATAAAAGATGAATTTCTTAATGCATTAAAGTTGAAGAAACCCCCAACTTTGATCTGAATTATCTGAATTCACCTGGTCCAGAGTCTTGTTACCCCATCCAATAGCTTTCATCTTACGTTTGACTTCCCACTGTTTCTGATAAGCCAAAATGTGATTCAGAGGCCAAGGGTAAGGAGATCCATATCTAGCATGAGTGATCTAGAGCAAAAAGATTTTGTGACAAACATGATTCTAAAAAAAAAAAAAGCCTGTTTTTACAAACAGAATTCTTAGGAAAATATATTTTCAGAACACAAATACAGCAATCTGAAAAAAAATACATAGCTTGCAATCTAAAAAAATTAAAATTTCAAACCATTCCCTTTAAAAATATATAAACTTCTATGTACTTTGCAACCAGTTATATCAAACAATGACACATAGCTTCCCTAAAATGTATGTGCAAGCAAAATTAAAGTAAGTGAAAAACTATATCACTAATGGTATAAACCACAATGTTTCATTTATGAGCAGGGACTTACAATTCTGAGCAAAAGTGTTTTCTCATTAAATTTTAATTAAGATAAATGCTGCAGAAGCACTCACCTCCCCTACTGTAGCTTCATCACACCACTGAAGATATAACTAGGAACAAAAGAACAGTCACTAAAACTTTAGAATACCAAAGAGAAAATGGATAAAGAAAATTATTTCTTACCATGGTGATATTTTATAAACCAACTTTATAAAAAAGTCACATATATGAGAACTTCCCTCCTCTGGCTAATGTTGCTATACAAAGTTATTAAATTTAATTAATGGTAATACTTAATAAAAGTATTTCCTATTCATAAAGTAGGACATCTCTAAATACCATTAAAGTATTTTAGAGATATTATTTAAGTAAACTTCCCAAGGCCAAAGTTAAATTATGAGTGGACAAGAATCACTCCTTTTTACAAATAGAAAAACTAGATCTGAAAATGTCAGACAACTTGTTCAAACATAATAACCAAATGATTTCAGTAACCATCCCAGCCCTAGAATTGCTTGGCTATATTCTTATTTCGCAATAACTTTAAAATAACCCATAAGAAAGATGATCATTTATAAGAGGAAAGTTTCTTTTCAAGGCCTATTATCTTCTATTATACCTCTGCAGTCAACAGCATATTGTTGACTAATTCCATGTAGGCCTTCATTTCTGCTTTTTGGACTTCATCCAGTCCATCACTAAGAGAATGGCCCTAAAGGGAATTTAAAAAAATTTAAAAGAGCATCATATTAAATAGACAAAAACTTTCAGTTATCTTACTACCAAGTGAATATAAATGATTTTACTACAATGTTTTTACTATAAATGTCTAATAATAAACTTCTAAAATATCTCCCAAAATAAAATTACATGTGAAAAAATAGTTAATAATCCATCACTACAAAATATTAATAAGCGGTATTTATATGCCATTATAAAACTGTATCTTTCAATGGACAAAATTAAAACAGAATGGTCAGTACACCTTATTTTTTTTTAAGAGACTAATCTCATTAGTAATAAATGCCAAAAGATTGACATGTGTTGCTTATAAAGTGGTCAAAGGTGAAAAAAAAAATGTTAGTAAATGTATAGGGAAATAGACACTAATTTTAAAATTCTAATATACTTTAATAATGAATAGATCCATAAAATGGTATAACCCTTTAGTTCAATCCAGCCATCTGTGGTGAGATTTTTAAAAATGCATATCCTTTAATATTTCAGTATCACTCTTAGGAATTTATCCAGAGGAGATAATCTGACAAGTGTAGAAAGGTGTCTATAGAATACTATTTATCTTAACATACAATAAGAGCCAAAAACTGACAACAATTTACACGTCCTTCAATAAAGGCTTAAGTAAATAAATTATAATACATCCATACAATAAAATACTATACAACAACTTAAAAGGATGATATATTTCTAGTCATTAACACAGAAGAATTTCCAAACATACTGATGATTTTAAAAAGCAGGTTGCTAAATAGCACAATAGTATGATCTACATTTTTCTGTATATGCAAAGAGAAAAGTCTGGAAGGATTCCCCAAAATGTTAATGGGGGTTGTCCTTTATATTAAAACCTAAACTGAATTCAAATGTATATATTAATATGTTCAACTTCTAAATATATCCTGTATCTCCCTTCTCAAAGGTTAACCTGACATTTTATAACAACCTAAGTTTTCATTTATGACCAAAACTCTCATTAAGTGCAAGTTAGAAAATTATCTACCATTTTGTAAAGATCAAATTACATCTTGTGCCATTGATTTACATTATGGAGAAAAAAACTTACACTTTAGAAATATTTCTCTACTAGTTTATATTGGCATTTTTAAAAACTAGGTTAAAATCAATATAAATGTTAAGACACACTAAAGAATGATGAATGACTTATTTAAGACTAACTGTGATCAAATATATTTAATATCTTTTTTATTACCTTGGCTTTAACGAATTGGACTATTGGACCAAGTTCTGATACTACTTGATTTCCTACATGAATAAAAGGTACTTTACCTGTTGAGGGAAAAAAAAAATGTATGAAAAAATATTTTCAGTAAATTAGAATGTGTTTTATTAATATACTGATTTCGTAACCCTATAACTTTAGAAAATTATAATTAAATGTGTACATTAAATTCTATAAACTTTTAAACAATTACTAATTTTTCTAGAGTTCTCAGTTGTATATAATAACTGATCACAGTATTAGCTTTTCAGGACCAACACTAACAAATTGCTATATAATATAGCAGTAAATACTAATTACTGAAATCAGATGAACCAAGGCAGAACACTGATTCACAACCACTGACAGATTTGAAAGAAATGTAATGGGACTTTCTCTTCAGAGTACAATGAATCAGTCCATATTTTAAACTACATTTAAGAAAATGACTTCTTTTTACATCTACTTTTAAATCTCAGATACCCATTAAGTTTAATATTTTAAGCACATATAGTATAATAATAAATGTATTTGACTCAAAAAAATTAGAAATTAAAAGAATTAGCAATATTTGAAGATATGCTAGTTTATGAATTATAATACAAAGTATGTTCCCAGACACATTTGGGGTAAGAAAAAAGAAGCATGCTTATAAAAATTGGCTTCTCTAAATAAATGTCACATTAAAAAAGTAGTATTTCATTTTTATAAATACCAATAGTTGATGAAATTATCAAATAAGTCTCCAAATAGCAATAAAGTTTCCCCTGAAAGTGAGAGGATGAAACTTGCTCTCAAACCTAGTTCAAATAGAGTTCACACTAACAGCAGGCTTCTTCATGGTCCTTTTCAACAGATTCACTCCTCTCTGTCCCTCTCAGCCCAAGGGTAATGGATGAGGTGCACAGCACCAACAAAAAAGCTTCATCTACATCCTAGGATAACACGCATTACAAAAGACAAGCAGGCCCTTCAGGGAAACAACAACTCAACAGATACATTAAGAAGACATTTCCATGTTACCAATATAAAACACTGACTTCCATATTTCTTTCTTCTACTGCTTTATAAATCTTGCAAAAAAGAAAAGAATTTATCTGGGTATTAGGTCATAATGTTTTTTAACTTGAGATAAAGTCTTTGTAAGCACTCTAATGCTAGAAATAGTACAGGTCCTCTGAGATAAAATGATCTGAGAATGAAAACTATGTGTGGATACATGCCTAGACTGAAGGCTATTTTTAGTCTGTAACATTTTGAAAGGAAAGTGTATTTATCATTTCAATATCCAGTTTGGCATTCTTGGAAGAAGGAGCTTGTATTTTCTTTTTTAAAAAATACTTTCAAGGGCACCTGGGTGGCTCAGTGGGTTAAAGCCTCTGCCTTTGGCTCAGGTCATGATCTTAGGGTCCTGGGATCGAGTCCCACATCAGGCTCTCTGCTCAGCAGGGAGCCTGCTTCCCCCTCTCCCTCTGCTGCCTCTCTGCCTACTTGTGATCTCTCTCTCTCTCTCTCTGTCGAATAAATAAAATCTTTAAAAAAGAATACTTTCAATATTGTAGCTTCTGAAGCAGGAGAGCAGTGCAGGTAGTCAAATGAGTACACATGTATCCCTAAATATAAAGAAATATACAAATATCAAGGCAACAAATTAGAAATGAATAATGTTTTTTGTCGTTCGCCTGACTTAAAGTGGAGCCAATGTTATATCCTTATTATTGCAGGTATCAAGAAAAGCACAGTGAGATATTTATTCTCTGGTACCAATTGAAGATAATTTAAAAAAACAGAGGGACTTATTTCTTATTTTAGGCAGAATAATCATTTTTTAGGACTTAAGCAAAGGAAGCAAGAAGAAAGCAAGGAAGTTTGTAGATTCAGAAAATACTGAAATAAAAAGAGCCCCAAATACCATCTAAATCCAACCACAACATGTTACAGATGAAGTCACTGAAGCTCAAAAAAGAGAAGTGAAATTTCCCAAGGAAATTGTCAATATGTGACAAGGTCACAAAAGGATTACAGTAAAAATTTCCTAACCCTTAGCCAAGAGTGACTTGATTTCTGATTACTACACGATGTTCTCTGCTTTAAAAATCTACAATAAGATCAAGCAAACAAATAAAACATTCCTCTGATCCCCCCAATCATAACGATCAAAGAGAATACTAGAGTTAGGATGAAATTTAAATAAATGCCTTAACAGGAAGTGCCACTTTCATCTACCTACAGGCGACTCCTCCTATGAATGCCTGTCTGTATTTGTGTGTGTATGTCCTGTAGCCTCTGTAATAGTTATTTGTCCTTCACAGAGTCTCTAAAAACATATCTACCTGGGTGGTACTTAGTATAGTCATTTTAGGAAACAGGTGGATGAACTCTATGGCTTCTCCTCATTTGCCAAAGATACCAACTTTAGTATTAGATTATTAACTTTTTCATATGTAGCTACACTCTTTTTGTATGACTACATAAAGGATAAAGATGGACAGAACCCAGTATGATTCATCTCACCAGAATTCAGAAAGTTTATAAAACCTACATTCAAAATTAACAGAAAATGAGTCAATTAATGGCCTTCAACGATCTAAAATATGTCTATGTTTACAAGTCTGGAAATTCTTTTATGGAGATGTTTTAAAATATATATTCATAAATCTGTAAGTGTACATGTATTAATGTAGACTTTTCAGTGTGTATGGAGGCTGCCTTCACAGCTGTTGACAATTATTACCACCTTTAAGAAACTAAGATGAAAAGAGAAAAACTGTTTTATACAAATCATTTTTAAGTTATCTTCAGAGTGATGAGATAAATGTCTCCCTAAAAAGCAATGTAACACATTTATCCCAATCATTTATATTCAATGGAGTTACCCATAAAGGTGTGATTCTATGTTATTTTTGCACCAGCAGAACCATAATTATAATCCATACCAATTCTAGTTAACATTTACTTATCAGCTTTGTGGCACTATATTTTTATATTAAAAATTATCTGAATCATATTTATTTAAAACTTTACCTTAATCTATAATACATGGCACATAGAAAAGGCAATACTGATTATAAAAAATAGCAGGTTAAAATCTTAATAGATATCTTAAAACCTGTTGAAATAAAAATAGAACAAAAAGAAATAATTAGGAACCAAAAGCATTCAGAGATGAACTTAAAATCTTTGACAAGTACATTTAATTATTCCACAATCTCTCTTCTTTCCTGTATGTAATAGGAGAACATTGTTTGGAGAAGTATGTTTAATAATGAATGGATTCATTATTATCAAAATTTGTTTTCTGAAGTGGAAACGGTTCTATGTAAATAAGACTGGGGATATCTAAGATTATACATTTTCTTACTATTTACAACTTAAAACAATTTCTGTAACTTTCCAGTAACTGTCTAAGACCACAGAGTTGAAATGAATAGCCATGTCAACCCAAAGACTATCAAGTTTACAAGTGTTACTTTACAAAACCAAAAATTCTTCCAAGGGTAAACAAACAAAAATGGGCCTTTGAAAATAGTAGGTACAAACTGGACTAGCACTACAATTTTATCAATGCAGAATATTAACAGAATTTTTAAAACTTACCAGATGGAGACATATATTCTGCGTTTGCCCTACAAACCACTTTGATAGGCAGATTACACATTTGCAAAAAGGCCTGCAAATCAAGGAAAGTATAGTTAGCCTAGTGAAAGTATATATAACGTGAACACAACTTTTTATTTTCTAAATTTAAGTAATAGCTCATATAGTAAAACTTTATTAGAAGAGAATGAAGCAATTTAAAGTGAAAGATCTGTATTCCAAACAAAACAAAACGTCATTTCAGTACTAAAAAAATCAATATAATTTAGACACCAATAAATGTATATAGACACTTAAAGCATTTATACACTCTTAAGAAAAAAATGTAAATTATCTACACTTATTTTACCACATTAGTTTGTATAAGCCAGCAATAAACTAAAAACTAAATATTGATTTAGTTTTCTTTAACGATAACTAATGTCCAAATTTTATAAGGTATTGCTTAATTCCACTATTCTTTATGGGATCTCTACTTACTCGGCTTAGAGAAAAACTCTCAAAATGTTATTTCTGCTACTTCCAAGTTTTCTCCTATAATACTCAGTATTCTAACGTGTGGCTTTAAGCCCACTAATTCACTTTTTAAAGACATTAAGTTGTTGATTTGTACTATGTTATAGTAAAAAAATCTCATAAGCAGCTTAAATGTCTAACAATAAGGAAGTGTATTATTTATGGTGACTCCAAATCATGGAACGTTATGCAATCCCTTTTAAAAACCATGAATTACATGTTCACACATGGCTGTCTGAAATAAGCTTATTTCCCAGCCTCTCTTGCAACTGGATGTGACCAATGTCTAAATTCTGGCCAATGGGCCTTAAAGTTCTGGGCCACTGCTAGAAGTTTCTTTAAAAGGAAGGAAGTTTCTTTTTTCCCTTCATGCTCACTAGAATATGAAAAGGATGACTATCGCCATAGCAGTCAAACTAAACTATGAAATAGAAGCTGAGAGTTGAAGATGGCAGAGCAACAAGAGTGAAGAAGCCTAGTTCCTCGAGAATCATGGGAGTCACTGAACCTGATTCAATGACTTATAAGAAAAAGAAATAAACTTCTATCTTTTTAAGTCTCTGCTCTTTTGGGGGCGCCTGGGTGGCTCAGTCGTTAAGCGTCTGCCTTCGGCTCACGTCATGATGCCAGGGTCCTGGGATGGAGCCCCCTGCATGGCAGGGAGCCTGATTCTCCCTCTCTGACTCCCCCTGCTTGTGTTCCCTCTCTCACTGTGTCTCTCTCTGTCAAATAAATTTTAAAAATCTTAAAAAAAAAGTCTCTGCTCTTTTGGGTTTTCTAGAACTCATAGCCAAACTGAATTCTAACTAATTCACCAAAAGCTACTGCTTCTAGCTTTAAACACCACCTCAACCAACCAAGAGTTAATTCTTCTATGTCTGTGTAAGTATACACTGTCTTCAAAATACTATAACCTGTGCATTAAAACAATGATAGTGAACTACTTGACTGATCCACAAGTATAGACTAGGATCAAAATCACGTGGAAGGCTTATGAAAACACAGATTGCTCGGAATGGAAGAATTAGAGACAAGAAGTATCGGCAGCTCTTTCAAGAAGAATGGATAAGAAAAGGAAGAAGGGATTAGAAGGGTCTTGCTTCTACTATGTATGTATCTGTACCTGATGACGAAGAAAGGCTGAACTTGTTAAAATATAAATAGAAAAGAAAAACACACAGCGGAAACATACTGAAATGACAAAAACAGGTAGAATAACAGGCAAATAAGATCCATGAGAAGGTAAAAAGAGATGTAAGAGCACAGGTATAGGTAGGTATCTGGGCTTTTGTCAGGAAACAGGATACCTTTCCCACTCTAACACAAGGGGTGGTTGGATCAGTAATGACTGCAAGTTGATAAGCAAGAAGGACAAGAAAATGAGAGAATGTTCATACTCTATGAAATGGAAGAAGAAATCATTTTCTGAGAATTAAGGAATAAAAGTGGATTGAGGCCTTCAGAAAAGAACAAAAAGAATCTGAGAGAACTGGGCGCCTGGGTGGCTCAGTTGGTTAGGCGACTGCCTTCGGCTCAGGTCATGATCCCGGAGTCCTGGGATCGAGTCCCATATCGGACTCCTGGCTCTGCGGGAAGTCTGCTTCTCCCTCTGACCTTCTCACCTCTCATTCTCAGTCTCTCTCTCTAATAAGTAAATAAATAAAAAATCTTTAAAAAAAAAAAGAATCTGAAAGAACTACTTAATATCTTCTAAAGTATCTGAATAATATTCCCTTGTTAGTTAACAATTATACTACTATAAGAATAGTAAATACTGTATATTTTGCTAAACTAAATGTACAGTGGTAATTGTACTAACCACTATTCCAAAAAGCTGTATTTCACTAAAAAAGATTAAGCAAAAAAAAAAAAAAAAAGATTAAGCAAAATGGTAATGTTCTGCAATCAAAGCCATGTTTCCAGTCCTGTGAATTTTTCACTTTTTTACTAACATATAACTGATTGCATTTTGACCAATTTAGCAACACTAAACTCACCACAGACCTCAACTGATGGCATAATTCTAATTAGCCAAAGATTAATTTTATATTTACTACAATAACTCTTCATCCCCAGTTCAAAAGAAATTTATGTATTAACCTGCAGTTAGTTCACAAAGAAGTCTGATGGCACAAACACAATATTTTCATTCAAACATTAAAAATGCAAAACAGAACACTACCTATGGCTGTTTTTGAGAATATAAAAATGTCAAATCCAAACCAGGCTTTGATTCAAACAGTACTTCTTCTTTCTTTTGTAGGATGAAAGAAAATTCCTGAGAGGTACCAAAATAATAATTTCAACTTTCACTTTCCATCTCTTTATCAGCCCCCAAATAAAACAGTATGATACACCAAAATAAAACAGTATGATACACCAACCTAAAACACATTTTATTTTCAATTCTGAAATTGCAGACTTCATATTTTTATTCTTATGTAAATCCAAAGAAAAAATGTAGTTCTAATTATAACAAGCAAATTTAGGATAACTCTGCTAACACCTTTTCTTCAGCTGGATACTTTATTCCAAACTAATTCAAGTGATTAAAAATATAAAATAATTTGCACCGAAAACTTAGCACATGCTATCAGAATACAGAACTGTGCTGTCCAATATGGTAGCTACCAGTCACCTGTGGTTATTCAACTTAAATTTAAATAAATTAAAATTGAGTAAAATTTTTAATTCAGTTTCTTAGTCACGCTAGCCATATTTCAAGTGCTCTATAGCCACATGTGGCTAATGGCTACCGTGTTTACTGGACAATACAAGTAACTGAACATTTCTATCATCGCAGGAAGTTCTATTAGACAACACAGATCTACAGCGGCAATAATCAGTGCATAAACCACATCTTAGCAAGACAGGCTGGTCATCTGAAAAATGATCAGGCTAAATATTATAAAAATAATCTGTACAATATTAGAGTATCCACAAACTCTGCAAGAGATCAATCAACTTTTGATAGCAGTGACACATTAAGCACCATAATATTTTCAATTTTAAAAAGAATTAATATATGGCTTATTCTGCTGAGCAACGCCAACTGATAAAATGGTCAGATGAATTTATTAACCTGTGAAAACTAGAAACTTAAGAATGAATAAATTAAAACTAGAGTCAATAAATACATTCATTCTTTGAATGGTAAGGAATGTTTTAAACATACATATATACACATAGAACACAGTAACCAGTATCTGACTCCTAAACCCTGAAATTTAATAAGCTTGATGTAGTTTCAACATATTGAATTAATGAAATTCATAACATCAAAAAAACTCATTGAAGGGAGGCTGACACATTTTTTTATTTCCTTAAAAAAAAAAAAGTAATACCAGATCATGGATAACCAATTAAACATGAAGAACTGAAGTTACACATTTACCTCTGCAATCTTTCAAAAATTCTACTAAAATAAGGGCACCTGGGAGGCTCAGTCAGTTGACCACCAGACTCTTAATTTTGGCCTAAGTCATGGTCTTGGGGTCATGAGATCGAGCCCCACATCAAGCTCTGCACTCCTTGGGGAGTCTGAGATTCTCTCTCTCCCTCTGCCCCCCACCCCAAGTTTCTCCCACGCTCTCTCTCTCTCAAATGTATAAATAAATCTTAAAAAAAAAAAAAAAAAAAAAAAACTCTACTACGGTAACAGTGAAGAAACAGAAAACTGATAAACCCAGAATGACACAAAGAAGGGGGAGAGGTGACCCAAGCTGACCAGAGATGTCTGCCCATTTCTGTCAGACGGAGAACGGACTTAGCAGGGCAGAGGAAGCTGAAACCTAAGAGTATGCACGTGAAAAAAATCAACGCGTCCGCATCACAGAAACTAGGAGGTTCCAAAACTAGGGGCACCAAGTACCACAGAGGGCGCAGATGAGGTAAAGGACTAAAAATAAGAGGAGTGGCTGAAAGTCTGTATAAGTATCACACAACGAGCCCGCCCCCAACCTGGCAGGAGGCAGAAGTTCATTTTTTGAAGAAACCGAACAAGGGAGACTCCCGACTCAAGTCTCAAGCACAGCAGAGGGCCACCCCCATGGGTGGGTGGGGTGGGGGTGTCACACTGCAAAGAGAAAGGTTACGGGAGAGACACACACTGACTGAAGAGACCCATAGCACCCCTCTCCCTCTTAGCTCCCCCTACACTGGCAACCAATTAAGGCCCTCCAAGATAGAGAGGTAACTGTAGAAAAGCCCTACAAACGCTGACAGTTTAGGTAGGGGTCGGGGAGGGTAGGATAGGAGCTGACAAAAAGAGCAGCTCACTGTGCAATCAGTCTACAGTAAAGCCTACAGGTCAAAAAGTACCCTCATTTCCCTATCAGCTTTTGAGTGCCTCACTCTTAAATATAAATTGTTACTACAGACCAACATATATTCGAGGAAAGCCTCGAATATAAAATTTAGAGCCAAAATAAGCCACAAAAAAGGAATTGACAGGAATGAAAAATTGCAGAGAAAAGACAACTTCAAAGAAAAATTGTAATGGTTAATATTTACTGAGCACTTACTACGATGTGCCAGGTACTTGTAGAAGAGCTTTGCCCAAGAGGTAGGTATGACAAATATGCCTATTTTAATATGGGAACACACAAACATACAAAGAGTTTAAGGGATCTGATCACAGCATATAGGAAGGAAGAAACAAAAGAAGGGAGGAAAGAAGGGAGAGAAGAAAGGAGAGAAAGGAAAGAAAAGGGGAAAAAAGAAAAATAAAAAGTGAAGCATACACAGGACTGAGCAAATACACAATATTCATGTCTTAAGAGCAACTCTGAAAGCTCAATGGTAATATAAGGCCTTCAAAATGCTAAGAAAAAAATCTTGTCAACGTAAAATTCTACATGTGGCCAAGGTATTAATCAAGTGTGAAGAAAAAATAAAAATAGTATCATATAAGCAAGGTCTTTAAATTTTTATTTCCCATGTACCCTTTCTCAGGAAGCTAATGAAGAATGTGCTACACAAAATAAAAATAATAAACCAAGGGAAAAAAAAAGAATATGGGATCCAGAGAATAAGGGATCCAACATAAAAGAAAAGCAAAAAGAATTCCCTGGATGATGATGAATAGCAGTCATAAGAAAACAGCTCTGAAGCCGGCAGGGAAAGGAACTGTTCCAATTAGAGTAGAAGGAACAGAGTTTCAAAGGTAGTATTTCTGAGGGGAAAAAAAAAAAAGAATCTAATGTATTTGACCATTGTGAGGGAGAGCATCATAGTTCAATTGAAGTTTAGGAGAGAATATAGTTCAAAGTTTAGGAGAGAAACTACCCAAATGAATTAAATAAAACAATTACTAACCTGAGGGGGGGAAATCACACAGAAAGAATATGTTCATAGTACACTGAGCTACTCAACTGAGATCAATATTTACATTCTAATTATAATGCAAATACTAAGTATTAGTATTAATTTAACAAAAAAAGTGAGAACACAATTGAGAAGATGGGGAAGGAGAGAAGAGTGAGTTGTAAGAGGAGAATTTCATAGTGGAATTCAATAGATACTTTAAAATTTTTTAATGTAATAGTAACACAAGTATCTTAAAAATACAGAGGCTAATACCTGGAAAAATAATACAGCTAAAAGAATTGAAAGTTGCTCTGGGTATCCAGATTTGGGGATGGGGTAAGGATGGGTCAGTAGATTCTGTGTGTGTGTGTGTGTGTGTGTGTGTGTGTGTGTGTGTGTGTGAGACAAGCCTTTAATACATTACTGGTGGGAATATAAATTAATCCAACCACCCTGAAACTGTTTGGTAATTACTACTAAGCATATGTCTATCCTATCAGCCAATAATTCCATTCCCAGAAATACATCCCCCAAAAAAGCATATAGTCATTAACATATATCTACAACAATGCTCATAGCAGTTTGATCCAAAATAATCAAATACTAGGAACAACTCAAATGTCTATTAATAAGGTAGCAAATTTGATTCTAAAATTTCTAACTCCAAGCTAAAAAAGATATATAATGTCACCAACTGTTATTATGAGAAAGGAAAAAAGTATACACAAAAGAATTATAATTTCTTCTTGATTCTGAATGCTTTAGAAAGAGCACTCATTGAGAACTTTTAAATCAGAGAAATTCTAGAAACAATCCAAGAAGTTGACACGATACTCCATGAAGATTCTAAATTCTATTTCTTCAGTAATTACTTCTGAATCATATCTTTGGGGAACCATGGCTCAGATTTTTTTGTAAAGAATGGTTTTGAAAAATAAAATATATTTTATTTGCACACAAGTGAAAGCAAAGCCAAAAGTATAAAGAACAAGAACAATCTGCTACCAGTCAATTCATTCCTTACAAGTACCTTAAATCCTAGATTCAAAAGTTGTTATTGTAAATAATGCCAGTGCTTTGATTAGATTATAAAACTAGCAGTTTAAATGTTGGGAAAACCTTTCCAAATGTTGTAGATAATAGAAAATCAGGACTACAGACAAGGATCCTATTACAGCAATCTTTTCAGTAACATGGTGGCAAGCTTCTGATTCTTGCTTCTCCTTTCAGATATCTGTGTATCCTAAAACTAGCATTTACTATTTTAATTCACAGTTATGTGCCAGATAATGATAACCAGCTCAATAAATGAATGAACAAACATGAAAATCTGAAAATACCTCAAATCACAAAATGAAGACTAAAGAAATCTAAAACTCGGTAAATCTTCCAGTTCTAATCCTACATGAATTTTTTTTTAATGAAGCCACAGAAACTTCTGATAATACAAACATATTTTAAAAAACTGCTTGGTAGGGGCACCTGGGTGGCTCAGTGGGTTAAAGCCTCTGTCTTTGGCTCAGGTCATGATCTCAGGGTCCTGGGATCGAGCCCCACATCGGGCTCTATGCTCAGCGGGGAGCCTGCTTCCTCCTCTCTCTCTGTCTGCCTCTCTCTGCCTACTTGTAATCTCTCTCTATCTCTGTCAAATAAATAAAATCTTAAAAAAAAAAACAAAACTGCTTGGTCAAATTTCAAAACACAAAATTTATACTGAACCAGTGGTTGGAGTATAAATCAATGCAATCTTTTTCAAGGTTAGTTTGGCAACAGCTACAAAAATCCTAAGTGTGTCCTTTGACCCCACAAATTTATTGCTAGAAATAGATGAACATATTTGCATAATATTTTATAAGATATATGTAATGATATTCATGCCTAAGCCCTATTATAGTATACTTATATTTATACTTATAATAATAACAACAGTAGTCTAATACCCATGAATAAGACACAGATTCTATAAACTGCATCAATGGAATATTTGTAGCCTTCAAAAAAGAATGGGGTCACTCAACTGAACTTCTCATACTAAACTCCAAGACATTTCTCATCTGGAATCTTCTGTAAGGGCTACTGAATGACATGAGGCAACAAACGCCAAATGCAGAACTGCTTTTTGCGTTATTTTTCTTCTAAAGCTCTGGAGCAAAACATTAAAACAAACTCAATAAGGCCTGCAAAAGGCTAATTTATTTGGTCCAATGCATAGCTTCTTGTGAATTAACTTGACAGGAAGATACAATTCTGATTATCTAGAAGAATGAACGGAAATCATTCATGAATTCACCCACATACTCGATACAGATTTACTAATCAGCTACTATGTGTCACGACTGTTCTAGGCACTGAGAACAGAGTAGAAAATATGTGTAGTGATCCCTGCTACTTAGAAAAACAAAGTAGTATGAAGGTCCTGTGTTACGTGTAGAGTGGTCAGATAAGGGCTAACGGGTAAGGTAACATCTGAGTATAAATCTGAAGAAAGTTAAGGAGCAAGCCACGTATATATCTAAGAGAAGAGCAGTCCAAGTTCAAAGGAGCCGATGCAATCTTACGCTTCAACTGGTGTGTCTGAGGAACAAGACAAGCCTGACAATGCAGATTAAGGAAGTGAGTGGTTAAGAGATGACATCAAAGATAACCAGATAAGAAAGGACTTACAGATAATTTTAAGGATTCTGACCTTCACTTTGAGTGAGATGAACAATCACAGGAAGGTGCTGAGCTGAAGACTGCTGGAATCTGACTAACATTTTAAAGGATTACAAGCAGCTATACAGAGATTAGACTGTAGAGAATAGAAGAATAGAAGCAGAAGCACTAGTTAGGATTCTGCAACAATCCAGGCAAGAAATGAGGGTGGCCTGATCAAGACAAGAGTGCTCAAGGGAACAAGAAGTCAGATTCTGGCTGTATTTTTAAGCTAGGGCCAAAAGGTTTTTGCTGAGAACTGGATATAGGAAAAAGAGAGGACTCCAAAGATGGCTCAAAGTTTCTGACATAAACAACTAGAATGATGGGAACTGCCATTTACCAAAAACAGGAAAAACTGTAGGATGAACAGGTTTTGGTGGGAAGAGGGAGATTTGGGAGTCTTTAGACGGACTTCTCTAATATCACTTGGCAGACAACTGCTCTCTTTTCAGAGACCTGGTCACTAAGGCACACTTACGTGCTTTGAAACCATATAACCAATTCAACTCAGATGCTGAGAAGCCCAACCTTAAAGGCCATCCCCATGTTTTTTGCGGAAGAGGTGACAAAAGTAACTACAAATTAGTATAATCTTTGTCAATATTTTACCGCAAGTATGGTAATACTGAGATGTTAAAAAAAAAGGGAGAGAGAGAGGAGCCTGGGTGCCTCAGTCATGATGCATCTACCTTTGGCTCAGGTCATGATCCTGGGGTCCTGGGATCAAGCCCCGGATGGGGCTCCCTGCTCAGTGGGGAGCCTGTTTCTCCCTCTCCACTCCCCTTGCTTGTGTTCCCCGTCTCGCTGTGTCTCTATCAAACAAATAAATAAAATCTTTAAAAAAAAAAAAGGAAAAAAGGTAGAGCTATGATTATTATGCAGAATAAAAACACAACCAAAAGGAGTTGTTATCTTTGATCTCTTCTGTCCCCTGCATCTATAGCCCACCAAGTTTAAAAACTGAAAAGTCCATATCCAAAACATAAAAAGAACTGACCTAAGTTAACACCAAAAAACCCCCAAATAATCTGGTTAAAAAGTGAGCAGAAGGGGAACCTGGGTGGCTCACCTGGTTAAGTGTCTGACTCAATTTTGGCTCAGGTCACGATCTTAGGGTCGTGAGATCAAGACCCATGTTTGGGCTCTGCACTCCACAGGGAATCTGCTTGGGATTCTCTCCATCTCCCTCTCCCTCTGCCTCTCCCCCAGCTCATGCACACACCTGCTCGCTCTCTCTCTATAAATAAATTAAAAAGTGTTTAAAAAAAGTGAGCAGAGGACCTGAACACAAATAGATATTTTTCCAAAGACGACATAAAAATGGCCAATAGACACATGAAATCACCAGGTATATCGAAACCACAGTGAGATTTATCACCTTTACACCTGTCAGAATAGCTAGTATCAAAAGGACAAGAAATAAAAAGTGTTGGTGAGGATGTGGAGAAAAGGGAACTCGCATGTACTGCAGGTAGGAATGAAGACCGGTGCAACTATTATGAACAACAGCATGGAGGTTCCTCAAAAAACTAAAAATAGAAATACTAACTAAAAATAGAAACTAGAAATAGAAAATAGAAAACTAAAATAGAAATAGAAAATAGAAAACTAAAAATAGAAATATGATCCTGGGGTGCCTGGGTGGCTCAGTGAGTTAAGCCTCTGCCTTTGGCTCAGGTCACGATCTCAGGGTCCTGGGATCGAGCCCCACATCGGGCTCTCTGATCAGCAGGGAGCCTGCTTCCCCCTCTTTCTCTGCCTGCCTCTCTGTCTACCTGTGATCTTTTCCTTTCTGTCAAATAAATAAATAAAATCTTAAAAAAAAAAGGCAATTGAAAAAAAGAAAGAAAGAAAGAAAGAAAGAAAGAAAGAAAGAAAGAAAGACCATATGATCCAGTAATTCCATTACTGAGTATTTATCTGAAGAAAACAAAAACACTAATTCAAAAAGATATCTGTACACCTATGTTCACTGCTACATTATTGGTAATAGCCAAGATATGAAGGCAACCCAAGTATCCATCGATATATGAATGGATAGAGAAGATGTAGTCTGTAGACACACACATACAAACACACACATCATGGACTATTACTCAGCCATAAAAAAGAATGAGATCACTTATATGTAGACTCTAAAAAACAAAACAAATGAACAAACAAAAAACCCCAAAAAGGGCCATACATACAAAGAACAAACTAATGGTTGCCAGAGGGGAGTAGAGTGGCAGGGTATGTGAGTGAGAGCAGGAGACACAGGTTTCCAGTTATGGAATGCATAAGTCACAGGGATAAAAGGTAGAGCATAGGGAATATATAGTCAATGGTATTGTAATCGAGTTGCATGGTGATAAATGATACCTACACTTATGGTGAGCATAACATAATATATAGAGTTGTGGAATCACTATGTTGTATACCTAAAATTAATGTAGCATTCTGTGTCAGCCATACTTCAATTAAAAACAAAAACAAGGAGGTGTCTGGGTGACTCCGTCAGTTAGGCATCTGCCTTTGGCTCAGGTTATGATCTGAGGGTTCTGAGATCAAGCCCCATGTCAGGCTCTGCAGTGCGTGTGAAGCCTGCTTGAGATTCTCCCTCTCTCTTTCCCTCTGCTGCTCCTTTCTCTCTCTCTCATAATGAAAAAAATTACATTTTTTAAATAAAAAAAAAAAAACAAAAAACTAAACTAAAATGTCGATTTAACACCCAGTTAAAGAAGCAGCAATGAGAAGCTATCCAATAATAGTATTATTTTCTGAAAATATACTGAGAAGTAACACACACAGAAGCCATTATCACCAAAAGCTCTTTAAAATCTGAGCAACAATGGTCCAATCTTCAGGAAATTTAAAATAAGCATGTAGATCTTATAATTAAGACAAAATAAACAATAATATTAATGAGAAAACCCAATAAAATAAAACATCTCAAAAATTATGCATATCTAGTTTGTCTTTATTTCCAAAGGAATATACTAAAAATATTTCAGAAAGAATCTAGAAGGGCAAACTTAATTGAAATTAAATTTATTATTTTAAATATTTTATTTATTTTGACAGAAAGAGAGACAGAGAGGGAACACAAGCAAGGAGAGTGGGAGAGGGAGAAGCAGGCTCCCTACTAAGCAGGGAGCCCAATGCAGGGCTCGATCCCAGGGCCCTGGGATCACAGACTTGAGACAAAAATTAAATTAAATTAAATTTAAATTTAAAGCCAAAAACTCAGCTGTGCAGAAGCTTTTTATCTTGATGAAGTCCCAAAAGTTCATTTTCGCTTTTGATTCCTTTGCCTTTAGAGACATGTCCTGAAAAAAGTCGCTGTGGCTAATGTCATAGAGGTTACTGCCTATGTTCTTCTCTAGGGTTTTGATAGATCCCTGCCTGACGTTGAGGTCTTTTATCCATTTCGAGTTTATCTTCGTGTATGGTGTAAGAGAATGGTCAAGTTTCATTCTTCTACATATAGCTGTCCAATTTTTCCAGCACCATTTATTGAAGAGACTGTCTTTTTTCCACTGGATATTTTTTCCTGTTTTGTCAAAGATGATTTGACCATAGAGTTGCGGGTCCATCTCTGGGCTCTCTATTCTGTTCCACTGGTCTATGTGTCTGTTTTTGTGCCAGTAC
>CM052810.1:124014738-124055778 GCA_028533885.1 Nasua narica | reverse complement strand
TTATCAATATTAAGAGTCAGTATAGAACAGTATGACTTAAGTCTCCCAGTGAGACATCTCTGGGTAGAATCTTGCTGACTGACTGTTAGCTTGAGAAAGTTTCTTTACCTCATAAGCTTTCTTATTTCTAAAATGAAGGCAATTAATTAGGCAGATTAATTGAGGTATTAATATGCAAAACATTTCATATACTATCTGGAACATAGAAGTTCAATAAATTATTAAGATTAACAGTAATAATATTAGTAACAATAAATACTCATGTATCCACTTGCAAAGGAAGAAAGACTATTTAACCTTGGTGATTTCAAAAGAAAGCTGACTTCACTTATTATCCTTTAATACCTCCTTAAGAGAAAAAGGTAAATAATTTCCTTTATGGTCAAAACAGTAAAACTGGGCATAAGATAAAAAATCCCTAAATATGGCTCAGTGGGTTAAAGCCACTGCCTTCGGCTCAGGTCACGATTTCAGGATCCTGGGATCGAGCCCTACATCAGGCTCTCTGTTCACAGGGAGCCTGCTTCCCCCCCCCACCCCCCCGCCTGCCTCTCTGCCAACTTGTGATCTCTCTCCTCTCTGTCAAATAATAAATTTTTTTTAAAAAAAATTCCTAAATAGATATTAAAAGAATAAGGGAACAAAACCAAAATTACTTTTTTGAAGAATAATAAGGTAAAGAATAAATAATATGATTTCTATGATCATAGTATGTACCTTATATAAAATCTTTTCAACAAGACAAAAACAAGTGAATAAAGATGTTTTAATATTAACATAAATTTTTACTTTATGAATAATGCTTCAAAGTCACACATATTTCTGAAACTGATAAATGAACTGATAACAGGCCTCCAGACTGTAAGGTCTGTTAGCACACACTAACCATCTACATCTTGTTCGCTACTTTATCCTCAGCATTACTATAGGTTCTCATGTAATATTTGCTCAATGACTAAGCCATAGATAGTCACAACAATAAATGAAAACATACCTAAATTTGTAGAAAACTAGTAAGCTACAACAAAGATTAGTATTTTGTTATCTTATGGAACCAAAGGTTACTTACTGCATTAAAAAGTTAGATGTAATTCCTGTTAAATTCGGAGTTATTTTTAAAAATCAATAAAATGACATATCAATAAGCAGATATAGTTTTAGAAAAACTAACAGGAATTTAACTTGAAAAATTATCAGAAACCACAATTCAATGAGCATAAATAGCTTTAAATAGAGCAAATTTGGTATCAAAAACATGAAATGCTATTAAGAGCACATATGAGACAGATCACATCAGAGAACCGATCTCCCTCAACACAACTCTCACCTGGGAACTACTTTTCGAATATGTGACTCAACTTTAAATACATCAACATCTGACAGCTATAGAAAAAAATATCAAGAAGGAAAGCAACAACAAAAAAAGATAACCAGAATAGAAAAAGGTACAAGCTCGAATTAAATATAAATAAAAGTAAACTGTAAGGTCAATACTAATTGACCTTAGTATTAGTATAGTATCAGGAACTATAAAATAGTCACAGAGACTAATTCCTATAACCCAAGAACCTAAAGCAATACCAGTCACATATTTAGCACTCAATAATGAACAGTTTGGGAGTAAAGAAAGGAAACCTTTTTTTTTTTTTTTTTTGAGTTCCTATAAATGATTGTTTCATTACTTACACATAAATATTCCCAACTGAGAAAAATAACAACAAAAAACTCCAACAAATTTTAAATTCTTAGGATAAGCTAAATAGCAAATGGCAGGGATAAAAAACATATTCATTTTGATAAACTAATAGTAACTCAATAATGGATCATTTACCAATAAACAGCACCATCTTCTTTCCTCTTCTTTATTCCCAAAATAAAATGAACATTTTCTTGTCTTACAAATCAAATATATAAGAATATTCTTTCCATTTAAGCAATAAAATCAACATTGCTTGTCAATGAAAATATAAAAATACTACAAAATTTTAAAGAATTGCTCTTGAATGTTTAAAAGATTAGGTGCCTCACACGGATTAATACTATGGAATTTATGGGATTATAAGCATAGCCTCTAAATGTATATAGATCCCATTAACAAAGTTATCCAAATTCTAATAGTGAACAAGCAATTTTCAGTCCAACCATGTAAAGCTATCCTTAGACAGCAGACCTTGGGTTTTTTTCTTTAGGACAAAGCTTCTATTCATTTCATAATTAAATTTGAAATATTTCACATAAAGAATTCACTAAGGACTATTCTAAAGCATGCAATACCATTTTCAGGGCACAAAATTAAAATGGTTCTGAATTTTAATTCGTATCTTATTTTACCAGAACACAAAGAAAATCTGTGACGACAACCAAAGAATTATTTTCCACCTTACTGAAGAAGCATGTTTTAAAATTAAAAACCATGAACAAATCTACCTACAAAATGATTCATTTTTTATATCAAACAGCTGCAGACCCTATAATTGAAATAATGTATCTAAGGTTACAAATGAAAAGTGTTAGGTATCATTCCTGAAGTGACAGATTAAGTTCCTAATCCAGTTAAAGTAATAGCCATATTTGTAGTTTAACATAAATTAAGACCTTAATTATATTTGTGACTATTTTAAACAAAATAACAAATTCCTTTGTACCTGAGAATGTAATTTATAGCAAAGCCAGGTTCATTTTCCAAACCAATCTATTTCACACTGCAGAAGTACTCTGGTATAATGGTGTAATGTAATTCTTGTTGTGGAATGTTGAAAGAGTAGATACACTAAGAGCACAGAAGAGGTTTGAAGATAAATGAAGATGCTATTCATTCAAGGGTAATTTCATCTTAGAACTATATGAAAGATGTTTCGTTCACACAGGCTAGTGTATGGCCTCAAATTTAAGTGTATTTTCAGTTCAAATATAATGCTGCTAGATCGATTATGCTGATACTGTGTATCTAATAATGAAGAATTCTAGCCCTTTTCTGTTTAAAAAATAGACTGTCATTTTTTCATCTTACTGCTATGTCTTCATTGTTCTGTTTAATAGCAACAAATTTTAAAATCCTGCTATTTACTTTTTTTTTCCTGCTATTTACTTTTTAAACAGAAAAGTACATGGTTGATATTCTAACTTGAAATCTCTCCTGACTGCAGGAAAGTACATTTTTGCTACGTTAACTAGATACTTATGTTAGCAAGCCATTACCCTCCAAAACCATTTTATTTCACTATTTACTAAAAATGACAACTCCAATAGCCACCGAATTCTATTTTGAATATGCTTCATTTTCACAAATCCTGTAAGACTTTGTATACACTATACCATTTATGTTGAGGAATTAATATTGATACTGAAAATGTTTTTAATCTGTTAAATTATTTGCAATTTAAGTTCAATTTTAATTATCTCAATTTAAATTATCTTTTCTGAAGAGCATCTTCTAAATATTTAAATCCTTCCAAGTTTTATAAGCATAAATTACCAAAATACTTTAATACTGCTGGCATATAAAAGGTGATAGAAGACATTCAATCTGAAGAATTTAAATTCAGTGATATCAAGAAAACATCCTACGGCCTCCATTTTTCTCATTTTACTAAAATACTGAAAAGAATTTTACAAGTCCCCTATGTAATAAATGTTCCCCAAATTCTCTCTACCTCTAAACTTTCCTTCTTCTAATCCTGAAAGTATAAACAGAAGCCTCATTTTGCAGAGGATGATCAAAGTAAAGGGATGAAACTCCAAAGAACTTTTACACTCTATGAAACTTTAAGCTACATCAATTTTAAAAATGTTTTTCATAAAACAGTATTCTCTTAATTCTCTATTAACACATATACGCTGGTGGCATCCTACTTGGATTTTTATCAGGTTTGAACAGACACTTAAAAAAAATTGTATACAACCATTAACAACTTGTTTAAAGAAAAAATGTATCCAATCAAACTGAAAATTCAAAATCATTGCCTCTACAATTCTCCAGGTAAGCTGTCCACAGCAGCCACCTGAATGACAAGACATGTTTACAGCAGATGTCGTGTCATAATCACTGTTATTGCTCCAATGGCACAACTGACTCGCAGTCCAGAGGAGAGAGAGGTACTCCTGCTCTTCCCAATCACTACAGGAGGATATTATCATTTAACTGCTAATTAATATGTCTACCTAAAAAGCATCATTTGCTAAAAGGAAAAAGCAAGGGTCAGCTAACAATTTATCAGCAGCTGTGACATGTAAGTGTTCATGGCCCCGAATTAATAGGACCTATAAAAATGCTGACTTTTTGAAATGATATAACATATTCAACAGAAAAAAAATAGTTTTTTTGTTGTCTGCCCTTTCACTTTTAGAGACAGGGTATTCATTCACAAAAAGCAGGGGGAAATGAGAATACTAAGTAGAATAACGATATTTCCCTTAATCTAAGCTTAAATGTTATTCTTATTAGAAGGATTAAAAACCGAGTAAGTAAAAAGTAGCACTCTCTTTTATGCAGCATTCTAATAATGATCATCAGTTCGAGACACTTTCTAAAAGTAATTCAAACTTTTACAAAATATTAAGCCATACAAAAAAGGAAAACAGATTTCTTTTTAAATTGGCTTCCTATAATAAACAACATCCTTTCTAAAACTTACTAGAAAGTAACAATTTTATTATATGCATTCATAAAATATGTATATAAGCACTAAGTCAGCATTCAACATCATCTTGTATTTCTATTGCTATCTCTACTGCTTTCACTTTTTCAAAAGAGTTTCTCATTATCTAACTTGAGCTTCACAATAACTCATAATATAGGTAAGACTGCCTTTATCACATTTCAGAGATCCAAAAGCTGAGATACATTTACCTTTCACATCTTGAGGTCATCTATAAATTTGAAGATATAACTTGCTAGGAAATGTCAGAAATGATTTTTGAATTAAATGTCCATTTATTTTTGAATAAAAATTTTCAAAGATCTGTGTCCTTGGACTGGACTGATATGCAACAAAGTGTTAGAAGCATGAATTCTTGACTTTAGACTCCCTGGGTTTGCATTAAAGCTCTACCAAGTACCACCCATGTTAAGTTTGAGAACCTCTTTGCTTTAATTTGCTACTTTGTAAAATGGGAGTACTACTACTACCTACGTCCTAGAGTTGCTGTGTGTGAAAATTATCTATGATATATAAGGTACATTTAACAAGACCTGGCACATGGAGTAAGAGCTGTACATTTTAGTTTCAGTTATTATTGTTGTTCTTACTAACATTACCTGCAGAATGTGGATTATCATAGCACCTAGCCCTCAAGCTGTTTTTAAGGATTAAATGAATTAATAAGAATTAATTGCTTAGCACAGTAATGAGCACATAGTAGGTACTCAACCATTATTACTGTTATTGTCTGTTTACCTCCAGTCTGTAGGTTCTATAGACCTTGGGCAAAGCTCTCTTCAGTACCAGTTTCCACATCTCTAAAATGAGGTTCATAAAAGTCCCTTACACCAGTTATGGTAAGGATTGAATGAGGTACTTCATATAAAAGCTCTCAGTAGGATGCCTTTTAAAGTATTCAGTAAAAACTCACTTTTAAAACAATTCTTATTCAGAATTTAAAAAAATACTTTGAATTAAAGCATTCAATATTAACATTTTTTAGGTATGGCATGAATGATTACAAAAATTAATAATGTTCACACAAATTCAAATACGTCCCCCCCAAAAAAAACTTTTTTAAGATTTTATTTATTTATTTGAGAGAGCACACGAGTTGGAGGAAGAGCAGAGGGGGAGGGAAAGAGACAAGCAGACCCCCGCACTGAGTGCAGAGCCCGACACAAGGCTCTCTGCCAGGACCCTAAGATCATGACCTGAGCCGAAACCAAGAGTCGGACGCTTAACTGAGCCACCCAGGCAACCCCTCCAAAAAAATTCTTAATCCTAACATTTATTTTAATTACTTCCGTGTGTTTGGCATTATAAAGCCTGCGAGCTTCCACTCCTCCTGCTGACGTTGATTATACACACTCTGTCAATGAACAGGAGAGAAGGAAATAATAACCAACATTCATTGCATATTTACATTGTGCCAAGTACTTTTTCTAAGTACTTTATATATATATATATGAACACATCTAATCCCCATGACATCCAATAAAATAGCTTCTATTATATCTCCGTTTTATAGAGGAACAACAAAGAGTAATGTTTACAGTATACTGTATTTGGAAGAAACCAACTCCCATTTCACTTGTGGAAGCTGCTATAAAAGACAGCATATACCAAATCAGTAAAGTCATAAACTTCTTGAAGAAAATAAGACATTTTACTCAGAAAAATTGCAGGAGAGTTCCTATGTATTGGCTCATACTGTATTTCCGGACATGTGCTGTTCAATACAAGAGCCATCAGCTCCATGTGGCTACTGAGAACCTGAAACGTGGCCAGCACAAACCGAGATGTGCTCTAAGTGTAAGATACACGTATTTCGAACTTAATATAAAAAAAGTAAAGCATCCCGTTAATTTTGTACTGATCACAAATTAAAATAACATTTGGATACACTGGGTTAAATAAAACATGATTAAGATTCATTTCATCAGTTTCTTTTTACATTTTTTTTAATGGGACTACTACAAAATGTTTAACTACATATGTGGCCAACATTATACATTATATATCTGTTGGATAATGGTTCAGGTTTAGGAGTTGAGAGAGGAGCAAGAGAGAATTATTATTTTTTTAATTAAAAAAATACCTGATTTATTGACATACAATTTATATACCATACAATTCATCCTTTTATTTAAGTGCCCAGTTCGATTTTTAGTATATTCATAAAATTATGCAACTATCACCATTGTCTAATTTTAGAACATATTCATCACCTCAAAAAGAAACCCGGTACCCATTAACAGTTATTCCCAGTGCCTCTCACTTCCTGTTTCTCCTCTCCCCAGCTCCTGGCAACCACTAACATACTTTCTCTCTCTGTGGATTTGCCTGTTCAGTAACAGAGAATTATTATCAAAGTTCTCTTCCCAATTACACACACACACACACACACACACACAGACCGCTTATACATGTATGCACAAACCCCCGCACACACGCACACACACTCTGCTCATGAGAACTAGAGCAACACGCCACACTAATACTTCGCTAATTTCAACGTACAAGACTGTTATATGACCAAACGCTTCAGGTTAATACCAATATTTTGGTTAATACCAAAATATTGGTATTTTGTGGATGAGGAGGAAAAAGCAAATCTACGAGGAAATAACAGCCATGGGAAAAAATTTATTTTCTTTTAAACTGAAACCATAACGGTTCCTTTAATCAAAAAAGATCTAACCATTTAGTTCCAGGACTATAATAAATGCCAAGTCTATGTGGTAGGTAAAATTTAAATTTCCCGATGGCTTAACTGGCAGACTATTAAAATATCTAATGCCTGATATCTGGTATCTTCTAGAAAATATCCAGTTTATGGATATCTGTCACATTGTTTTGATCAATTTTACACATTTAACTGATTCTTCTAAACGGATACTGGTCCACTATATAGAAGAAAATTACTCCATAAAGTTTACATCAGATATCTGGAAAAGTCACATTTATAGTCATGGCTACTATCAGCTGTCAAGTCAAAGAATATTGAAGAAAACTGAGAATTTTTAATATATGCTAGTTAATTTATCATCTAAGTGACATATGTAGGATAACAAAAAAATTGAAATGGTTAAGCAAATTCTGCATTTTAAAAGGTTCTTTTTTTTCTGGACTTATTGTTAATTACAACTATGATTTGAGAAGCCATGGTGAGAAAGTAAATTATCAGGAACCATAAAAAGAGAGTTGCTAAATAAAGTGCACACTAAGATTTCTTTTTTCTTCCCTTCCACAGATTACTTAAAACATTATTATTTTTTTTAATGGTAACATACTGATATCTTGGTTTGTACTGAAAACTAGTTCATTCCAGGGCTTCTCAACATTGACACTATTTACCTTTGGGGCTGGGTAATTCTCTGTTGTGGAGGGACTGGCCTGTGCACTGTAAGCCGTTTAACACCATCACTGGCCTTTACCCCGTAGATGCCAACAGCACCGTCCCCAACAGTTATGACAACCAGAAATGTCTAAACACTGTCAAATGTCTTCTGTCAGGTAGAAATCGCCTTCAGTTAAGAACCACTGCTCTATTCCTTCTCAAAATACCTTTCTACTTGGTCTTTTCATAGAGGGGTCCCCAAATAGCTTCAGCAAGGAAAACAGTAAACCCCCTGAAACCATATGCAGAAAAGCTTAGATATGCTTCTATTTCGTGTGTGTGCGCTGGAATGTTTTCCAGAGAAATAGTTTATAGTTTTCACAAGGTCCTGAAAGAGTTATCCCCAAAATGGCAATTTAAAAAGGGTTAAGAATTAGTGCTTCAACTAAAGTATTCGCTGTGTTATGAAGCTATTTTTTTCAAAGACAAACATTGAAAATACTATTTTATATACAGCAAATAATTTGTGCTTTCAGTTATCAGGCAAAATTGCTTTTACCACACTTACAAATCTTTCACTCGACAAACATTTACCAAGTACATCTGGTATGCTATGCGCTGTATTATTAGTATCTGAAAGCTAAATTTAAATTCACCCTCACCAAAAAAAGAAAAAAATAAGATTATCAGCAGTATAAAGTCCAAATCTGGGGCGCCTGGGTGGCTCAGTGGGTTAAGCCTCTGCCTTCCGCTCAGGTCATGATCTCAGGGTCCTGGGATAGATCAAATCCCATGTCAGACTCTCTGCTCAGTGGGGAGTCTGCTTCTCCCCCTCTCTCTCCCTCTGTGCTCTCTTGTCTCTCTCTTAAATAAACAAATCTTAAAAAAAAATAAAGATAAAGGTAAATAAATAAAATACATATAATTTACATTTTTGGTAAAAAGATTTAAAATAAATCTAAAAGAAAGAAGCTTAAAGATACTCATATGAATAAATTATTGTCCAAATACATTTCTTTCCATCTTTTCCTTCTTTCCCTGCCTTAATGAGAACAAAGATATACTGAATGACATGCTATCAGATACAGTAACCAAACACAGAGAATACCAAGTTAAATAAAAAAATGTGAGATGACCAAGTGCTTACCAACACGCCTAGAACCCAGCAAAAGCTCACAGGCTTTTCTCTTGCCTTTCTTTCTCTCCTCCAGAAGCTCATAATCCCATCTCCAAAAATGCCACATGTCTTAGTTTATCTTTTAAGTTATCTTTCAGTGCTGTACAATAAAATCTTCTTTGTGATTCAAACTATGTAAGCTAACTAAATAAAGAACAGCTACATATGCAAAACATTTGAATAACTTTAATTCCATAATCTCCATAGGCATTTCTCTCCCTTTTTCTTTAGTAAATTGTGGTGTATTCGTACAGTGGGATAACATACATCAATAAAAATGAGTAAATCAGAGGTATATCTATCAATATGGACAAATATAAAAAACAAAGTACCAAAAAAACAAACTATAAAATTTGTTAAATTTACATGAATTAAAAAAGGAATCTATAATACCAGTTATTTTTGTTCCTTTTTTATGTATGCATAAGTTATCTGTAGTCCCATCATATGATAAGCAAATTCAGGATAATGAAAAAGAAGGGAGAGGGAAACAGAATCAGTAAAAGTTATACAGAGTCCTGTAGCAGTATCTGTAAGGGTTTGGGGTTTTTTTTAAGTTTTTAATTTAATTCCAGTTAGTTAACATACAGTGTTACATTAGTTTTTAAAGCAAATAATCCGCAAGTATTCTATTCTTCCTGCGGTGCAGTTTAAAGTTTACAGGACCACTAACCTTTTTTGGATTACAACTGTGATATACAACGTGAAGAGCTACTGCATTCAATAAGTGGTTTGGGAATAAGAGACACTAATACAATCAATAAATATATAAGGAACAGCTAGAGAAGAGTATATCTGCTTTAAGATTAACAAATGGATTAGATTACAGTGAACACAGGGAAAGAATGATACTTAAAAATATGTGGTGAACAAATCTTTACAAATAAGTTAAGAAAATAATTGTGTCCATAAATGAACATATCGCCACAAATAATCAAAACCATCATATCTAGCCAAAAGCTAAACTATTAAGAGAATATACCTAGCATATTAAGTGATTTTTATAAAAAGAATGAAGATTTTTGTTTATTTTATATACTGACAATAATTAACTGAAAATGTTACATAATAAAATTACATTTCACAGAAAAGATATTATGTTTTAACGGTAAATCACACAGAAAAATTATAAACATATGACATCACAGACTGCCCGGAGAGGAAAAAATAGTTGCAACTCAAAGTGAAAATTATTACATTATCTGCATATTTACCTGCACGGCAAGAGAAGCTGCATTGTCAGAAAGCAAAATTTGCTCCCCTGTGGAAATAGAATGAAAAGTCTGAGTCAAAGTGAGACCGCTAAACAAGTAAAATATACTTATAAATATTTTTATTTTAAAACACTATTCCTATTTTTAAAAATAAAAGGTATAGCCTTTCACCACAGTAACTATGAAGTCCTATATCAATGCTATGGGTAATCATAATTTTTGATTAAATTATCACAAATATGTACATAGCACAGACTATTTTCTCTAAAACTATTTGATCATTTTTTTGCATTTTATCAACAATATTTAATTAAAATCACTTAACAAATTCATTTTTCAACTTTTCAAGAAATATTATTCCTCTTCATTAAGTAAAATAGTATGTGCTCAAACCCCTCTAGTTAAAAGTAAAAGCATTCGAAATCACATAAAACCAGCCTACAGTTAATATTGCACAGTGTGTCTAGGTCTGTCACACAAAAGAAAGATGACAAGTTTGCTGCAATAAAAATTCCATGCTTAGAAGACTAGGGCTGCTGCCTATTAGTCTTCATTACTTTGCAGTCTTCTGACAACTGCAGCAGGCTGCTGAGCCCCAAATGGGGTCCATAATGTGATCTGATGATATATGAAGAGCTGCTAGAGGGAGCCTGAGCCATCCTGGCCTATACATTTTAACCGTGCCTTTTTACTGAGAGCCCGCTTTACCACTGGACTTCAAAAATCTGCTGTGTCAGCTATTGGCGCAGTAAATCTGCCAACTGCTCCTGCAACCACATCATTTTACACTGCCTACAGCAGCTGGTATAATGAGTCAATAATAAACTAAGGACCTTATAGGCCATGAATAGTTGGTTTACACTGGCAGATACAAGTTGAGGCACAATCTCCTAGACAAATTACGCAAGAGAATCCCTTCTTTATGTTCTCTCAGAAGTAAATGATACTGAGGGATTGTGTTGTTTTTTTGGTAACAAATTTTTTTTTTTAAGATTTTATCTATATATTTGAGACAAGAGAGACAGAGAACACGAGGCAGGGGTGGGCACGCAGAGGAAGAGGGAGAAGCAAGCAGACTCCTACTGAGCAGGGAGCCTGATGTGGGGCTTCATCCCAGGACCCTGAGATCCATGCCCTGAGCCGAAGGCAGATGCTTAATGGACTGAGCCACCCAGGCGCCCCTGGATATATTTTATATGAGCCATTTTTAATTGTGAGCAAGTACCTACCTTTCAGTTGCTGATACAAGGTAGCATTTTCAGGCCAAGGCTCTGCAGCTGTGGAAAGAAGGCAGTGATAATTAGGTACACAGAGCAAAAATATATCAATAACCAAATTAATAAGCACAAAGATTTGGGCGCCTGGGTGGCTCAGTTGGTTGAGCAACTGCCTTCGGCTCAGGTCATGATCCTTGAGTTCCGGGATCGAGTCCCACATCGGGCTCTCAGCTCCACAGGGAGTCTGCTTCTTCCTCTGACCTTCTGTCCTCTCATGCTCTCTCTCACTGTCTCTATCTCAAATAAATAAATAAGTAAATCTTAAAAAAAAAAAAAAGCACAAAGATTTGCCTAGAGCATTTAATTAAAGTCAATTGCCAAGGTTACTTTAAATATGGTAACCAATCACATTACCTTAGGTTGTATGGTATCCTGTATAAGTAGGTTAGATAATTTCTTTTAAATGTATGTTTTGTTTATTATTTGGTAGAGAGATGTCTGTTGTTTTAACGGCAAAGAGGTGGAAGATATCCTGCCCAATCAAAAGTGAAAATTTATATCATATGATCTCTCTGATATGAGGAATTTGAGGCAGGACAGGTCATGGGAGTAGGGAGGGAAAAAAATGAAACAAGATGGGATGGGGGGGAAACAAACCATAAGAGACTTAATCTCATGAAACAAACTGGGGTTGCTGGGGGTTGCGGGGTAGGGATAGGGTGGCTGGGGTATGGACATTGGGGAAGGTATGTGCTACGGTGAGCGCTGTGAAATGTGTAAGCCTGATGACTCACAGACCTGTACCCCCGGGGCAAATAATACATTATATGTTAATTTTTTTTAAAAAAAGTAGAAATTTAAAAACTAAAACAGCCTATATATTATTCCTTTAGCCTCCAAACACAGACATTCCAAAATGTTACTTATAAGATACTTAGTTCGGGGGTGCCTGGCTGGTTCAGTCAGGAGAGCATGTGATTCCAGGTCTTGGGGTTGTGAGTTTAAGCCCCACTTTGGCGCAGAGATTACTTAAAAAAATAAATAAATCTTTTTTTAAAAATGAGATAGTGAATTTGATTGACTATCAAAAAATAGTGAAGCTATTTTATTTATTTTCCTATAAACTTTAACAAAGTAAATTTTCAAACAAGTAACACTATATGAAAGAATCAAATATATTTCTTTCAGGCTATATATCTTTCTTTAGTATTTAAACATACAGAAGAACCCTGTTGTATTATAGAACATTCCATTACCTTGAACCCACCACCACCACTCCACAAACACAAAGTCAAAGAGCATGATGAAGCAGTAAGTACCTACAACGTGAAATAAAGTTAGTAAAACCAATTTTAGGTCTAAAGCCAGGCTTGCCCATAACCCTTAAGCCCTCGTTGAGATGCACTAAACAGTCGAGGGAGGAGGGTGGAGGACCCCTTTAATTTACTTTAACTCATACTTTAGAATGAAAAGGAAAAAAATCATATTATTATAAATTATAAATGCTACTTTTTGTTTGGTTTGGACTACACAAAATTAGACTCATATTTAGGGATAATACCATGAAAACGTTGAACAAATAATGCACCATACATAGTTTTGTATGCTGTTGCTCATATTATACACATACATAAATACTGAGTTTCAACTCATATATCAAAAAGGCAATAAAACTCAATATTTATTATATGTTACTGTAAACTTTTAACAAACAGAATTTCACTAAGAACCCAATTAACCTGTGTAACATAGTTTTTAAAATAAAAGTCAAGGAAACAAAAACAAGCTGACATCAGCAAATTACTTAAAAATAACCTTTTAGGCTAAACTATATGGTCAGCACACCTGTACCGTTTACATCTATATGAGAAACAATACAATGAGTTTCATTTATTATAAAATCCTACATCACTGAAGATTCAATTATTTTAAAAAAGATTCTATTATATGCATCTAAATCTAATTAAAGCAATAAAGCATAAGAATAAAATTTCAAAAATTTCAAAGATACTGAAACTAAGCTTCTTGAGGGCACAGATGTGTCCCATCTATGTACCCTACTCTGTACCGTGTTTTGCATATGTTAATTGTGTGTAGAAAGAAAGAGGATATTTGAGTAAACCTACCACTCTGTTCCCTAATCAAAGTTAGGGATTATTCTGGCTAATCAAAGTTTTACTGAACTTAATATTATTAACTATGTTAAAGCAATGGGGTGTTCTAATTAAATATTGTGGTAATTTTAACTCACAGTTAGCTAGGTTTTATATGTACTGGACATGGATTACAAGTTTTCAAAACAACAGAATAATATACACTTAGCATTAAGCATCTGTTCAATATAATTTAAGTATTCTCTGATTAATCAGAAACTACTTTACTACTCAGCAATATCACAGAATTCTCATGAGCATCAATTTATGTGTTCCACGTAAAATTTATCATCACCATGCATTCTCCAGACCTATTACAATAGACATATGTGAAAATAAAGAAACCTTGAGACATATTACCTGATCATAAATAAAAATAAGCAAGTTGCCTACAAATACTAAAATTTCTGTTATTAGTAAGAATCTAAAGATGGAAACTAGGGGGGAGAGGGATGTTTTCCTTGATTCAGAAGACAAAATATATTCCAACTCAGAAATTACTGTTAAAAATAAATTCTCAGAGGGGTGCCTGGGTGGCTCAGTGGGTTAAAGCCTCTGCCTTCACCTCAGGTCATGATCTCAGGGTCCTGGGATCCAGCTCTGCATCGGGCTCTCTGCTCCGCAGGAAGCCTGCTTCCCCCTCTTTCTCTCCGCCTGCCTCTCTGCCTACCTGTGATCTCACTCTCTCTCTCTCTCTCTCTCTGTGTCAAATAAATAAATAAGTAAATCTTTTTTTAAAAAAGACCATATCTTTAAAAATAAATAAATAGATAAATAAATTCTCAGAAAGTAACTCTGCCAAATAAAACATCTGATGTTATTTTCATAAATAGAACCTATCATTTAAAAAGAGAAGGCAAGTAGGTTGATACAACCCTATATATATATGTCCATTTAGCAGCATGGCATGCCAGTGTATCCATGGACCAGGAGGCAAGAAATGGTAGAGTATGTAAGGAATGATCAACTACCTATCTCACCCATGAGCAGCTCAAAGTATACAAACATCACTGATTTAAGTGAATCGCCTATATGAACCAGCTCAAATAATTACATTTTAAATATGACATGGGAGAAGAAATAGCTAGAGTGTTATTCAATAGAGCGCCAAAAGTGAAAATCCTAAGTTGTGTGGCATGGCAATGGATCTACAAACCAACCATGCAAGTATCTTTCTAGGAAATAAACTCTATTAACTGCCTTCGGAAGAAAATCCATGAATCATGAACACTGTTATCCACACATGACGAAGAACATGCCTATTTCTTGGTTTGGATAATATTAATTGAAGTTTTCTTTACCAAGAATGCTATTCCGGGCAAGATAAAGTCCAAAAATGCAATTGCTTCCCTATTCCTCTTTCCCAAGGTTAGGCGAGTCAATACCCACCCCTTGTTCCTGCCACGTGAAAAAGAGAGGGAGATTAAGAATTTATCATTATAGTGCTAACAAAAGACCTTAAAAATCTGTAGCATTTCAAAAGAAACATCTTAAACAACAATAAAACATTTTTATCTCTCGCTAGTTTTACTTCCATTGACCTAAGATGTTTTAGACCATAAACTAATTCAACAGTGAATAAAATTACATGACTCATCCATGCTATTTTCAATTTCTACCACCAAAAACACTCCCAGTGTGAAGCGCCTTTTTAAACTTGCCTTTGGGAAAGACCGGCCTTGGAATACATATAGAAGGTGAAACTCAAAGCTTCTGGAAAAAAGTCTGCTAGGAAATGGGGACCGAGAGACACTACTGTGCAATGCTGTCAAAGTGTAAGATACTGGTATTATTAGCACATCAAAAGGAAATTCTATGCTTCGCGCTCATCAACTGGTGTGGCTCTCGGAATAAAGATCAGGTTCCTCAACTTGGCCTTATACCTCACCCTTTCTACCTCTCTGGCCTTCTGGCCTCATCATAACTCCACTCCGCTTCCTCTACGCTCCAGTCCCACTTTCTGGATGCACCGTGTTCCTTCCTGCCCCAGAGATTCACCTGTGCTGTATCCTCTGACCTGGAGCTATCTCCCACTCCTACTGTGTCTCAGCTCAAACATGCGGAGATGTTGGGCCGGCTTCTTGGACATGCTACCTGAGCAACTGCACAGGGCCAGTGCTTAGAAGGGCTCCACGTTTGGTTTCACATTCTGCCGTTAGTTTTAGAATTCTTTTGAACAAAGGGCCTCATGTTACCACTTTGCGCTGGAACCCTACACATTCCGTAGCCAGTCCCGTCCTCTGGGAAGCCTTTACTGACCCTTCCCGAGTAGTTCAAACACTCTCTTTACAAGCTTGACAGCATGTGCTGTCCTTTTGTACCACTTATCACAGACAACAGGTTTACACCGATTTGAGGACTAGCTGATTGTTTATCTCCCCTAAAGAACATAAACACCATGAATCCAGTGTTCAGTTCTGATTTTTGCTTACCACTTCATCCCCAGAACTTAGTACCTAATCAGGAAATGTTGGCTGAGTAAATGTTTTTATTATTACCACTATTAGTACTATTATTACTCTGTACTGTTTAGGCTAAGAATGCAGCAGAGAAGATAAGGAAATTATACAACATGGCCAAAAAAGGGAAACTTGACCAGGAAAACTTTAATACTACAACCAGTAACACAAATATAAAAATACCAAACAGCTGCCTAAATAGCTGGCAGAATCTAATTCCATAAATTTACCTCTTCACTGACCCTAAACCTAGAAATGTGTCTCTTTCTTTCCTACCAAATGTTCAGTTCCCACTTGATGTTACTGTTGTAGCCCTCCTAAGACCAACCCAAGGCCTTTAGTCATCTGACATGTCATCTCAGCACTCCCCTTTCCACAGCCTACAACTCTAATCCAGGCACATCACTTTTTAAAATCTAACATTCCTATCAGTAAAATATTTGAGCATTCAGGCCCAAATAGATTTAGAAATCATATGGTCAGTACCTCTAAGTTAACAAACCATGCACATTATAAAGCATACATTAAAAAAGAAAATAGTTAAAAAATAAATTGGGGCCCCTGGGTGGCGCAGTTGGTTGAGCAACTGCCTTCAGCTCAGGTCATGATCCCGGAGTCCCGGGATCGAGTCCCACATCGGGTTCCCAGCTCCATGGGGAGTCCGCTTCTCACTCTGACCTTCTCTCTCTCACTCTCTCTCTTTCCTAATAAATAAATAAATAAAAAATCTTTAAAAATAAATAAATAAATAAATAAATAAATTGAAGTCCAAGGTCCAATACTTTCTTCCGGTACTTCAAAGGACTGTCTTCCGTAACACGGGCTGTAACACGTACAGCCCACACCACTTTGAAAAACACTGCTCTAATTAAGTAACTACTTATCTGACATTTTGGCAGGGAACGCAGCCATTCACACACCCTTAAACAAAGATGAGTCCTCCTCTATTCCAGTGAAATTATCCTTTTTGACTATGACAAAAGGTTGGAAAGAACACATACAAATTAATGGGGGAAGAGGGGAATACAACAGGACCCTCCTATCCTACCAGAGTACCTAAAATTTCCCCTACACGCTTCATACTTTCTCACCTTTGTGACTTTGGTCAGCTTCTTCTCCTCCGTCCAGAATACTCCCTGCACCACCATATACCCAAATCCTATACCTTTTTCAACACAAGGTTAAATGCCACCTATATCAAGGCTTCTGAACTGAACAAATCTAATTTCTTTTTTATCTATACTGTCCATAGCAGTTTGTACTTGTCTTATATCATATATTACTTTCTACTCTATTCTATTATTATGTCAATATCTTATCTCTCTTTCTAAGCAGAAAGTCCCTAGAATGTGAAAAATCCTATGGTCCTAAGATTATTTATTAAAGATTTGGCTTCCCAAATGCTCCAAACTGAATGTGGCCTTTACAGTAATATATGCTAAAATATGAAATACAAATTAAGTTAGATTTAATTTTTTGTCTAAGTATCATTTAAAGCTAGTATCTTAGCGGGGCGCCTGGGTGGCTCAGTTGTTAAGCATGTGCCTTTGGCTCAGGTCATGATCCCAGGGTCCTGGGATTGAGCCCCGCATGGAGCTCTCTGCTCAGCAGGAAGCCTGCTTCTCCCTCTTCCACTCCCCCTGCTTGTGTTCCCTCTCTCACTGTCTCTTTCTCTCTGTCAAATGAATAGATAAAATCTTTAAAAAAAAAAAAAAAGCTAGTATCTTTATTTCAAGAGTTTCAAAGAAAACTATCCACCTTTCAGAAACTCTTTCATAGTAAGAAACTACTACATCATTTTTATCACACAACAATAACTTACTCTAAGGTACTTAGAGTATGTCTATATGGACATACTATGTCCATATAGACATACCATGTCTAAGGACACATATTAATTCATTATCTCAAATTATATTGACTTCTTATTCCTTAGTGAAAGACCCACAGGAGTTTTTATTATTTTTATTTAAAAAATTCCGATAGATATAAATAAAAGAACATCTAGAAATAAAGCAAATATCAGAGCACCTCATAGCTAAGTTTCTCTCCGACAAACTCTGTTAAAAGTCTTTTACCTACTTATTTGCCTTTTATCTATTTTCCAATTCTGCAAAGGCAAAATTGCCATGGTTATTTTATTTAGTGTCTTTTTACCAGAAGCAAAGGAGACGCCTCCTAAAGTTTCAGTCTTCAGAGGAATGCAAGTTTTTTAATTCAAATGAGTGTTTTTAAATTTTCGAAGACATTTTCTCCACTCTTGTAAGTATTTATGTTGGAGAAGAACCAAGCTAAAAAAAAAGAAAGAGGGGGTGCTTCGGGGGGCTCAGTCGGTTAAGTGTCCAACTCTTGGTTTGGGCACAGAGCATGATCTCATGGGTTGTGAGGTGGAGCCCCACATGGGGCTCCATGCTCAGTAGGGAGTCTGCTTGAATGTTCTCTCCCCCTGCCCTTCCCCCTACTGGTGCACATACATGCACTCTCTCTCTAAAATAAATGGATAAAACTTCTTTTTAATAAAATAAATAAATAATTTTTTTTTTAAAAAGAGAAGATACATACTCTTGGACTTTTGAAAGCTGTAAGATAAAATAAACAAAAGCATAAATAAATAAATTAGTGTTAGAAATGCACACAGGGTAAAACAATAGCCACAGCCCCCCAAAAATACATATTTGCTTCTCATTTAATTATCTTTAAGGTACCCACTATTTTTAAGCTTTATCAATCAATACAACATAACAACAAAAAATCTACTAGTAGTCCATTATAACTTAGAGAAATAAGAGAAATAAAGAAATAACTACTGGCCCATAAATTCATATATATATATGCCTATATCTCTTATACATGCTACTTAATACTTAATACTTATTATATTAATACTTGCAATATTCTCTCAAGTATCAAGTTCGGTCATTCTAGGGGCAGATAATCTATCTATGCCATTCAATACAGAGTATTCCATTGTATGAAAGTGCTATGACCTAATAAACAAGTCTAATTCCAAAGTCTATTTCTTGACTATCTAATCTAAGAGGACAAGAGAAGGGCCATGGAAAGAAGTGCCCTCTGTTGTTGTTTTTTAAGTTCTGCATTCTTAATGCACAACATGACTCTTCTGGCATATGAATGTAGGTGAAGACATAATTTGTAGAATAATAGGCACTAATATTACATGCTGCTTCAGTACTGTCATATTTCCAATCCATCAAATTGATTAATGCTATAATAACTCTACACAACCCTATCATTTGTGCACTAATGAAGTCGAACCCAGTTTATCCTTAGGCAACTAAATTCCAAAAGCTCATAGATGTCATCTCTTCAGCTTCCTAAGACTATTTAGACAGTGTTATACAAAAGGAGTGAGAAACATGTATAACCTACCCCCAAATTTGGTTGGCTTTCTGCCAAAGGTATAAATGCAAATACTACTGAGATAACAAAATATTCAAAAAGCATTTGGCAGCTCACAAACAAGGACAAGTTACTGCAAGACAGAGAAAGGAAGGAAATAAGGTTACTAGTTTGACATAATTACTATGCTGATGGTCTCCGTGATATCTACACAGACACCTATCACATTTTAGACAGTTATGATATAAAGCTTTCATATAAAATAGATTTCTAAGTTGTCTAGACTTTCAAACTAGAATTCAAATTCAAATTCAAAACTAGAATTCAAATTCAAATTCAAAACTAGAATTTTAAGAACTACGTGTTAGATTTAAAGCAATTCAACCTGCAGACTATAGTACAATTCAAAGATAACACTGTATCTGAGAAAATACTGATCAAGAAAGTATTAAATAGCAATGTCCCCTAAGCTATTGCTTCATACGGGATGTTTAAAAGATATTATACAGAATGTATAAGCAAGAAGTGACTATTCCCACAAAAGGAGTTTAAAACCATTCTCCTATCACCTCAATAGTCCAAGATCAATGTTCACGTCAGAAAATGGCTCACTTTGGAGAACTGAAGTACAATGTCATGGTGCCACTTGCATAAACCTAAAAACATTGGCAGGTAAGCTTTAAGTAACATGGTGGTAAGGCTACTCTCTTAGTCCATTTGGGCTGCAATAACCAAATGTCACTGACTGGGTGGCTTAGAAACAACAGAAATTTCTTTCTCACAGTTCTGGAGTCTGTAAGTCCGAGATCAGGATGCCAGCATGGTCAGGTTCTGGTGAAGATTCTCCTCTGAGTCTCTGACTTCTGACTTCAGTTCTCACATGGTGTAAGGGGCTAAGGAACACTCTGGGATGCCTTTTATAGGGGCAATTAAAATGGCCCAAATTGAGGGCACATAAATGAATGACAGAGTATAATTACTATGCAAGGCAAATGAGTTCTAATAACCTGCCATTCAGAAAGTACAAATGGAAAGCAAACAAATTGAAAATTCAAGAAAACTAGTAGAGGGCAGAACGTTCCCCCCCACAACGTTAGGTCCCGAATGAAACTAGAAAATAATGAGAATCTATCTCCTTCTAGTCAAACACTACCTAAACGTCTATCTAGGTAGACAATGATAGACAATGATTATGGTGATGACAGTGATAACAGCTCAGATTCCCCCAAGAGTCATAAATCTTATATCCAGAATACATAAAAAACTATTATGACTCAATAATTAAAGACAAATAACACAATTTTTAATGAGGATAGGATTTGAACAGACTTTTCTCCAAAGGAGTTATATGAATAACCAACAAGCACATGAAAACATACTCAATATCATTAGTCATTAGAGGAATGTAAGTCAAAACCACAATAATGAGATACTACTTCATACCCACAGAATGGCTATCTTCAGCAAAATAGAAAATAAAAAGTGTTTAAAAGATGTAGAGAATTTAGAACTCACACACTGCTGGGAGGAATATAAAAAGTTTGACAGTTTCTCAAAATGTTAAACACAGAATTACCATATGACCCAGCAATTCTACTCCTAGGTATTCACCCGGGAGTAGAATATGAAACAATCATATGGGAAGACTTGTACATGAATGTTCATACCAGCATTTTTAACAACAGTCAAAAAATGGAAACAACCCAAATGACCAACTATTGATGAACGGTATGTGGTATATCCATACAACAGAATAAAAAGAACCAAGTATTGATGCATGCTATAACAGGGATGAACTTCCAGAGCATTATATCCAGTGAAAGAAGCCAGTCACTAAGGAAAACAAATTGTATTATTCCATTTATTTGGCATGTTCAGAATAGGCAAATCCACGGAGATAGAAAATAGATTAATGATTGTTTCAGGCTGGGAATAGGAAGTGACTGTAAATGGGCAAGGGACTTCTTTTTGGAGTGATGGAAATCTTCTACATTTGTGGTAATAATCACAACTCTGTAAATATCCTAAAAAATCGCTGAATTGTATACTTTAAAAGTATATGTAAACTATACCTCAATAAAGTTGAGGTAAATAGAAAATTTAAACACTTACTGTGTTTATTGTACACTTAAGTACTTGACATGTTAACTACCTCACAACTTTATGAGGTAGACACTATTATTACTATCCCTATTTTACAGTAAGAAAATTGAGGCACAAGCATAAGGAATTTGCTCGAAGTCACAGTGTTAGTAAGTAACAAGAGCCAAGGTCTGACCCCACAAAGGCTGGCTCCAGTCAGTGAACACACAGCTGTTACCAAGCTAACCTCTTACACAGCTCACAGATAAACATTCTTGGGTAATAATAAATTACTAGAATTAAAGCACTTATAATCATCCTACAACAGTAGTTCTCAACCCTTAGTAAGAATCATCTATGGAACTTTGTAAAATTATGTATGTCCACCAAATTCTAAACTCTGAGATTCTGATACTGTAGAAATGAGGACCAAGAATCCAAACATGCCACAAGCACTTCCAGTAAATCTAATGCAGATGATCTGTAAATAACACAAAAAAGGACCGTCCCTGGGAGAAAGAATACACCTGATAGAAGATTAAGTTCTTTTCACCTCTTTCTTCATTTGCCTCAGAGAATGTGGTAGTGAGGACCTGTGTCGTTTATTTATTCAGGAAGATTTTTGTCCATCTTATTCTACTTAAATATTTGCACATATGGCTTAAAGCCATGTTTTAAAACATGTCTTAGTGGCATGTTGTAATTTTATAGTGTTCCAGAGTAAGCCTTTAAGATTAATGAATGGAGGCCTCATTTTTTTTGGAACCAAAGTGGTTAAATGATAGTTTTTCCATTAGATGTAATCAATAAGGAAAGTAAAATTAAGTTAGTCATTATGAGGCTTGAACATGAGCCATCTAAACCTATCTATGTGAAACGAGATCAATTTCAAAATGGCATTCAAGGATCAATTTCATAAAACTAACAAACTTCTGGAGGTTAACAAGGGTCAAGAAAACTAATTCACAGCATCAACAAGCCAATAACTGAGACTAAAGTGAATACAAGTTAAATTTAAAACCTTCCATCCTTTCTTACTAAGTACACATCATCTTCTCAAACAGTCCTGTTTAGACTTTGTCACATTATAAAAATAATCAGCCATTTTTCATTAATTTCCAATAAAAAACAAGCCAACTCCAGGATTATGAATAGATATGAACTTGGTAGCCAGGACTCAAAATTTGAATTCTCTTTTTAAAAATGGTAATCTGAAATTCATAAAGAAGAAACACTGACACCATGTCTGAACTTTTTTCAGAAATGGAGATGAATATGAGATCAATAGCAGAACTATACAAAAACAGCTGTTATGATGAAAAGTGCAATTTCTGGCCAAAAAAAAAAAAAAAAATCAGAGAAGACGAACAGTCCCACACAAGTATCAGACCTCAACAATGTTAACAATGTTAATACTCAAGGTGTAATAGTTCCCCAAATCTAATCCTAGAAAAAGGAAAATAGATGTCTCTCAAACTAAGAACAATTCTCCCACTACTTTAAATCAAACACAATCACTGTAGTAACAGCACCTATGTTTTTACGTATCTACTATGTGCTTACTACTCTCAGTACTCTACATACACTCAGTCTCTCACATCAAGCCGGTAACCATTCCTTTCTATTCCCTTTTCATTCCTCCTCCCTCATTCCTCCCAGCTAGCCATGAAATAAACGATCCTACAGAGGATTTAATGTGTCATTATACCTTCTAAAATCTTGGCAAAACTGCAAGATTCCCCAAGAACAAAAACAAAAAACAAACAAAACCAAGAAAAAAGATAACATAGCCCAACCATCGCAGAATCCCTTCATGAAGAAGAGTGCAGAGGTAGAAAATCCTCAGACAGGGAAAATACATATTAAAGGCATTTAACTAAACAAATATACGTTTTTATAAACTACCAAACTACCAAAATATGATAAAAAGACAAATATGAATATAAAAACTATCATTACTCTCTAGGATCTAACTTTGTTGAGTGGGTAAGGGGGAACCGAGCATGGAGAAGGGGTTGGGGGGGAGAAGAACAGATGACTGAGATACATAGAACCACTTAGAATACGATAAGTGAGGGGCACTGAGTGGCTCAGTCCATTAAGCATCCGACTCTTGACTTCGGCTCAGGTCCTGATATCAAGCCTCATGACAGGCTCCACACTCAGCTCAGAGTCGCTCAGTTCAGAGTCAGTTTGTCTCTCTTTGTCTCCCCCTGTCCTTCCCCTCCCCCTTCCCATGTGCGCAGATGCATGCTCCCTCTCCCCACCTCTAAAATAAATAAAATCTTTAAAAAAAATTTTTAATGCAGTAAATGAATATAGGCGGTGTAGGGAAAAACATAGGTCTTAAAGGCAGACATATATGAGTTCCCCTCCCAACTCTACAGATTACTAGAGTGATCTTAACCAAGTTGCTTAACCTACTCTTGCCTCAATTACTTCACCTATAAAAAGGGGAAATATTACCTACCCTGTAAGGTTGCTGGAAGAATAAAATTTGATAAATTATGTAAGTGCCTTATACAGTTTATAAAATATATCAATAATCATTATTATTATCAATTTTATTATTAATTACAATCAATTTATTAATAATAATACAATTATTAAAAGAAATGTTAAACCAAAAGTACATATTCTGCCTGAGGAAGAAAAGAAAAAATTCACAATAAGAGATAAAATCTGAACTGGGTCCAAAATATAATCAGAAGTGTGCCAGAGAGAAGGTGAAGGGCAAGGGGAGAAGCTGAGATATTTACTAAAAACCTAACACCTCAATTCAGTTTGAGAAGGGACAAAACATGCTCAGTAAAGACTTCCTAAATCACCATTTCTATTAAATACAACCACTTTATATTGAAATTATCCATTTCAATGGATGTGCCCTACAAAAGAATGTAAGTTCATCAAAGGCAAGAATTGTTTTACTCTTCTAGGGAACTCAGCACCTAGCAGAAGACCTAACACAAATTAGGTACTCGACCTAACAAATAAATGTATTCTGTAGGAAATCAAGTAGGTCTTTTGCTATCTAACGCCTGAAAGATACCTGACAGCAAAAAGTTGCTGTAACTCTGGAAATAAAACCACGAAAGCAAATTACGGAATGATAACATCTCAATAATATGTACTAAATTCAACAGTGGAAACTCATAAACTCACTTTCTCTCCATATTGTTTAATGGTTCCTAACAAGAGGTGCACAGCCCAATCATCTATGGAGCGTTTTAAAAATATACTTGCCCTAGAGCTGCCCTCAACCTTCACATATAACAGGCTTTGAGTGAGAAAAAAAAAGGAACATGTGTGCAAGCGTGTGCATGAGGTTTGAGAAATTACAATACAAGCATGGCTTGTTTCAGAGAGCTCCACGCATAATATACTGTAATGTGCAATAATACCCTACCACCTTTACACACCATTCTACCTACACCCACCTCTCATCCACACCCATCTTGTTTGGGAACCTATGTGAATGGGACTAGTCCGTTCCCAGATCTAATTAAAACAGACTCAGCTGACCACTCTGCACCAGTATATAACCGCCTTGTCCGCTGTGGCATATTACATTCTTAAAAATGGCCACACAGTATAACCTGTCCTATAAGTTCTTCTAGAGCCTCACCAACACCTCACCTACCCCATCCACCCATTAAGAGGTGAAGTTAAATCTCCTCCCCTTGAATTGGGCAGACTTGTAACTCTGTTGTGACCAATAGAATATGGCAGAAGCGATGCTTCATCACACAAGACTTCCAAGGCAAGGTCACAAAAGGTGACGCATCTTCTCCTTTTATAGCTTGAACACATGCCTTTGGAGCACTGAGTAAAATGTCTGACTACTCTGAGGCTTCCTAGGCTCCAAGGAAGCCCAGGCCCCATGGAAAGGCCATGTATAAATGTTCCAGAAGACAACCACAGCTGAGTTCTTTGTCAGCAATTCTTAGACGTGTGAGTGAAGATGCTTCCAGATGTTTCCAGCCCTCAATTGTTGGATTCCTAGCCTTTAAGCCTTTCCAGGTGAAGATCCAGACACTGTGAGGCAGAAACAAGCCATCTCTCCTGTGACCTGTCTGAATTGACCCACAGGATCCATGAACACAATACAGTGGCTGCTACATATCCCTAAGTTGTGGTGTGATTTGTATATAATAGTAACTGAACAGCTACAGTTTGGACAGTTACTGTTAGTCACAGATCTATCATTCAAGACAGAATTAAATATTAAACCATCTGAGTGAAGCCTCAGAATTCCATCTAAATCAGGTACCAAACTGACTCCTGACCATGTTACATTTATAAATTCCATTTACTGCTTCAGGCATAGTTTTGGACATTTCCACCCTCCCTCTAGAAGGAAATTTACCTTCCTGAAATCTCACTCTCCAACTTCCTGACCACATTACAGCTCCCTGACCTTCAGTCCCCAGAATTTGGAACCCAGCGACTATAATGGCTTACTTCCATCAGAAACTGTTCTGTTGGCAGTTGCTACATCATTCAGGAAATGAGGGAAAAAAAGAATCCAAGAAAAAAATGATGTAATTATGCTAGCTACACTCAAAGCTTACTGTAATCTTTTTATAAAAAGCAGACCAGTAAAGCCATTTACCTATGATACAAAGATAATCCAAAACAGTAAATAATGAAATAGACTTTATATGTGCCTTTAAACTGTACTCTATCATTTCTAAAACATTATCTCCCTTTTGAAATATTTAATATTAAAATTATTTTACCTTCTATTTTATAGCCACAAAATGACAGTATGGGAAAATCAGTACAAGTATATAGGGCAAGAAGGAGAAATCTGTCCTAGAAGAAAATACATCAAGAATAATTCACAAGTGGCTCAGTCGGTTAAGCGTCTGCTTTCTGCTCAGGTCATGGTCCTGGGGTCCTGGAATTCAGCCCCACAATGGGCTCCCTGCTCAGTGGGGAGTCTACTTCTCTCTTTCCCTCTACCCTTCCCCCCACCTGCTTGTGCTTGCTTTCTCTCTCTCTCTCAAGCAAAAAAAGAATAATTCACAATCTCAAAAAAAAAAAAAAAGAATTCACAGTTTCGACTAAAAAATAAAAATAAATTACCACATAAATAGTTAACATTATATAGCCAGTTCTCATCCACTAGCAAAACTAGGATGTTAAACTGATAGACAGTAAAAATTACAATTATAGGGTGCGTGAAGCGGTGTCCTCTAGGACCCGGATTGAGGAATGAAAATAGGTATACCTCGAAGAAGATTTTAAAATCAATTTCTCTTCAAATCATCTTGTTTCATATCACCTGATAAGCATCTTGATTCACCATGGCATTAGCAGCAGTAAAATGGGTGATATCAAACAGAACTATCTGGAAACATTTATTTCCAATTCAAAACGGAGCTTTATATTGTGTTTGTCATAAATCTACGTATTCTTCTCTACCAGATGACTATAATTGCAAAGTAGAACTTGCTTTGACATCTGATGGCAGGACGATAGTGTGCTACCACCCTTCCGTGGACATTCCATATGAACATACACAACCTATCCCCCGGCCAGATCCTGTGCATAATAATGAAGAAACACATGACCAAGTGCTGAAAACCAGATTAGAAGAGAAAAATGAGCACTTTGAGCAAGGACCCATGATAGAACAACTTAGCAAAATGTTCTTTACTACTAAGCACCGTTGGTATCCTCGTGGACAGTATCATAGACGTCGTAGGAAACTGGATCCTCCAAAAGACAGATGATACTGAGGTTTTCAGGAATCAAAAAGATGTTATCTTGTGTCTCATTTGCCATTTGAGAAAATGCATTGAGTGTATTTGCTAATATGGTATATAGCAAAATAATAAAATGTGTTCATATAAAAAAAAAAATTACAATTATAACAATGTCTAACGAAAAAAAAGAAAGTAGCTTTTATTTTTACATTCTTATTAATACATAATCTTTTTTTTTTAATTTATCAAATAAAAAAATCAGAAGCTTATCATTCATGATGCCAAAACATTCCCCTATAATGTAAAGGCTAATAATCAAAAGAAAAGGAAGTCAACAAAAGACCAGATCATTAATGCATCAGCTGTCAATATTAGCCTACAGAAATAAATGCTAGAATAATTATGGCCCTCTTCCTGTCTAACAAATGATACAATTTATTTGTATGAATTTCTAGTCAGTGTTCTAGTTTGTCCAGATAATAGAATACGACATAGGGGCAATTCCATGACAATATCTAAGGATATTGTCTAAGGATACTTATCCCCTGGGATAAATACTCCCAACAAACTTTTTTTTTTTTAAAGATTGATTTTATTTATTTATTTATTTATTTATTTAATTTATCTATTTATCTATTTATTTATTTATTGGGAAAGAGAGAGAGTGAGAGAGAGCATAAGAAGGGAGAAGGTCAGAGTGAGAAGCGGACTCCCCATGGAGCTGGGAGCCCGATGTGGGACTCGATCCCGGCACTCCGGGATCATGACCTGAGCCGAAGGCAGTTGCTCAACCAACTGAGCCACCCAGGCGCCCCCCAACAAACTTTTTTTAAATCCAAGTGCAGATTAAGTCATGAAGAAACTTCTTTGGCTTATAAAAGTTCTTAAAGATAAAAATATATCATCAGCACAAAAACATAGCTAAGTGTATAAGCACAATGAAACGCTTTTTACGGTTTCTATTTTGCTAACGCAGTTACAGTTAATGGGAATTGCCATGACAAAATGATTGTTTTTATGAAAAGAACCCTCTTTATCACTAACCAATCAAATTTCATTTTTATTACTGATGTAGAAAAGTTCAAAACCATGATTCATTTATAGAGCATACAAAAATAAGAAAAGTGTTCAAGAATAGAGGATCATTTACAAAGCAATAAAAAATTAAAACATGCATTTCTCTTACTGGCAAGGCAAATACTTCTACACATAAATGTCTGTAACTGGATTTGCTGAATATGATTTCTGTCTTTGAACAAAAAATGAGAAGCCTGAATTTAATAGCTCATCTCCATTTGGTATCTTCAGTCCATCTGATAACTGCTTATCAAGAAATTTCAAAATGTTTGAAAAATGTTAAATAAGTTTGATATTTTCTTTTAATTTTCACTCAAATATGGAAGGCTTGAGCTAACGCTAATAACTCAAAAGTCTTCACAGAAATAAGACTAGCAAATCTTTATGGGATACCCATCACCAAATCTTTTAAATTAAAAGCTAAAAATCATGTAATTTCAGAGTATGGAGTATTAATAAAGCATATAAGAAAATTAAAACTCACATTATGATTAACTATGGACTACTTCAAGATCAGAAACTTTCAACCGATCTTAATATCATGTCAAAGTTTTTTAAAAGGCAACAAACCACTCCCTCTGAGAATTTAGCTTCCAATCTATTCATGAATATAAGTATGATAAAATAAAATAAGCCACACTACTCTCAACAAATTGTACTTTGCCTCTACTCTGAAGTAGAACCTATTTTGTCTTTGGCTTTGCTTTTCCAGCTGCCCCTCAGTATCCCCTTTACATGTGCCAGGTGATAAGCATGACCGTATGAGACTATTCACACGACAAATATAAATGAATAGAAGATTCTCTGAAATGCGATGGCCAGTTCAATAACTTCTCAATAATTCCTCAGTGCCTTCCTCCATCCTGGAGAATCCTCAGAATGCTAAGTAAAACTAACTAACAATGTATCTTTATTTTCAAGACAAATGAATTGAATGCATTGTATTTTTTTCAATTATCTGCTACAACCATCATCATTAGATAGGCATGAGGATATGAGCTTTGACTATCAGATATAATAGCTCTGACTATAGCTTTCTGCATTCTCAATAAACCTTGTGAGCAATAGCATCACTCCTATTTTACAAAGGACTTTTAAAGTATGTTTTCCACTTCTTTGAGCTCCTGGTACCCTTCCGAAAGGCTTTTAAAGTCCGCACTTTCAAGGCACCTGACTGCCTTAATCGGTTAAATGTCTGACTCTTGATTCGGCTCAGGTCATGATCTCAGGACTGTGAGACTGAGCCCCAATCTAGGCTCTGTGCTAAATGCAAGGCTGATTAAGATTCTCTCTCTCGGGGCGCCTGGGTGGCTCAATGGGTTAAAGACTGCCTTCAGCTCAGGTCATGATCTCAGGGTCCTGGGATATAGCCACGCATCGGGGCTCTCTGCTCAGCAGGGAGCCTGCTTCCCCCTCTCGTCTGCCTGCCTCTCTGCCTACTTGTGATCTCTCTCTCTCTCTGTGTCAAATAAATAAATAAAATCTTAAAAAAAAAAAAAAAAGATTCTCTCTCTCCCCCTTTCCCTCTGCCCGCCCTTCCCCACCCCATGCTCTTTCTTAAATAAACAAAATTCTCTCTCTCTGATAAAGTCTACATTTCCTAGTACTTAACATGAAAGAGGGATGAAATAGAAAATACTTTATTGATGATATAAAAACAAAATGTATAAACATGCCTGTTTTGATAATACTTTCGAGATGCTTACATGTGGGTTCTATGGAACCCATAAAACTACTTTTCCAGATCATAATATAAATTAATACTACTGCTAGAATGAAGTTATTAATAAATTTAAATAATTAAGCACCCACATGCCCACAATGAGATAAATGAAATATTGCAAGTCTTTTTACCCTTTATATAGTTTACTGAGCTTCTAAATAAAGAACAGAACAGATACTGTACTGATTTCAAAAGATTAATAATTACAGTATGATGAAATTAACTGATATGCTTCAAATATAGCAAGGCACTGGGGAAGTAATAAGGTCATTCAGAAAAATGGTATAGAGTTACTAGAAATAAAGACACTTTGGACAAGATGCTATCCAAAATAGCGAAAGAGGGGCGCCTGGGTGGCTCAGTGGGTTAAAGCCTCTGCCTTCGGCTCAGGTCATGATCTCAGGGTCCTGGGATCCAGCCCCTCATCAGGCTCTCTGCTCGGCAGGGAGCCTGCTTCCCCCTCTCTCTGCCTGCCTCTCTGCCTACTTGTGATCTTTCTCTCTGTCAAATAAATGAATAAAAAATCTTTAAAAAAAATAGCAAAAGAATAACATTACAAATATAACATCCTCAAAGGCTCTTGGGCAATGAAAGTGGTAACAGAAATTACCACGTACCACTGTAAACTAGATGCATAATACATTAAAAAACATCTGACCCCTTTAACAAAGGAGGAAACTGTGGCCCAGGACAGTCTGCTCAAAATCACAGAACAAGAGGCAGAGCTGAGCTTAGAACTCAGTTATATCTTACTCTTATGGCCCAGTTCCTAACTTTTATGTTCTATTACCTAACAATTTCCTCATCTATAAAGTAAGAATAATATCTATCAAACAGGATCAAATTGTTAATATTAGCAATTATTTATCTAAATCATCTAGAACAGTGGCTCAAAAGGGATGCTTACTCTTATTATCAGTAACTAGATAATTATCAGCTAAGTTTTTAAGGCTAAAATGTTTTGGCAATGTCTAATAAACAGACCGCCACTCCATTAGAGAATGGTAAAAGAGAAAAACTAACAGGTAAACAGCTAATCATTTAGTATCATAAACTAATGATTAACACCAGTAATATCAATATTAATATTAACCCTTATGGAGTACTTACAGTGTGTCAGACATAAGGCTAAGCACTAGTATCTTTTCTCATCATCTTTAAAAAATATAAAATTATCTTCACCATTTTGCAAACAAAAAACCTAAGGCTTAAAAAGGGAGTAATTAGTCCAAGGTCACATATTCAGTAAGTAGCCAGGTCTTGCTTACTCCAAAGTCCACCAGAAGTGTAAAAGCAAGGTGAAGGAAGTGACCGACGGGGCACCTGGCTGGCTCAGTCCGAGCTGCAGGTGACTCTTGATCTGAGGGATTAGATGTTCAAGCCCCGTGATGGGTATAGAGAATACTTAAATATAAAATCTTAAAAAAAAAAAAGTGATTGACACTGTGGGAGATTTCTGCTGTTTAATGCTTGGCACCTCTCTCCTTTTACGTGTATCTGGTGGCTCTGTGGAGCCACTCCTAGCACGGGGATAAGCAAGGGAGTCAGGCTTGTGCATCTCAGTACTCCATCCTTTTGGCCAGTGACTGCTCCAAATGTGCTCGCACAACCCAAATGGGGATATTCCACCCACCCCTGGGATACATACCCCAGTGACAGTAAAAACCTAAAAAGAAAAATAAAAAACTCATGTAATGTACTGGGAAACCTTGCCATTCAAAACAAAACAAAACAAAACAAAACAAAACAAAACAAAAAAACCACCAAGCAAATGACTATTTAAAATACACAGTCAGTTATAAAAAATTTTGAAAATGATTCAACACCCAGGATTATCTTTATCCCTCTTCTAGAGTTCTAAACCAAGCAGATCATCATCTAAAGATCCAAGCTATTAATTCAAAAATTAAAAAGAAAATTCAAAATCATAATTTATCCTTCCTTTCCATATTATTAAATAAGAACAATTCAAAATCCTCTTCCACTTTAATTTATCCAAAGAGGGGCGCCTGGGTGGTTCAGTGGGTTAAAGCCTCTGCCTTTGGCTCAGGTCATGATCTCAGGGTCCTGGGATCGAGCTCTGCGTCGTCGGGCTCTCTGCTCAGCAGGGTGCCTGCTTTCCCCTCACCCCCCACCGCCTGCCTCTCTGCCTACTTGTGATCTCTTTCTCTGTCAAATAAATAAATAAAATCTATTAAAAAAATCTGAATACTTATTTTTAAGAAAAAATTATCCAAAGAAACTACTGAACAGATCCACAAATATGTCTATGAAAGCACTGTTCACATCAGAGAAAAATAATATATCCCAGGGATGGCTTTAGGATACATCAACTTGGCTAGACTGAACTACAGTTGCCAGAATTCCCTTTCTACTGTTTCTGATTACAATGCGCTAGCTACAAGGGACATTCTCTAGCAGGCTCTGGGAGGACAAAAGAGAAGCGACAGTCATTTTGTAGTATATAAATACCTCCTCCCAGTTATCCAAACACTAATTTAGGTGCTGGTGTGAAGGGATTTTGCTGATATAAATGAAGTCCTTAATCAGTTGACTTTACATTCATCTAAAGGGAGATTATCCTGGGTGTGCCAGATTTAATCTGTTGAAGTCTTTTAACAGAGGGCCTAGGAGTTCATACACTGCAAGCAGCACCTGCTACATATGCCTCTCCTCCTCAATCTCCCCTTCCTGGCGCCTACTCTGTGGACATGGTCCTTGGCTGGCCAATCCCCCACATCAGCACAAGCCAATTCCATGTGTGTGTGTACAGACACAGATACAAAGCTAGAGCCAAAGCCAGAGCTAGAGATCAAGATCCTACAGTTCCTGCTTCTCTGGTTGAACTGATATAACATACTAAATACCCACCAAAATAAGACGAGATAAATAAATTGTGATTTCTTCACTACAATGAAATACTATGCAACCACTGAAAATGATGATGTGTAATTCCATTAGACAAGGAAACACATCTCAGTGTTATACTACAAAATAGGTTACAAAAAAGTATGTACGTTTTGTGTTATTTAAGTGTTGTTGTTGCTTTTAATTTAGGAGCAGAGAACAAGATAGCTCTGCTCACCAAAGTTTTAATGACGGTGAAACTTTAAAGTCTTACTCTGGGTGTTAGATTTTAGGTGATTGCTAATTTTTTTTTAAGATTTTATTTATTTGACAAAGAGAGACATAGCAAGAGAGGAAACACAAACAGGGGGGTTGCAGAGGGAGAAAGCAGGCTTCCCGCTGAACAGGGAGCCTGATGCAGGGCTGGATCCCAGGACACTGTGATCATGACCTGAGCCGAAGGCAGAGGCCCACCGACTGAGCCACCCAGGCACCCCTAGGTGATTGCTATTTTATTCTTCAGATTCTTTTGGATTACTTCATTGAATACAATGGCCATGTATCATAATTATTATCAGGAAAAAAAAAAAGAAAAGAAAAAGAACCAGTTCTCATTTGACAGGAAAAAAATATAAGAGAGACTTACAGGTTAAAATGTGCATAGTCTTGTTGGTCCCTTAAGAGAACCATATGTGCCAAAGATGAACTCTACAAACAGTTTAGAAAAGTAAGAATTTAAGAGTGACAGGGGATGAGGCTGAAGAGATGGACTAACTTATGGCAGGTCTTATAAGCCATAAGACACTTCTGAACAATGGAGAGGTTAAAACAAGAGGAGTCATATTTGCATTTTAGGAAAATAACAATAAAATAATATAAACAAAAGCCCACTGAGCCTTGCAGTGTCGAGACTGTATTAGAAGGAGGCCAGACGAGACACATGGAAACCAATTGAGACACTACTACAGTAATCCAAATGAGAAATGATGAAGTCCTGAACTAAGGTAATAGCAATGGAAATAAAGAGAGTAAGCCACTAAGGTCCAGTAAGGAGTAAGAACTGCGGGATTTTGGTGGAGAATACACTGGTAGTAAAGAGAAAAAAATGGGTCACTTAAGCTGGGGAGTTCAGAGAAGTCTTCCAAAAACATGGGCTCCCAAGAATGACAGAGAGATGCAAGACGTTTTTAAATGTTTCTAAAGAAATATCAGTGTGTTGGCTCACATCCACTGAAAGGAAGAACAATAAGAAAACACTAAAAATTAGAGCACCACTGAAAGGAAAAATAATAACAATACACTAAAAATGAGAGCACTCAACTACAAAAAACGATTCACAATTATTTATTGTATTTATAATAGAACTATATAGATGCTTCTCTAATCTCTTGAGATTGACCTCTTCCAAGAAAATCAAATTATTGTCAGAAATAAAATACTCTGCATAGTTGCTTGATCTGAGTCACACTTGTAGTCACTTATAAGTTAAACATGTTTCATATAAATTGTTATTTTAGCCACCCCTTATTTCACCGCTTGCCCAAATACAATCTTTCATATTTTTTAAATTATAATTGTTTAAACTACACAAGTAAAATATCATCACTAAGGGCGCCCGGGTGGCTCAGTGGGTTAAGGCCTCTGCCTTCGGCTCAGGTCATGATCTCAGGGTCCTGGGATGGAGCCCTGCATCGGGCTCTCTGCTCAGCGGGGAGCCTGCTTTCCCCCCTCTCTGCCTGCCTCTCTGCCTACTTGTGATCTCTCTCTGTCAAATAAATAAATAAAATCTTAAAAAAAAAATCATCACTATAACAATTTGAACAATTCAGAAATGCAGTTCCTCTACCCTACACCAACTTCTTTATTACTCTGAAATTACTAATTAAAATGAGTTGAATATTCTAAGTTTTTCTTTGCTTACATAAATATAAACAAGTTTATACAGGGTTTATTTAATAACAATGGGTTCATATAGTGTATATATATTATACTATAACTTGTTTTTACTTAAGATAATCATAAATTGCAAGCCAATATTTTTAACATTTCTATTATTTGTAATAATGTGGGCATTCCATAATTTGACATATATTTAGGACATTTGTGGCTTTTTTTGCTATTAAAATTAATGATATAATGAATATTGCTATATATTGCTTTAAATAATGGTACTTCTAATGGTATTTCTATCAGATAAATTCCCTGAAAAGTTTCTGGGTCAAAGGATAGCATTTTAATCAATATTGCTATATTAAGTTCTCATAAAGCAATAATAATTTACAGACTCACGAACAGTTTGAGGATAGATGTTTTCCCTCATACTCTTGTCATGTCTAGAAACTTTCATATTCATTTCTGCCCATTTGACTAAATGGAAAACTATCTACTTTTAGTGATAGCATCTTTTCATGTGTTCATTGTCCACTTGCATCTCCCTATTTGTGAATTTCCTGTTCCTATCCTTTACTCTTGATCCTGTCGTCTTTTTTATAAATTTTTGTAGAAACTTACGATTTATCATATGAAGCTTTTTAAATTTTTCTGCAATCAAATCTGCTAATTTTTTCTCCCAGGGATTTTAGATTCCGTGTCTTGCTTAGGCCTCCTCTGCCACCCAAGATTACTGAAACTATCTCCTATATTTTCTCATAATTGTTTTATTACAGTTAGGTTTTGCCCTTATTTTACATTTAGATCTTCAATTCATTTGGAATTTATTCTTATGGTGTTATGTCTTAGGAGTTGTCCCAACACCATCTATTGAATTATTCATCTTTAAATGTCTCCTTCTAGAATAATAGATTACAAATAGCCAAGATGGCACACAAATGAAATTCCTAGGAAGTCTTAAATATCACTAACTGAAACAAAATTCCAAACTTATCAAAAGTTTATTAAAAGACATTTATCATTTTTTCTTTAAAAGAAATCACACATTCGACCATATGCATACAGTATACCAGAATCGGCATACGATGGTGAAATAGTTGATTTTTTTAACATTGCAGAAATGGAAATTAAATCAACGATCTAACTTTTAACATAAGCAGAAATAATCACTGTTTGAAATCTCAAGATTATTCATTGATTCAGGTCACAAATATTTATTAAGCACCAACTAACAGGTGTTCCGAATTTAATGTGGGCCAAAACAAGTAGATCCCCACTTTCCTGAAGCTTATAATCTAGTGAGAGCTTCTCTCTTCCAGAAATAATGTATTTAAGTGAAAAAGAAAAAAAAGAAATGTATTTTCACGCAAAAGCAATGCTACGAAAAACATCTTGGCAAATTTTATTACACATTCAGTACTTTCCATTTCCAAAATACTTTTTTTTTTCAAATGTACCTATTTATCCTGGTAACTGTCTCTTTACTCATGTTGAAAATCCTCCAAGAAATTAAGATGAACTCCATTTAAAGATTAGCTATTACCCATCAATCCACACCTACAATACCTATGTCTAGTCTCCTCGCTTCCTCAACAATATTTAATTTCTTTCACTAGAGTAAATAAGGACTCAAAAACAGACATTTAGTTACATCAGCCACGTTTAGTCCATCAAATAAACGGAGTTTCTAGGGGCGCCTGGGTGGCTCAGTGGGTTAAAGCCTCTGCCTTCGGCTCAGGTCAGGATCTCAGGGTTGTGGGATCGAGGCCCACCTCTGCTCAGCAGGGAGCCTGCTTCCCCCTCTCTGCCTGCCTGCCTACCTATGATCTCTCTCTCTGTGTCAAATAAGTAAATAAAACCAAAAAAAAAAAAAAAGGCCTTCCTAAAAAGGATATTGAAAGACTTCGGGGAATCCTATACATCCAGCAAATGGCAATACTGTCTGGCTTGGAGAGGAAGTAAGAACTTCGGTGACCTTATATGGCATCAGGTAACAAGGGCAACTCATTAACGACAATCACCTTAAACTTCAGATCCCACGACCGAGGCTACCCCCACTCTCAGACTGAAGCCTTATAATACCTGGCCCTGGTGGCCACGCCCCCCATACCAACTCAGGGCCTCCTCCACGCACCCCAGCTCCTCCGGAACCAACCCGGAGCCGCACAAAGTATGCCCACGAGAAGGAAGACGGTATTACTGCACCCGCGGTGTGACCGTAGCTAAGTGTCTCCCCCTCAGTTTTCTCATCCGTGAAATGAGGCTGGTACTCCGTGCCCGCCTCTATCCCCAGGCCTGGGTTCAGTACCTAATGCCACAAAAGGTAAAGCTGCCCCCTAAGCCCCACGCTGTTCCCCGCGACTGCCCCGCGCCGCCCCCGCCTCCACCCGCAGCCCGAGGCCACGCGCGCTACCTGCGATCTGCGAGACGAAGGCTTCCGCCACTAGAGACATGTCTGCTGGGCGGCCCTGCGCCCGCGGTTCCTGCACCCCGCGGCCCTCGGCGTCCTCTTCTGACACCCCGGCGTCTCCTGCTGCTATCAGGCGTGATCCCGGCTGAGGCTTGGACTCGCACAGCCCACCCAGGCGCGGGTGGAAGCGGTGAGGACCCCAAGGTTACGGCCAGGCCTGGCCAGGAACTTCCGGCGCAGCTGATAGTGTAGGGAGAGCACTTCCGCCGGCGTCGCCCGCGCGCTCCTCCCCTGGCGCGGGGGATTCGCGAGTCCTAATCTCCTCGCTGCAGGCCCGCGGCAGAGGGAAGGGCTCCCCGGATCCCGACTGCTCTAGGCTCTAGCCTGGGGGGTGGAAAGAAGGATCCTGGAGGTTTTCAGTATCCTTTCTGTAAGCGAGAATTTTCTAAGCAAGCTTTTTTTTTTTTTTCTTTTTTAAGAATTCATTTATTTGAGAGCGAGAGCCTGAGCTGGGGGGAGGAGCAGACTCCCTACTGCAGAGCCAGCCTCGGAAGCCGAGCTGGATCTCACAACACTGAGATCATGACCTCAGTGGATGTTTAACCGACTGAGCCACCAGGCGCCCCAGCAAGTAATATTTTTAAGCGCACCATACCAAACCCTTTGAAAAATGTATACAGCATTCTATTTCGTGTCATCTTCTCAACAACCAAGAAGTCAATATTGTTATAGCCATTTTATGGATAAGGAAAGAGGCTTAGAGAGTTTAAACTGCCTGCTCAGGAAGTACGATGAGGCCCAGATTCAAATCCGCGTTGAATTTCCTCTGTTTGATTATACTGCTAGGTTGATTAGTCCTTTATTCAAACGTGCTTGCCAGAAAGGAGCAGCTCCTAAGCTGAGAGATAGTTTGCCCTTCAATTCTGGACACGCGAAAAGAAGCTCAGCTTGCGGAACAAGTTTCACACACTTCTCCTTTTTGGGGGGTGAGAGGAGCAGGAAGAGGAGACATTAAATCCATAAGTGACTTTTTATACAGTTTATACAAGCATACAGTTAAGGAAACATTGGGATATGTTACAGATTAAGAGGCATAAAATTATTCCAAGTGAAACTGACTTCAGAGATCATCTGGTGAGCCAAGGCCCCCTTTCACGGATGAGAAATTTGTAACAGATTACCACAAACTAAATGGCTTAAAACAACAGAAATTTATTCTCTCCCAATTTTAGAGGCCGGAAGTCCTAAGTCAGGGTGTCCACAGTGCCATGCTTTCTCTCAACACTCTAGGAAAAATCTTTCCCTGACTCTCTGTAGCTTCTGGAGGTTGCCAGCAATCTCTGGCCTGCCTTGGTTTATAGACACATCAACTCAGATCTCTGGCTTCATCATCACATGGCAGAGTATGTTTTATCCAAATTTCCCTCTTCTTATAAGGACACCAGTCACTGGATTAAAGTCTACCCTAAACCAGTATGACTTCATCTTAACTTGATTTCATCTGTAAAGACTATTTCCAAATAAACTCACATTCACGGGTACCAGAGATTAGAAACTTGAACATAACTTTTTTGGGGGGTATACAATTCTACCCACTACACTAAATAATAAATTTTTTAAGAATAAATCATCAATATTTGCATCACCCTTTGCAACTAGGAAATTTGTTAAACTAAATTTAAATTTACCCCAAAAATTACATGAACATAAATACAACAATGTTTTAAGAAACAGTATCTTCTCACTGGCTGAGATTCAGAGTTGACAAGGGGTTGAAATAATAGGTTTTTCTTGTTTATGGTGAGGGAGATAACACTGATAGTAAAGAATATGCCCAGTCTCCTCCTCCTTATCCCATGAATGATATTGGCCAAGAGAAATGAACTGTTCCAGGATATGGGGAAGCAATTGAAAGAAAAACTTTCAACTCCCGTCTGTTTCTCTGCACAGTGAACTAGTATAACTTGTAAAAGTGAAGATCTATAGCCTATTGAAGTTCCTTTACCAAATTTGGTCTGTCACTTTTTAAAAGCTGGAATAAAAATTTTGGCTCCTTTTTGACACTTGCAGGTTTTTTTTAAGATTTCTCCATATCATAGAGATTATGTGGAAACCTGAACCAAAGGTCTTAGGATTGGGCCAGGGAACCCAAAATCCAACAAGTCTAAAAGGGCAAAGGTGAGCCCCAAAGTGGAAGGACAATGCCAAGATCCAGGGACTTGGCACCTATGCAAGAGAAACAGAGCAAGATGAGAAGCAAAGGAGAATGTGCCCTCAAAATTTCAGTTAGGTGTCTATGGCTTGATGCCTAGCACATCGATGAACTGGGCTGGCCCAAAGGTACTGGGCTGGGACTGATACCAACCCTGTTCTAGCAAGCTTTTGAGAAGAAACTGGGATCTGCTGGGGGCACTGTCTATACTCAATCCTTTCATCATTGTAGCTGGGGAAACAGACTCATCAGCCCCATATGGATTCACTTTTTCTCCCTGACTGATGGTTCCTTTGCTTCCCACACAGCCTAATTTAGACTGGAAAGAATCTATAATGTGGGAGGTCTTTATTACTAAAAATTAGATCCAATAAAATGCAGATGTCCTGATGGTATCCACAAACAAGCTGTCTTTGAATAAATAACCAACTGGAGTAAATGTATTTATGCATCTGTATTAGAACAACTGGCAGCTTTAAAACTGAAGATCTGTTTAAGATCACAATTAAGGAAAATACAAGAAAACAAGCCACTGGAAGTTTTAAGGATGAGATTATAAAACAAAAGTGTTAGGGAATCCATATGTTACTAAAAGGATAATCCCACAGTTATTTAAAATAAAATATTAATGCATGATACGAACATTTGTTTGTCCTAATAAAATCACTTTTCTTGCAAAACTGTACTATCATGAAGATAGTTTCATGTCTCTAATCTAGATTTTATATTACTATATTAAGTAGGAAATACAGAGCTGTCATGATGAATATATACTTTAATAACATGAAAATACTAAGAAGTTTGCCTGCATTTTATTTTTCTCTGACAGAATGTTAATATTGTAAATGTAAATATTTTCTTTTTTCAAAAATGCTTGCGAGATAAAATTTAGGTTGAGATGCCTTCAAAATTGTACCATTTACTTGACAATGATAAAATAAATTCAATCCTTTTTATGAAATTAGTCCCTCCCTTCCTACCTCCATCAACAGAATTAATTATGGATAATTCAATCAATCCAAAACAAAGTGTTAATACAGTTAAAAACACTAAGGTGACCATATTATGCCCCAGAGCTTTTTTGTCCATCTGCTAACAGTTTTTACTTCTTTAAAAATAATGGAACTATAGACAGCTACAGGCGATCTAATGTAAGGGGTTTGCAAAATATTTTTTAAAGGGTACAGAAATGTGTCAGCCATTTGTCCTTACATCTCTCAACTCCTCCTTCATCCTGAGAAATCACGGTCAACCCAGAACTAAGTTCTTACCAGTTTCTCACTTTCCGATCCCACCCTGTTGTATTTTAGGCCAGCACACCCTCAAATAAACTACAGGCATATTAACTACTACACTATACTTTGGGAAATAACTACACTATCGATTATAGTGGGCCTGGATTCTTCGAATATTAACTGGTTTTCAACAGTACTTAAAAGGCTAAATTTCTGGGGCGCCTCGGTGGCTCAGTGGCAGTGGGTTAACAGTGGGTTAAGCTTCTGCCTTCTGCTCCCATCATGATCTC
>CM052810.1:123839040-124014238 GCA_028533885.1 Nasua narica | reverse complement strand
ATCTTTGGGGTAAACACCTAGTAGTGCGATTGCTGCATCATGGAGTAGCTCTATTTTCAGCTTTGCAAGGAACCTCCATACTGTTTTCCAGAGTGGATGCACCAGCTTGCATTCCCACCAACAGTGTAAAAGGGTTCCCCTTTCTCCACATCCTTGCCAACATCTGTTGTTTCTCGAGTTGTTAATTTTAGCCATTCTGACTGGCGGGGGGTGGTATCTCATTGTGGTTTTTATTTGTATTTCCCTGATGCCAAGTGATGTTGAGTATTTTTTCATGTGTCTGTTGGCCATTTGGATGTCTTCTTTGGAGAAGTATCTGTTCATGTCTTCTGCCCATTTCTTGACTGGATTATTTGTTCTTTGGGTATTGAGTTTGGTAAGTTCTTTACAGATTTTGGATACTAACCCTTTATCTGATATGTCATTTGTGAATAGCTTCTCCCATTCTGTAGGTTGTCTTTTGTTTTTTGTCAACTATTTCCCTTGCTGTGCAAAAGCATTTTATCTTGATGAAGTCCCAATAGTTTGTTTTTGTCTTTGTTTCCCTTGCCTTTGGAGACGTGTCTAGCAAGAAGTTGCTGCAGCTGAGATCACAGGGGTTGCTGCCTGTGTTCTCCTCTAGGATTTTGATGGATTCCTGTCTCACTTTTAAGTCTTTCATCCATTTTGAGTCTACTTTTGTGTGTGGAAATGGTCCAGTTTCATTCTTCTGCATGTGACTGTCCGATTTTCCCAACACCACTTATTTAAGAGACTGTCTTTTTTTCTGCTGGATATTCTTTCCTGCTTTGTCAAAGATTAATTGGGCACCTGGGTGGCTCAGTTGGTTGAGCAACTGCCTTTGGTTCAGGTCATGATCCCGGAGACCCGAGATCAAGTCCCACATCGGGCTCCCAGCTTCACAGGGAGTCCACTTCTCACTCTGACCCTCTTCCTTCTCATGCTCTCTCTCACTCTCTCTCTTTCTCTAATAAAAATAAATAAATAAAATCTTTAAAAAAAAAAAAAAGATTAGTTGACCATAGAGTCGAGGGTCCATTTCTGGGCTCTCTTTCTGTTCCATTGATCTATGTATCTGTTTTTGTGCCAGTACCATACTGTCTTGATGACTACAGCTTTATAATAGAGCTTGAAGTCCAGAATTGTGATGCCACCAGCTTTGGTTTTCTTTTTCAACATTCTTTGGCTATTCGGCATCTTTTCTGGTCCATGAAAATTTTAGGATTATTTGTTCCAGCTCTGTGAAAAAAGTTGATGGTATTTTGATAGGGATTGCATTGAATATGTAGATTGCTTTGGGCAACATAGACATTTTAACAATATATATTTTTCTAATCCATGAGCATGGAACGTTTTTCCATTTCTTTATGTCTTCCTCAATTTCTTTCATGAGTGTTCTATAGTTATCTGAGTGCAGACCCTTTGCCTCTTTGGTTAGGTTTTATTCCTAGGTATCTTATGGTTTTTGGTGCAATTTTAAATGGGATCAGCCCTGTAATTTCCCCTTCTTCTATCTCATTGTTAGTGTATAGAAATGCAACTGATTTCTGTGCATTGATTTTGTATCCTGCCATGTTGCTGAATTGCTATATGAGTTCTATCAATTTGGGGGTGGAGTCTTTTGGGTTTTCCACGTAGAGTATCCTGTCATCTGCTAAGAGTGAGAGTTTGACTTCTTCTTTGCTGATTCAAATGCCTTTCATTTCTTTTTGTTGTTTGATTTCTGAGGCTGAGATTTCTAGTACTACGTTGAACAACAGTGGTGAGAGTAGACATCCCTGCTGTGTTCCTGACCTTAGGGGTAAACTCTCCATTTTTCCCCATTGAGAATGATACTCACTGTAGGCTTTTCACAGATGCCTTTTATGATGTTGAGGTATGTTCCCTCTATCCCTACACTGTGAGGAGTTTTAATCAGGAAAGGATGCTGTACTTTGTCAAATACTTTTTCCGTATCTATCAAGAGGGTCATATGGTTCTTGTCCTTTCTTTTACTAATGTACTGTATCACACTGATTGATTTGTGGATGTTGAACCATCCTTGCCGCCCAGGAATAAATCCCACATGGTCGTGGTGAATAATCCTTTTAATGTACTGTTGGATCCTATTGGCTAGTATCTTGGTGAGATCTTCTATTTAGTTTTGTCTGTATTTTACTATCAGTAGAGAACTTAACTCTAAGTATAAAAATTACAAAGGATAGCTGCCTCTTCTTTGTACAAAATTGTATTAATTTTAATATTTAAGATTTATTCATTTATTTGAAACAGAGAGCAAGTGCAGAAGCAGAGATGGGCAGAGGCATGAGCAGACTCCCTGCTGAGCTTGGAGGTAGTCCTGGGGCTCCACTTGGGGTTCGATCCCAGGACCCCAAAATCATGACCTGAGCTGAAGTCAGATGCTTAACCAACTGAGCCACTAAGGTGCCCCCTGAGCACCTAGTAGCATCATCAGGCTACTCTTCCAATTCAGGAAAAAAAGATAAGCATGTGGGCAACTCAAAGCACATTAGCCATGTATAGACTGCAACTGATGTATCAGAAACTCCAATGAGAAGGACTTTCACTAGCTTAAGAAAGGATAAGAGAAGTCAATGTCTCCACACAGGAAGCCCTCATCCAGTTTTCTCCAGAGGACTTACAGCTAGACTGAGAGAAGAGAACCCCCCCCATCTGAGAGAATAGAACCTGCCTATATAAGGTACCTATAGAAGTGTAGTTACACACACACTTAAACACAAATAGGAAAAACAAAGAATCCCAGGACATTAAAATAAGATGAAGATAGAGTGAGCAAGATGATAGGAGAATAAATTTTAGGAGCATCTGCGGGGCTATGTCATTTGATCGACCGACTCTTGATCTCAGCTCAAGTTTTGATCTCAGGATCATGGGTTTGGGCCCCATGTTGGGCTCCATACTGGGTGTGGAGCTTACCTAAAAAAAAAAAAAAAGAATAAATTTTAAAGATAATAATAAAAAATTTACTTTGATGTATATTAACAACTTAAAGGCCTTATAAATAGCCTATGTTTTTCTCATGATAAACTATCAATGTATCTTTCCACTTTCCTTTAATGCCCATTATTTTGTTGAAATGTAAGATTACAGCAAGACATAAGGCATTTATTTTATTTTTTTAATTATTTTTTTAAATTTATTTGACAGAGAGATAGCGAGCACAAGTAGGCAGAGTGGCAGGCAGAAAGAGACGGAGAAGCGGGCTCTCTGCTGAGCAGGGAGCCCGATGAGGGGCTTGATCCCAGGACCCTGGGATTATGACCTGAGCCAAAGGTAGCCCCTTAACTGACAGAACCACCCAGGTGCCCCAAGACATAATGCTTTTTAAAAAAGAATAGCATATTGGAAAATACTTTAAGCTTACTAGCCCTGCCAGATCATACAGTAGTAAGAAAGCGTATTAAGGAAAGTGTAAGTCAGATTAAAATGCATTATAGGATTTAAAAGTAAAATTAATATCTTAGCCTTCCCAGTAATTTTTTAAATTTTAGTTTCTGAGTTTTACAGTATGTACTCCTAATCGCTGACTTCATGTCCTATTTTATCTAATTGCTTTAACTTTTGTTTTGAATAATTTTAATCTTATAGGAATGTGCCAAAAATTGTACAGTTCCCATTTACCCTTCATTCAGTTTTCCCTAATATCTATAACTACTAGTAATATATAATTTTTTAATTTTAGGTACATACAAAGTTGCATTTGCAAATGTAATATATTTGTGTTTGTAAAGCATATGTGAATTTGTAAAGGTAAACTATAGCATAGTAAAGCTACTGAAACCAAGAAATTAACATTGATGTGACACAATTAACTAGTCTACATACCATATACTAATTTATTCAATTTTCCCTCTAACTGCTTTTTTCTAATCCAGGCTCCCACATTGCATTTAGTTGTCTTATTTCTAGTCTCCTCCAATACATGAGAGTTTCTCTGTCTGTCTTCCATAACTTTGAAACTTTTGAAAAAATCCTGTTCAGTTATTTGTAGAATGTTTCTCAATCTGGGTTTCTCTGATATTTCCATGATAAATTGATGTTATATGTTTTTGGTAAAAGTACTTCTGAAGCAATATTGTGTCTTTTTCAGTCTATCGTATCAGGATACAAGTCAATATATCCTATTACTGGTCATGTTAAATTTGATCCCTGGGGTAAGGTAGTGTCTGTGACTTTTCTTCACTGTACAGTTACATTTTTCTTTGTAAGTAAGAAGTACGTTGTAAGAGATACTTTGAGACTCTGCAATCTTGTTTCTGACACTTTGTCTATTAAGTTTTATTATCTGTTGATGGGTCTTGCCTGCAACCATTATTACTTGGGTGTTTAACAGTGATTTCCTCTTTTTATCATTCCTTCCATATTTATTGATTAGAATCCTACTGCAAGGAAGAGCTGTGCCTTCTCCCCTTGTATTTATTTATTTTTTCAAATATTTATTTATTTCAGTATGGATTCATGGATATTTATTTTATTCTATTGGTTATAATTCCAAAGTATCATCATTTATTTTTTTCCTCAAATTCCCCCAGACTTCGTTATTGGTAAATTGTTCAAGTTGATTCCTGTATCTTTTCAAAATACCTCTATCATTTTTGAGAATTTCCTTATTTTCTGGCACTAGAAGGTGTTCTAGGCGTATTTTGTATTTTCCCTGCCCTAGGCCGGGAATCAGCCATTTTCCAAAAATCCCTGGTTTCTTTTAGTGGAGAATGGTATTTAGAAACCAAGATCTGGTTGTTAGATATGTCCAATGCCATTGGGTTGTCATTGCTTCCAGGCCCACTCAGTGAACAAGGTAGGAAATATATGTGCTTATAGTAACACATGCACACACACACACATCTATATTTATTTCCAAACTATTCACCTCTGTGAGTGTATGTATATGTTTTGTATTTTACACACACACACACACATATATAAAATCATGAGTTCATACTAATACCTTCAATTTTTTTTTTAAATTTTATTTATTTATTTGACAGAGAGAGAGAGATCACAAGTAGGCAGAGAGGCAGGGAGAGAGAGGGGGAAGCAGGTTCCCTGCTGAGCAGAGAGCCCGACGTGGGGCTCAATCCCAGGACCCTGAGATCATGACCTGAGCCAAAGGCAGAGGCTTTAAACCACTGAGTCACACAGGCGCCCCTAATACCTTCAATTTTAATCCAATACCACAAAATTCCTTCTAGGTTCCCCCCCTTTCATTATTTGTAACTTCTTTCTCTGACAGGGAGAAACCTGGCTCTCCTTATCTGCAATATATTTTCTTATTTATTCGGTTACAGTATACACATACAGTAGTTTCAGAATTGTAAGCTCATATCCCCATGAGAAAAAATATTTACTAAGAAGAGTACAGTATTTCTGTGCAGGATTTTGGACTTTAGCCTTACAGTTTATGGTCAAAAACTGTTTTCCAAGGTTAGTTAGCTTAGTTCTTTTCTTCCCCACCTGCTTCAGTGCAATTATGTTATTCATTTAATACACTTAAGTTCATTTGTTACTTTTCATGTTCCATTTAAGATTCCCCCCAAGTCCTGGCTGATTTTTACTTATTGATTGTGCAGGGAGCAGGGGGAGCATGTGAAATATTACCCTGGTTCTGAGTCAAAGCCATACAAAAAGACAGACACAGATAAGTGTCACTCTTCCTCATTCTTTCTACACATTATTTCTACCCATTCCCACTCACTCCCTGGAGGTAACTGATCTTATTTCTGGTTTACCCTTTCTGCATTTCTTTTGCACAAATAAACAGATAAATGTTGATTTTCTTAAAATCTGTTTCCTTTTTTACATGACTTAATTCACCTTCTTTGGCATCTTTCTTTTCTCATAATTTTTTAATGTTATTCTGGATTTTTTTTAAAAGATTTTATTTATTTGACAGAGAGAGAGAGAGACACAGTGAGAGAGGGAACACAAGCAGGGGGAGTGGGAGAGGGAGAAGCAGGTTCCCTGCTGAGCAGAGAGCCCGATGCGGGGCTCCATTCCAGAACCCTGGGATCATGACCTGAGCAGACACTTAACCAACTAAGCCACCCAGGCACCCTGTTATTCTGGATATTCTCTTCTGTTTGTTTTCCCACAAGACCTTTAGTATCAAAGGTTTTTACTTTACACAACTCCATTAAAAAAAAACCTTGTTGATATTTTTTTGGGAATTGCATTAAATCTATAAATTGACTTAAAGACATCTTTACAATGTTGACTCATCCTATCCAAGAATAGATGATGTCTTTCCATTTGTTCAAGTCTACATTTTTGGCTTTCAGGAGTGTTTTAAATTTTTCACATCTAGGTTTTATGCATTTATTATTATGCATACTTCTGAGTATTTAATCTTTTTATTGCTACTGATATGGGGCTTTTCTACCTTTATGAACTGTAACTGGTTATTATTTGTGTATGTGCCCCAAAAGGGGTACATATTACGGAAAGACAAGCACAGACATGTTGAATTTGAGGTAACAGCGGGATACACAAGTGAAATTGTTCTGGAGGCATTTTGAAATGCAGGACTAGAGCTAGGAGAGATATTAGGGATTGATTTTTTAAAAAATCTATATGGGTGTTGATTGAAACCGGAAGGTAGAATGTGATCCCAAAGGCAGAGAGTTACTAAAAAAATAAAAATAAAACAAAGAACTGCAAACCAAGGCCTGCATTTGGAGAGCACCCAGGTTTAGGGCACAGAGAGAAGGTAGGAGGAACATCAGAATAAGGGAGGTCACAAAGTCCAACAAAGAAGAAAGATCCAGAGAATAAAAGTGGGTCTCTGTGGCAGAAGCTACAAAGACAATGAAGCCTGAGCAAATGCCATCAGATGTAGGTAATTAGTGTTTTCCAAAGCTTGGTCCCTGGCGTTCTAGTTCCTTCAAGATAATAATATGAAAAAAAAAAAGATAATAATATGTATTCTTCAAAAAATGTTACGGAGATCAAAAAGTTTGGAAAGCACTGATTAATCCAAATTAAAGAGGTTTCTTTACCCTAGGACTTCTTAGAACTATTAACATGCTCCTAGGAATTCTGAGTTTCCAAAATAGAGAGAGGTATGCAGATTTCTACACTTCTGTTTTCCAGCTAGGCTAGAGTTTCCTTAACCAATCTTTTTTTCTTCCAGAAGACTTTCTCAAGATGAAATGCATCTTGGAACATACTCTGGACATTTTAGAGCGCACTCTAAACCAATTTTCCTTAGCCTCCTCTGTGCCCTCAAAGTGAAACACAGAATCTAGGAATTCTATTTCAGTTTTACAGGAAACAGAACTTTCTAACTCTGGAAGATTGCCACAAAGTACTGCTACTGTTGCCACACCACAAGACACAGCTGAACAGCACGCTAGAAAACACTCTAAGGCAGGCGCCCAGAGTTGGAGACAGCGGGAGGGTGCGCTGAGGAAGGGGGGCTCTCTTGAGGGCAGGGGGTAGCAAGGAGCCATTTGAGTCAAAAAGCTTGGGAGTTTCTGGAAACTCACAAGCAGTCTGGCAGCACAGTTCCCAAGAGGTCTGACCCAGGAGGGTCAGAGAGACTCTGGTTCTCAGAAGCAAATCCCCAACCCTGGGAATCCAGAAGCTGCAGGCTCTTTCCAGAAGTGAGCAGCTCCTGCCAGGGTCCTTCCAGACTAAGTGGGCAACAACATGGTGGGCAGGGTGGAAACAGGGCTGACTGGGATTCTATCCTCAAATAGAAACCATCCTAAATATTCCAACATTCTAAATGAAATTTTAAATTAAAAACTTTAAAGGAAAAGTCATTCCTCAAGAAATACTTTGTCAATATAGGAGAAAGTGCTTCTCTCTATAAACACGTTAAAAGAAATTAATAGGGACAGTGGAAGACAACAAAAAGTTGTATGGATTTACCATAAGTCTGTTCACTGAGATGTAGCATTCATTTAAACAGAAGTCACGTGAAAAAGATTTCTTTTGAGTGATATTTTGTAGTAAATTAAAAAGCATGTGGGGCGCTTGGGTGGCTCAGTGAGTTAAAGCCTCGGCCTTCGGCTCAGGTCATGATCTCAGGGTCCTGGGATCAAACCCCGCATCGGGCTCTCTGCTCAGTGGGGAGCCTGCTTCCCCCTCTCTCTCTGCCTGCCCCTCTGCTTACTTGTGATCTCTCTCTCTGTCAAATAAATAAATAAAATCTTTAAAAAAATAAAATAAAATAAAAAACATGACAATTGCTTGATTATCCTATACTAATGCAAGATTTTTTACTTTTTAAGGCCTCGAGGCATTGCACAGTCTAGAGGTAAGTAGATATCTACTTTCTTCTTTGTGCATACCTAATCTGTATTACGGGACTTCTTCACCAGTTTATTTGGTAACCCATTTTTCTCCTAGATATGTATCTGTATCTGTCCTAAACGCAAGCCCTTTTGACTAGGGTCTTAACAGTCACCCTAGTCCTTGTCAGTGGCTAACCTTGACACCTCCCCGACACCATCACCAGCCCCACTCTCTACCAGACCTCTGGGGTCTTGCTTCAAACCAGACAGAAATCTCACAACCACTGTTCTTTCACCATTTGACTTAAATTATCACCACCTCATTGGATATCCCTGCCATAAGGCCTCACCCCAGATATCTGACATTTTTAGCATAGGCACTAATTGAATAATATGAAAGTTCATAACAGTTCCCTGGACATCATGATTGGAATGCTGACAACTCCCAACCATCAGTCCGAGCATGCTTATGCCCAAACAGCTCCCATTTCCCAGCAATCTGCCCAGAATGATACCCTAAAATATTTTTTTAAAAATTTTAATAATTTGTTCTTTTCTTATGTTCTTAATGTCTTCTTTGGAGTCTGCAGTTGTATAAATCAGGTATTTTGTAACATCTAACTGATGCTTCCATTAATTGAAGTTCTTAGGGTCTAATCATGCCATATGATGTATTTGTTGACCTTCACCCATAGTAGATTATTTCCTGTGTATTCTATCATTTTAGTCTGCGAGGCTTCCTCTATGGAAATTATGTGTCAGGGGCACCTGGGTGGCTCAGTGGGTTAAAGCCTCTGCCTTCGACTCAGGTCATGATCTCAGGGTCCTGGGACCGAGCCCCACATTGGGCTCTCTGCTCAGCAGGGAGTCTGCTTCCCCCTCTCTCTGTCTGCCTCTCTGCCTACTTGTGATCTCTCTCTCAAATAAATAAATAAAATCCTAAAAAAAAAAAAAAAAGAAAGAAAGAAAGAAAGAAATTATGTGTCTGTATGACTAAGGTATACCCTCCCAGAAAGGTTTTTCATTTGCTTCTACCAAACACTCCAGGAATAATACCAGCCTAGCCTAGACCTCTAGTTTTTTTGGTTTTGTTTTGTTTTGTTTTATTTTGTTTTGTTGGTTGATTTCTCAGTGTGGGAGAGTTCTTGGGCCCATACAGACAACGTAAGTTCAAACAACAAATCCCGTGAGGACCTGCGGTTACAAAGTTAAAGTGGATATGATTTCAGTTCACCTAGAATACAGGTGAAAAGCTCCTGGTTGCCTCCTTGTGTTGGTAGACAGATTTTTGCTTGCTTGCCCTTTCTCTGAGGGCACAATACTTGGGAGCTTTAGCATTTTGGGGGTGTCCAACTTGACACTGGCCTGAAGCCTCTCGAGTCCTTGCAAGGGATAATAAAACCCAGGTTCTGGGTTAACAAGACCAATAAACTCTCCAGGGCAGTTATAACATCGTCCTTTGCCACACTGTTTTGATTCTCAACTCAGTCTTCACTTTTGGTGTATGGGGATGCTTTATTTTACCCTGATTTCCAAGTGTTTTATAATGAGAGACTTTTTCAGGTTGTTTAACCCACAATTTTGCTGGAAATACAAGTGTCAGTGTGCCTTTTTTATAATGAAATTTCTACTGGTTACTTTATTGGTATCATTATATGTCATTACTATGATTTTTATATAAACAAAAACTACCTTTAAGAAAAATAATACAAGGCCTTGCAATGATGTATTTGAGGCACTATTTCCCTGAAGTTTATGTATTTATTATAAATCAGAAAGCCTAGAGAATAATTTCTGCTGTGTGAAATAACAAAATATCATTCATTTCCTGTTATCTTTTTCCATATTATTGGTGTATCCACCACCACTCTGGGTTAGGCCATTATCTCATGCCAGGATTTATGAAATAGACTCTTAATTAATTTTCACATTTCCAGTCTCTCAGGTCCAAATCATACCACAGATAACCACCAATCAATCTTCCAAAAAATGCTTCTCTCACGGTAACATTCTTTCTACTTATCTCTGATACTTCTCTACACAACTTAGACATTTACTCACCATCCCTTTTGACCCCTTGTAATTCTTGCTTTTGTTCATGATTTTTCTCTCATCTAGAAGGTCCTTCTTCCTTTTCTCTGCCTTCCCAACTCCTGCACACTCTTAAAGGTTCTGTATAAATGTTCCATCTTGAAAAGTTCTCTCACTTACCCCCTATAAGCAATCTTGCCCTCCTTCATCCACTGTTAGTGTCCAGCACCTGAAATAGTCATGTAGCATTTATCATACAGAACCATGAATCCTCGATTTTCAAACAAGTTTGTTCCAAATGTATTTTTGTAAATTGGCTGCTTAACACACTGAGTTCAATTTCCCTTAGAAGTCAGATTGTAAATACTGATTAGATTTTGAAGGTAGCTGTCGGAATTCTATTCAGTCCCTGAGGAAACTGAACCAAAGTACCAATAGTAACAATTCAAGAATCTGTAGGTCAAACTTTATGCTATCTAGAAAAAGCAAAAGATGAATATTAATTTATTTCTCCCTTTTGATAAAGCAATAATGTCCACTCTTAGGCAAATTTCTACTTAACAAATATTTATTGGACAATTACTAAGTGCCGAGTACCTTAGAAGTACAGTGATCAAGACAGACATATCCCTTGGCCTCACAACACTCTCATCCCTACCACCTTCACGTACACCATTTTCCCCCATCTCACGTCCGCCATCTTCCCCCATCTCACATACGCCATTTTCCCCCATCTTCTAGAGCCCGAAGTTGCTGCCCTGGTGACTGGGTTATTGGAAATACTGCCCTTCACCAGCATGGGAATTTCTAGAGAAAGGATGGGCTTGGCTTCACTTGCTTTGGAGTTTTTTTGGTGGCTGGCTTTTTGTGGTAATAGTGGCAGTGAAAGTTGTTTCTACCATTGTTATGTTTTGTTTGGAGAGAAACCGTGTGTTGGGGAGAGAAGATGATGTGTTCTTTCAGAACTTAAAGTTTGACATGCTATGGGACACCATGAAGAGATCTGTAGAGTAAAAAAAGAAAGGAAATACCTGTCTTCGTATGGGGATAAGAAGAGACCTGGACTCGAGCTAGAGTTTAGATTTGTCAGTGATGCCTTCTCATCGTAAGTAAAAGTAAGATTATTTTTGTAAGTATAGGTTGCTTGAAGATTTATTTTTTTTTTTAAAGGGCTAAACTGGCTGTATGATCTTGTATTTTATTTTGTTTTTTCCTTGAGGGGATTTTATAACAGCAACTAGTCTGACTAGTCTGTTCCCTTAGGGTTAGAACCTTTCCAATCTAGCTTTATGCCTCATGAAGACTCGCATACTATATGGATTCAATAAATATTTGCCGATTATTCCACCATGTCAATGTTAGATTCTGAGACACATCAGTAATTTCCCTAGGGTTAATAAAAGTAATTGTAAACAGTTGGATAGTCTGATGTTCCACAGGCTGGCTAAATATAGCAATAATAGCTACCACATTTGCTAAAATAACAGCTAAGCTGCTATCCACAATTTGGGATTAAAGACTCATTAAATAATAGTACGATTCTTTCCAGCCAAACTGGCCTGCTCACTCTTCAAAGACAAGCATTGAATATTCCTGCTCCCGTGTTTTGGATGACTCCATTTTTCCCACCTAGAAAGACCTTTTTTCCCTCAGGTCCACTCTCTTCTACCTTGTTAATCTTTCTCAGGTCCTGTCTATAAAGGCCTTCCTAAACTCTCTGGCCCTGGGTCTTCATTACCATCCGGTACACATCACCCTGTTTCCTTAATTTTATCCAGGTAGCCTATCTTCCCAGCCAGACTGAAGAGGAGTCTTTTTAACTTTTTGGTATCATCATGCCTAGTCCAATATGGTAAAATAGTAGGTAACCTATAACTCATTTCTGTTGATGGTGATTGAGGGAAGATAGGCACCCAATAAGTCACAGGATCATAGAATATTAGAATCTGAAGGAAACTTTGGGAATTCTGTGATGCCCGCCTAACACCTAATAGATTTTGTGCACTTGTCTGCGAACTGACCACATAAGCTAATCGGAGGTTTCCAGCTGGGATTCCCCAGACAACTGCTAAAATGAGGTCCTCTGATGGTGGGGGGAAAAAAACAGTCTAACCCAACATTCCTATTTTGGAAATGAAAAAAACACAATTCCAAAAAGCTGGAATTATTTTTCTGAGGTTGCACAACCGGCTACTGATAGAATCTAGAAACCTGGTTTACTGACCCCTGAAGGTTTTTGAATAACGCCAAAGTATTCAGAGACTGGTACCTTAGCTATATTACCTGTATAAAGGACATACATACTTAATCACTTTCCCTTTCTGCTTTCGATAATGATATTTTGAGTTAAAATCTATTGAATAATTCAATTAGACAGTGACTGGATAAAAATAGTCTTTGAATCAACCAAAATAACTTTGGACTTAAAAATGTTCCCTATGGTTATTACCACTGAAGCTCAACTCCAAATGGAGTAAAATAGGAGAAAGCTTCCAGAATGAAACTGCTTCCACTATTTATCTTCACTACCAACATAGGGCAATGATGCTATGAATTACTAAATCCTCCAAAATACTTCTATAATGCAAATATGGCTTCTTTGGTGTTGTGAAATTACCATGCTTCTTTTTTTTTTTTTTTAAGGTAGGCTCCATGCTCATCATGGAGCCCAACTCGGGGCCTGAACTAATGACCCCGAGATCAAGGCCTGAGCTGAGGTCAAGAGTTGGATGCTTAACCAACTGAGCCACCCAGATGATCTCTACTATGCTTCATTTTGTTTTGAGCATCCTAGACAGAATTCAACCAATAGTCTTAAAATATAGGAAATTCTAAAAAGGGAGTATGCTGTAACATGGTCAGTACCACAAAAAGAGAGTTTACTAAGTAAATAAGCATATTTAGCTTCCGTTGCATCCTCTCCAAAGTCTGCAATGAGAGTAATCAATGCTGAAATTAAAAAAAAAAACTATTCATTTCATATCTATGCTTATAAAAAATTCAGGGTCTCCCCATTGAACATATGCAAAAATCCTCAACAAAATATTAGCAAACTGAATTCAACAGTACATTAAAAGGATCATGAAGGGTAAAAAAATCATGTGATCATCTCAACAGATGAAGAAAAAACATTTGACAAAACACAACATCCATTTATAATAAAAACACTCAACAAAGTGGGAATAGAGGGAATGTACTTCAACAAAATAGAAGCTGTATAGGACAAGCCCACAGCTAATACCACACTTAAAAGTGAAAAAACAGAAAGGAGGGGGCCACCTGCGTGGCTCAGTGGGTTAAAGCCTCTGCCTTCGGCTTGGGGCCTGATCTCAGGGTCCTGGGATCGAGCCCCGCGTCGGGCTCTCTGCTCAGTGGGGAGCCTGCTTCCCCCTCTCTCTCTCTGTCTGCCTCTCTGCCTGCTTGTGATCTCTCTCTCTCTCTCATTCTGTCAAATAAATAAGTAAAATCTTTAAAAAAGAAAAAAGAATAAAAGAAAAAACAGAAAAGTTTTCCTCTAAGATCAGGAACAAAGCAAGGATGTGCTGTCTTGCCACTTTTATTCAACATAGTGTTGGAAGTCCCAGACAGAACAATTAAACAAGAAAAAGAAATAAAAGGCATCCAAAATGGAAAAGAAGAATTAAAACTCACACTATTTGCAGACAGCATGATTTCATATATTGAAAACCTTAAAGACTCTACCAAGAGCTATTAGAAAAAATAAATTCTGTAAAGTTGCAGAATACAAAATCAAGACACAAAATCTGTTGTGTTTATAGAAAATAACAACAAACAATTAGAAAGAGAAATTAAGAAAACAATCCCATTTACAATTGCATCAGAAAGAATAAATAACAAGAAAAGAAAGAAAGAATAAAATACCTAGAAATAAATTCAACCAAGAAGTAAAAGACTTGCATGTTGAAAAATGTAAGACATTGGGGCGCCTGGGTGGCTCAGTGGGTTAAAGCCTCTGCCTTCAGCTCAGGTCATGATCTCAGGGTCCTGGGATCAAGCCCTGCATCGGGCTCTCTGGTCAGCAGGGAGCTGCTTCCCCCTCTCTCTGCCTGCCTCTCTGCCTATTTGTGATCTCTCTCTCTCTCTGTCAAATAAGTAAATAAATGTAAGACATTGATTAAAGAAATTGAAGAAGGCACAAGCAAATGGGAAAGTATTCCATGCTCATGGATTGGAAGAATTAATATTGTTACCCAAAGTAATCTACAGATTCAATGCAATCCCTATCAAAGTTCCAATCATATTTCTCACAGATTTAGAACAAAGAATCCTAAAATTTATATGGAACCATAAAAGATACTGCATAGCCAAAGCAATCTGAAAAACAAGAACAAAGCTGGAGGCCTCACACTCCTTAATTTCAAACGATATTACAAAGCTATAGTATAGTAATCATATAGTATAGTAATCAAAACAGACTGGTATTGGAATGGTATTGGCATAAAAACAGACACATAGATCAATGGAACAGAAAAGAAAGCCTAGAAATAAACCCACAAATATATGGCCAATTAATTTATGACAAAAGAGCCAAAAATATACAATGGGGGAAAAAGACTATCTCTTCAATAAATCAATGTCCAGTTCAGAAAACTGGACAGTCGCATGCAAAGGAATAAAACTGGACCACTATCCTACATCATACACAAAAATCAACTCAAAATGGATTAAACACTTGAATTTAAGACCTAAAACTATGAAACTCCTAGGAGAAAACAGAAACAGTAAGCTCCTTGACATGGGTCTTAGAGATAATTTTTTGAACTTGACTCCAAAGGCAAAGGCAACAAAAGCAAAAATAAAAAATGGAACTACATCAAACTAAAAGGCTTCTACCCAGCAAAGGAAACAACTAACAAAAATTAAAAAGGCAACCTACCAAGTAGAAGAAGATATTTGCAAAGCATAGATCTGATAAGTGTTAAAATTCGAAATACATAAAGAACTTACACAACTCTGCAACAATTAGTAAAGTGATCTGATTAAAAAATGGGCAGAAGTTCTGAATAGACATTTTTTCAAGGAAGACATACAGATGGCCAACAGACATATGAAAAGATGCCCAGTATCACCAATCAACAGGGAAATGCACATCAAAACCACAATGAGGGGTGCCTGGGTGACTCAGTGGGTTAAAGCCTCTGCCTTCAGCTCAGGTCATGATCTCAGGGTCCTGGGATCGAGCCCCAAATCAGGCTCTCTGCTCAGCAGGGAGCCTGCTTCCCCCTCTCTCTCTGCCTATCTCTCTGCCTACTTGTGATCTCTCTCTCTGTCAAATAAATAAATAAAATCTTTTAAAAAAGTGAGATATTCCCTCATACCAGTCAGAATGGCTATTACCAAAAAGAAAAGAAATAACAAGAATTAACAAAGATGTGGAGAAAAGGAACCCTCATGCACTGTTAGTAGGAATGTATATTGGTGCAGCCACCATGGAAAAACAGTACGGAGTTTCCTCAAAAAAGTAAAAACAGAACTACCATATTATCCAGCAATTCCACTTTTGGGTATTTATCCAAAGAAAACGAAACACTAATTCGAAAAGCTGTATGCATCCATATGTTCATTGCAACATTATTTGCAATAGCCAAGATATAGAAACAACCTAAGCATCCATCAGTGGATGAATTGATAAAGGAGATGTGATATATATATATATATATATTATATATATATATATATATACACAATATATATATTGTGTATATATATATAAACACCATATGTATGGTAAACATACGTGTATGTATATATATATGTGTATACACACACACACACAATGGACTACTACTCAGCCATAAAAAAGAAATTCTGCCATTTGCAACAATATGGATGGACCTTCAGGATATTGTACTAAGTGAAATAAGTCAGAGAAAGCCAAATACCATATGATTTCACTTATATGTGGAATGTGAAAACAAAACAAATGAACAAAGAAAACAAAACCAAGCTCATAGATCCAGAGAACAGACTGGTGGTTGCCAGAAGGGAGTTGGGTTGGGGAGTGGGCAAAACGGACAAAAGGGGGTCAAGAGCTGCAGACTTCCAGTCATAAACTAAGTAAGTCATGGGACATCATGTGCAGCCTGGTGATTAAAGCCAATAACATGGTATTGCATATTTGAAAGTTACTAAGAGAGTTAATATTGGAAGTTCTCATCACAAGAAAAACAATTTGTAACTATGTTAGGGGATGGATGGTGACTAGACTTACAGTGATGATCTTAGTAGTGACTATACAAATATCAAATTATTATCTTATACCCCCGAAACTAATATAATGTTATAAGTCAATTACACTTGAGAAAAAAAAGAATTTTCTACCTCAATAAGACAAAGTGCCATTTAATAGAAGAATCCGTTTTCTTACTCTTTCCCTTCCCCCATCTTTGAAGCTGACAATAAAAAAAAGAGAAATATCAATTTTACTTTTCAGACAATTTATTCAGTCTTGCTATTGTTATATCCCCAGGGACTAGATTTACATTTTGAAAAAATACCATGATGTACAAATGTGCATATTCTACTCAGCCAACATATCATAAGATACTATATAATAACATCTGGGAATATTAAACTTTGCCTTTACTGGCAACCCAATTGGCATCTTTAATTTACAGTGCAGATGTTTTATACTGATGTGTTTTGGAAATATTTGAAGTATTCTCCAGACAGTATTCTGAGGTTTCTGCAGTGGCCCGCTTCAGTCTTTTGAAGTTCTCTATACAATAGGAGACATACATAGATTTTCCAAAACATGCTGTGGTGGGAATAAAAAAAAGAAGAAAAGTCCGAGCTGGCATTATACAAAGCTTCCCTGAGTAGTCTGCACCTAATTCCTTTTTGGCGCTGTTATCCTGGCTGTTAGCGAGCTTTATGATACCCACCCGATAAAACCGTTCCTGTTCCCAGACCGCTTTGTGGAATCTAAATCATTTTAATGCCTCATATTTACAAAACACTCGTATTTCTCAAGTACGGATATGAAATTTTCATTTTACCTCTGGGCTCATCATTTTTGGTTCGTGCATGAACCAGTGGTAGCGATTACTGTCCGTGTGTGTGAGGGGCTGGCTGGTAAATCTCACGTGTGATCAGGAGTCCCTCCACAGCGTTGCCCCTGAACTTCATTCATTCAAGGCCTCAGCCATTGCTTGTAGACCTTGCTCCTACTCACACCACCAGCTTCTCAACTTGAGCACAGTCAGGCTTCTGTTTATAAGGAGCTGCCTTTCAAACCCTAGGAGACGCTGGACTCTAGGAGGCAAACTGAGGGTTGCTGGAGGGGGCAAAGAGAAAGGGTAATTGGGCGATGGGCATTAAGGAGGGCACTGGGTCTTACATGCAACCAATGAATCGCTAAATTCTACCTCTGAGACTAATAAAAAATAGAATAAAAGGAGCCGACTATAACCGTCTGTTGCTAGTGCTTACCAGGAGTCCACCACTATGCCACATGCTTAAAACGTGGACTTTGGACCTTTTTAAAGCAGAGTTTACATTGTCCCTTTGTCGGTGTAATGTTGTTAGCTCATAGAAAGCACATAGACTTTGGAGACACATACCCTGGGATATAATTCCTAGGTCCATTATTTACTAGCCCTGTGGCTTTGGATAAGAATGCTTTGGAACTCCCAGTTTTCCTTCTTCTGCAATGGAGACAATGCTTTCATGATTAGGCTTCAGTTGGGGCGCTCGTGTGGCTCAGTGGATTGAGCTTCTGCCTTCCGCTCAGGTTATGATCTCAGGGTCCTGGGATTGAGCCTCGCATCAGGCTCTCTGCTCAGCGAGGGGCCTGCTTCCCCCTCTCTCTCTGCCTGCCTCTCTGCCTACTTGTGATCTCTCTCCTCTCTGTCAAATAAATAAATAAAATCTTAAAAAAAAAAATGATTAGGTTTCAGTGAGGAATAAATTAGAGTAGGTGAACAGAATACTTTCCGCAGTGTCAGACCCCTATAAGGGTCTCCGAACTGACATTCTCTGACCTGACTTGGATTAGTAAGTATTAAAATGCACACTACTTTAATTCCTTTTTTCTTTATTATCATGGTAAAAAATACACCCCACATAATTTACTATGTTAACCATTTTTAAATACAGTTCAGCGGCATGAAGTACATTCACTTTGTTGTATAACCACCACCACCATCCCTCTCTAGAACTTTCCATCTTCCCAAACTGAAACTCTCTACCCATTCAACATTAACTCCTCTTCGTCCCCCACCCTCACCCCCGGGCCCTGGCAACCACCATTCTACTTTCTGTTTCTATGACTTCGACTACTCCAGATAGCTCATGTAAGTGGACTTACATAATATTTGTCCCTTTTTTCTTCAGTTCTTATGAAAGTAAATCAGTCTCTTTGGGACTCCATTATTGATTACCTTTTCTTGGCATTAAATTATTACATGTGTATTGCATTCAGGGTGTTACAGTCCAACCCAATGCACTTAGGTGTGAAGGTATCTTGACTACCCTTCTAATGAGAGATTGGACTGTATGGTGGCGATGATGATGATGATGTAGCCTTCTACTATTACCTCCCCAGCTGTCTTCTTTTTGCCCCCTGGAATAGTAATTTCATTGCTAGCCACTTCCTCTCATTCTCAGCCTCTTCACAACATCTCACTCCTCTCTTGCCCCTGGAGAACTTGGAAACTTTCTGTGCCCCAGCCAGCTCACTATAGCCCTATGGAATGGAGGCTGCTCATTTTCCATCCCTTATATTCAATGAGCCCAGAAGCTGTCTTGGCATTCTCCCAATATTTTTGTTTTATAAAACATTACTCTTTGACCTTTATGCAAAAACTCTTCCTCATTTGAGTCTCCTATACACTGAGCTAGCTAACAAGATTTGCTGAGGACATAGAAGTAGGGTCTGAGAAAAAACAAACAAACAAACATACAGATGTCAATGACGATGCCGAGATTTTAGGGCTTTGGAAGGATGGAGTTTCTATTAACTAAGTAGAGAGGACTGAAAAAGCATTTGGGGGCAGAGCAGAATATCTGGAGCTTGGACATGCTTGGACACGTTCAGTTCGAGATGCTCAGGTGCTCATTAGTTAATGGCAGGGGACAAATAGGAAATCTGAGTAAAATTCAGGGGTGAGGTTCAGGGAACTCGATTTTCATCAGCGTATGAGTGGTACTTAAAGTCACAGAATTGCATGTAAGCGTGTAGGGAATAAGTGTAGACAGAAAAGAGGAAAGGTCAAAGGACTGGATATGCCAACATTTCCAGGTCAGCAAGACACCAAAGGAAACTGAAAAGGAAAAGCCAGAAAAGTCGGAGGAAAAGCAGACTAGAATGGTACCCTACAATACAGAAGAAAATGTTTCAAGGAATAACCATTAACTGTCAAATGTTGCCAACTAAGAGCTGGGAAATGAATACTAATTTGGAAATGTGAGAGCCATTGGAGACCTTAGAAAAAGGGCAGTTCTAATACAGTAGTGAGGGTGAAAATTGTCCTAAAATGGGTCCAGTGGGTTAAAGCCTCTGCCTTTGGCTCAGGTCATGATCTCAGGGTCCTGGGATTGAGCCCCGCATCGGGCTCTCTGCTCAGTGGGGAGCCTGCTTCCCCCTCTCTCTCTGCCTGCCTCTCTGCCTACTTGTGATCTCTCTGTGTGTCAAATAAATAAATAAAATCTTTAAAAAATCGCCAAACTGTGGAAAGAACCAAAATGGCCCTCAACAGATGAGTGGATTAGGAAGATGTGGTACATCTATACAATGGAATATTATGCCTCCATCAGAAAGGATGAATATCCAACTTTTGTATCAACATGGACGGGACTAGAAGAGATTATGCGGAGTGAAATACGTCAAGCGGAGAGAGTCAATTATCTTATGGTCTCACTTACGTGTGGAGTATAAAGAAAATCATGGAGGGCATTGTGAGAAGGAAAGGAAGGGTGAATGGGGGGAAATCGGAGGGGGAGATGAAGCATGAGAGATTGTGGACTCTGAGCAACAAACTGAGGGTTTTGGAGGGGAGGGGATGGGGGGTTGGGCGAGCCTGGTGGTGGGTATTGAGAAGGGCACATATTGCATGGAGCACTGGGTGTGGTGCATGAACAATCAATCTTGTAACACTGAAAAATTAAAATAAACATATTTGGGGAGAAAATAAAATAAAATAAAATAGGTCCAAGAGAGAATCAGGCAAAGACATTGAAGATGGCAGGTATAAACAATTGATTAAAGGAGTTTTGCAAGAAAGGGACAGAGAGGTTAACTGTGTAGCTGGACAGGGAGAGACAGCTGAGAGGTTTCTAAGGTGGGAGAAATAACAGCATGATTTGTACGCTGATGTGAATGACAGAATAGAGAGTGGAAGAGGGAATCATGATGCAAAGGGGAGAGGGAGACTTGCCAGAGCCCCATCCCTGAGTTGAGATGGCATGAGCCCAGTGTACATCAAAAGGATTAGGCTTTTCTAGAAGCATGGCAGTTCATCCATAATAACATGAGAAACGATGGTATGTATGGGCACAGATAGAGATATGTGAGTCGACGTGATGGTGAGAGCTCGTGAAATTCTCTTCTGATTCTTTCAAGTGTCCCATGAAAAGACAGATATAGGAATTAAGAGTAAGCATGTAGAAGCTTTTAGAGCAATTGGAAGGAATAACTTTATGACTGCTAAGCTTAATGATAAAAATTTGGACTTCTAATGTGTCTTTTTTTAATTTTCATTTTTATTGTAACTCATTTAAGTTGTATTTTACAAACATATTATTCCAGGGCACCTGGATGGCTCAGTCATTAAGCATCTGCCTTCAGCTCGGTCGTGATCTCAGGATCCTGGGATCAAGCCCCGCATCAAGCTCCCTGCTCAGCCAGAAACCTGCTTCTCCCTCTCCCACTCCCCCTGCTTGTCTTCACTCCCTCACTGTCTCTCTCTCTCTCTGTCAAATAAATAAAATATTAAAAAAAATATTATTCAAAATATATATATACATATACATATATATACATATACATATATATGTATATATATTATTCCAAAATGGATATAAAATAGTAAGAAGTTGACCCTTCACCCAGATAGTTTGAGAAACACTTGTTTAGAGAATAGGAGAGACTGGACGAAGCAAGTAGAGTATAACTACTGGGAAGCATTATGTCAGTAATCATGAATTTCAAACACACACAGTCGATAGAGTTGCCTTTGTCTAGTCTTATTCAACCATACAGATAATTTTTTATTGGTTGGAGAGTTGGGTTTAAGTAGGGTTTTGGTTTCTCCAGGTGAGTAAAGAAGAAGGGACAAGAGTGTTGGGGTATAGCAAGGAATCAATTACAAAGAGTGACCACTGGGTTTGCCAAAACTCAACAAACGTGAAACTTAGATTTATGCATTCCTTTGTATGTAAATTTTAGATCAAAAGAAAAAAAACTATAAACAGATATTGAACTCAATGATATGCATGCTGAAAAATGTAGGAAGAAAGTAGGGATGTCTGTAATTTACATTGAAATGTGCTTTTTAAACTGCGGGATGAATGGAGGAATGGCTAAAGGGATAAATATGTGATAAAATTGAATATCAGAATTTAAGTGATGGAGATATAGATGGTCACTATAATTTCCTTCCATCTTGCTATCTGTTTGCAATTTTTCGTAAATGTTGGAAAAACTATTGCCTTGAATATTTTTATGATCATTTCATGTTCCCAGACAGATTATTATGTCCTAAAGGACAGAGAAAGTATGTCCAGGTTATCTACTCCATGCTTCTTTTCTTCACAGAAGAGGAAACTGAGTCCCTAAGATGCTGAATGACTTTATCAAGATCAGATGGCAAGTTAGGGGCAGATGTGACTCCTACTAAGTTTCTTCCTAAATCACAAGGAGCCAGTAAAGGAGGCGCCTGGGTGGCTCAGTCCACTGAACATCTGCCTTTGGCTCAGGTCATGATCTCGGGGTCCTGGGATGGAGTCCCACATCGGGCTCCCTGCTCAGCGGGAAGTCTGCTTCTCCCTCTCTCTCTGCCCCCCACCTGCTCCTGCACGTGCATGCTCTTTCTCAAATAAATAAAACCTTAAAAAAAAAAAAAAGGAGCAAATAAAGTCCATAACTCACCCCTACAAGATCCATGGGAGAGCCTCTGGAACGCCCATAAAACCCCAAAGGCTAAATGTTAAATCTTGAGTGTATATTCAAATGTGCATTTTCTAAAGGAGAAAATCCATAGCTTCCAAAATATCTTAAATAGTTTATGACTCAAGAGAGATTATTCTCTCTTTAAAAGGGCAAATTTTATTTTCATCTGCATTCCTTGGAAATACAGAACACAGCGTTAAGACATGCAAGAAATACTTAAAACCGATAGTGTTTTAGCATCAATAATCAGCATTAAATCGATAATATTTTTAACTGATTAGTGATGACGGTGTTTTAAGAAGGCTTTTTGTAATTCCAAGATTGTAAAGGTGTTTATAATTTCGGATACTCAAGTGTTTTACAGTTTTTAATTGTTGTTGAGCTTGCTGCTTAGTGACTCTCATAAGCCTGGCTAAGTTCTGATAAAAGATTTCTTTTTCTTTTTTTTTTTCCTACTTCTTTGACATTCCCAGATTGCTGTATTGTTTAGCAGAATCCATCCAAGGCTTTCAATTCTTACTCTCCAGTAAAATTCTTTATTATATAACATCTTTCAAGTTCGGGCTGTAAGTTTTCTTGCATTTGTACATGCGGTGAGTTAAGAAGTTGCCTTTTAGCGTAGAGTTAGGCTTGTGTGTTCTCCTCCAGTGTGCTACTTTACCATTCGTTAGAAGAAAGCCGTCTTCCTGACCTTTAGCTTTTTTACCTATAAATCCAGTACCTCCTGAAGTATGTCACAAGGTGTCGGTATTATTTTTTAAATAGCTTGAAGAGAATCAAACAATAAAGAATAAGTATAGAGTACAAGTAAGTATATAGTATAAAGTATGTAGTATTATATTTGGTCAAGGAAAAAATATACGCTATATATATGGTTTTTATACTTTAACAGATCCAAGATTCTGTATTTATTAAAGAAATGAATGATTGGGCGGAGCTGCTTCTAACATTAGGGGGAAAATACTCCTCACTTCATGTAGGTATCTTCCCAGAGTGACTCTCCCATCTACCTGTGCCTGCATTTTCCATCCTCTATTTTTCTTATTTGTCAACTCAGTCAATGCCTACCTCAGTCCTCTAAAGACCACATTTGTTAAGCAAATATCATAAAAGCTCATAAACACTGACCGAAGTGTTTTCTCCTGAATGTCCCAAGGATAAGCTGAACAGATAGGTCAGCATAGCTAAAACCAGACTGCGGTAAACTTGCCTGGGCTGTCAAAAGAAAGAGAAGAAGAATAGTGCAGGAAGTAAAACAGTCAATGAGACAAATTAAAGGAAATAAAGAATTCTGGTGTGGATTGAACTGACAAGCTCAAGAACAAAATGATAAAGACCTCTCATCATGTCAGAAAGTCTATAAAATTGTGTAAGTACAAGGGCTAGAAAACATGAATAGTAAGCCTTATCCTATTACATAAAGAGACAAAATGAACTGCCAAAACTTTAGAAAGGTCAGCTCTCTCATATATGTATCTGTATTGAATGCTTGTACTGAAGACTAATTGGAAGTTTAAGAAAGAATTTGCATTGCTAAAAAAGAATGATCTTTTTAACAAGTCAGATGATCACAAATATGGAAGGCTCTCGGACCTTTGTAAAACCAGAAGAACATGCCTGGGCTAGTCGGCTATACAAGGAAGAGATGAGCCATGGCCATGGAGGACATTCTGGATCAAACAACTAAGTTGCCCAACTAATGTGGAAGCCCTAGCTGGATCCAGAAAAAATCATCTAATCAAGCTCAGCCAAGATGAGCAGAATTGCCCAGCCAACCCAAAGCTCAGTCCCACATGGATAATATCTCTTGGGGGTGGGAGCAAGGGCAAAGCACAGGGACCAGTGGAGAGTCTACTGCAATATGCTATGCTAACAGCCCCTAAACAACGGATCAGTACTAACATCACAAAAAGAGAGACAAGCAGACATTCTGGGCCTTGTGATATGATGCAGTGGGAAGTATAAACCACCACTTAGGAGGTAGTCTTCCCAAACAATGGCAACTGATTTAAGCATCCAGATCTAACTACTAATTTAAAGAATATTCAGGGGACAGAAAACATGTTAAACAATAAGAGAAAGATGTAACCTGTAAATCCAAGTTATGGAAAACAATATGGGACAAAATGCCTGATTCTTCAATAAATAAAAGGTAAGAAAAAAATAGGGAGGAGGTAATCTATGGGCTAAAAGACAGTCAATAATCTAGACATGAGTCAACTGGAAAAACACATTTATGAGACAATCAAGTAAATTTTAGTAATAATTGGATATTTAATAATATTAAGGAATCCTTGGGGATTTTTTTTTTAGATGTGATAATGTTACTGTGGTTATTTTTTTTTTGAGTCGTTATGGAGATACATATTGAAATATTTATGGATGAAAAGATATGATATCTGGGGCACCTGGGTGGCTCAGTGGGTTAAAGCCTCTGCCTTCAGCTCAGGTCATGATCTCAGGGTCCTGAAATCGAGCTCCGCATCAGGCTCTCTACTCAGCGGGGAGCCTGCTCCCCTTCTCTCTGCCTGCCTCTCTGCTTACTTGTGATCTCTCTCTCTCCGTCAAATAAATAAATAAAATCTTTTTAAAAAAAGAAAAGAAAGGGCACCTGGGTGGTTTAGTGGGCTGAAGCCTCTGCCTTCGGCTTGGGTCGTGATCTCGGGGTTCTGGGTTCAAGCCCCATGTCGGGCTCTTCTGTTCAGCGGGGAGCCTGCTTCCCCCCTCTCTCTGCCTGCCTCTCTGCCTACTTGTGATCTCTCTCTGTCAAATAAATAAATAAATAAAATCCTTCATAAATAAATAAATAAATAAAATTTAAAAAGAAAAGAAAAAATATGATATCTGGCTTTGTCCCAGAATAATTCAATGAGATGGGGAAGTGGGCAGGGTTTAGACAAAACAGGAATGGACATGAATTGATCATTGCTGAAGCTGGTTGCTGAATACATGGGGGTTCATTTCTTTCTACCTTTGTGTATGTTCAAACTTTTTCATTTAAAAAAATGTCTTAAAAAAAAGTCTTAAAATTATGAAAGACTATCACTTACATACACTATATGACAGGAAATCTTTCATGGATCCTGCTCTTTCTCATGATTGACAATGAAGTCCTACTACTGCAAAGAGCCCCCCTTTTGCCGATGCCTGTTCCTCTGGAGACCCTCAATGGCATGGTACTAATGGCATGGTATTAATGTCAGGATCCCCCTGGGTGAAGAGGGGCTCCAACCACTGACGAATGAAATGAAATTATGATAGAGACACATATGTACAATGTACGCCTGTAGATTGCCATATGTGTTTTAGTGTATACTCACTGAATGACTACCTTTTTTAACTAGCCAGTTTTAAAATTATTAAAATAAAATCATACTAGTGGTAAAATATCCAAGTAGTACAGAAGATGAAGGAAAGATGAAAAGTAAAATTCTTTCCCTTAATATCCAGTCTCATTAGATAGAACCACCTAAGTAACACACTGAGTATCCTTCTGGAAATGTTCAATGCATAATCACACATGTGGTTGTATGTGTGTGTGAATGTGTAGTAAACATCTTTAGTTTACGGTGACACTTTTATATTCACCAAGTTGTATATTCGTAGAACTTCGTCTCACCCCTCTTGTCACATATGATTTCCCATATCATCCTAATATATTTATTTATATTTCTGTTGATCATTTGAAAACAAAGCTGAATTTTTCACCTTAATATAAAAGAAAATATACTGGGGCTCCCGGATGGTTCAGTCAGTTAAGCCTCTGCCTTCAGCTCAGGTCATGATCTCAGGGTCCTGGGATGGAGCCCCGCATCATGCTCCCTGCTCAGCAGGGGTCTGTTTCTCCCTCTCCCTCTACCCCCGCCCCCACTCATGCTTGTGCTCATGCTTGCACGTGCTCTCTAATAAATAAATAAAATAAAAAAAAAAGATTGAAATATAAAATAAACGTATTTGGGGAAAAAAGAAAATACATTAAGATGAAAACAAGTCAATGACTTATGTATTATTTCTTTAAAACCTTCAAATTGAAAATATTTAGATGGATTTTCCTTCGGCGCTATTACAGTGCTCTCATCAATGAAGTAATACAAAATTTTAGTGCATGAAAAGAAAAGAACAAGACTGGTATCTTTACTTAATCTTATGTCATCTGCCTGAATTATGAGTAAAAATAGTTATGTTATAAATATATATATATAAATATATGCAACAAGTTTTTCAAGATACATTAAATTGTGAGAGTAGCCTTTTATATTACTTCTCTGTAATGTTTAGCCTTTTGTTGTTGTTGTAAGGGCTGCAGCAATAAACAAAAACATTTCTATTCTTTTTTAAAAAAAAAACATTTCTATTCTTAAAAAACTTTAATTCACTAATTATCCACACTATGTGGAATTACTATGTAATTACTGCACATAAGATAATTCTCAATTGAACACTAGCTACAAATTCTTTCTTTCCTGTTAATTATTTTTTTAAGTTTATTTATTTGTTTTAGTAATCTCTACACCCAACTTGGGGCTCGAACTCATGACCCTGTGGTCAAGAGTCTCATGCTTTTCTGACTGAGCCAGCCAGGCGCCCTCCTGTTAACTATTTTACAAATAATTAAGTTAAGTTATTTTATAAATAACAAGATTCATCTTAGGCTGTAGTTAGCCAATATAATATTATTTTTCAATATGGCCCCTATTGACATGTGCCCATTTTCTTTGTGCTCTTCAAATGACTACTGGTTTTTCAAATTACTGACAAAAGAAAAAGTAACTCTAACTTTGCTTACATGCGGGACTGTCTTCATGGGCGCGTGACCCGTGCAGGCACACGGGGTCCCAGGTTCAAAAGAGCCCCACGTTTGATTTAATGCTCTATTATCACTGTGTTGAAATTCATAATCATTTAATTCTTGAACTTGGATGTTTTATAAGTGAAGTCCAAAGGGACAATGTAGCATGGCATGAACAAATAATGTACATTCTACGTGCCTCTGTCGTTTCTCACAACCCCATTTTCATATAGCGTGTCTGATGCTGCATGAACTCAGAATTCCAGTGGATCCAGCATTGAGTTTGACAGGACTCAAAGCAAGCACAAGGCAAGCATTTTATGGGACCTGTCGGCCTCCCCAGAGTGCTAAAAGAACATGCATGAATCAAGAAGTGAAAGAAAAAAACAGGTAAGGTAGTTTTTTTGCAGCATATCCAGTGTGGTGGTAAGAACAAAATACAGGCATGCCTGGGTGAATCAGTTGGTTAAGTGTCTGCCTTGGCTCAGGTCATGATCCTAGGGTTCTGGGATCAAGCCCCATATTGGGCTCCCTGCTCAGCGAAGAGCCTGCTTCTCCCTCTGCCTGCCGCTCCCCCTGTTTGTGCTCTCTCTCTCTCTCTGTCAAATAAATAAATAAATAAATAAATAAATAAATAAATAAATAAATAAATAAAATATTTTTTTTTTAAAGATTTTATATATTTATTTAACAGAGAGAGAACACAAGCAGGCAGAGAGTCAGGCAGAGGCGGAGAGAGGAGCAGGCTCCCTGCCGAGCAAGGAGCCCGATGCGGGACTCAATCCCAGGACTCAAGGATCACGACCCGAGCAGAAGGCAGCTGCCCAACCAACTGAGCCACACAGGTGTCCCAATAAATAAAATCTTAAAAAAAAAAAGTAAAAATACATATGTATGTACAAGCTATAAAACACAACTGTACAAATTTGGTGATCCTGCATGCAAGTTAAATGTTCTTGTGTAATTTGAATAAATATATTTGAATAAATTTAAAACTGGAATGCCACAATTGAAAGATGAAGCTTAAAAAAAAATGCCAGTAACTTAAAATGCTTAATTCTTCTTTAATTAGACAGCACTTTTTACATTAAAAAGCAGAGATACTGTGGGAAAAGGAGGAAAGCTTTATATTTTCGTCCCTTTAATGACACTTTTTCCCCTTACTTTTGAACAAGCGGTCCTCCATTTTCATTTTGCACTGGGCCTCACAAAGTCTATAACCAGCTCTGGTTACGTGTTCTCTGTCTTCCCAGGAATCCTCCCGCAGGAAGCATCTGTCTTCCATTCTGAAGTCATTAGTTCACTCTGGCAGCTCAGGTTTGGCTGGAGAAAGGACATCTTTATTTTGGCAAATGGGCAGCACTAGCAAACAGAAGTAGCAGAAGGAATAATCGTTGTGTCCTGAAACCTCGTATGGTAAATGCTTAGGCTCTGAGAGATTAGGTTTTCTTTCCTTTGTTGCCATTTACAGCTGTGAATTTTTCACACTGGAGAGCAGTTGTCAAAATAAATGTTTTTCCTTCATCACTTCCTTACAAAAGCTCGAAACTTCCCAGTGCTGTCTTGCTGTGAATTTTCTTTTCTCTTAGAAATACTAGAGGGGAAGAAAAAAAAAGAAAAGAAATACTAGAGGGGCCCCTGGGTGACTCAGTCAGTTAAGCGCCCAACTCTTAATTTCAGCTCAGGTCATGATATCACAGTAGTGGGATTGGCCCCACGTCCGGCTCTCGGCACAGCAGGGAGTCTGCTGGAGATTCTCTCTCTCTCATTCTCTCTTTCTCAAGTAAATAAATAAATCTTAAAAAAAAAAAAAAAAAGGGTGGGAGGCACCTGGGTGGCTCAGTCAGTTGGGCGACTGCCCCAGCTCAGTCATGATCCCAGAGTTCTGGAATCGAGCCCCACATCAGGTTCCCTATTCTGTCGAAAGCCTGCTTCTCCCTCTGCCTGCTGCTCCCCCTGCTTGTGCTCTCTCTCTCCCTCTCTCTCTTTCTCTGACAAATAAATACATAAATAAAATTTAAAAAAAAAGAAAGAAAAAGAAAAACTACTAGAAATGACCCAGGACTAACCAAAAACTGTGTTGCTAATTTTCATTATGTGCTTTTCTGTCATTGTCTCTGATGAACCCTCCTCAGAATATTTCAAGAAATATGTATTGGGAACTAGCTCTGTGAGAGGCACTGGGCTAGGCATTTGGGATACCAGGTAAAACAGGACGACTTCCTGGCCTCAAGGGATTTGGATGGAAAAATCCTCCAGAGGGATCAAGTAGGACCAATATTTGATGGTGAGTCATCTGGTGGCTCACAAGGTAAGTTCTTTTGTATTCTTTTTTGCCCCCACGAATGAGTGAACTTTCTCTTTCGTGGTACATAAATCATCCCCTAATAGCAAACTAAGCACATTAAGTTGGCTTAGAGTACCACTAGATAAATAGATTCATGCTTCCAGAAATGGCAAGAAGGCATTAAAACTGACTCATCTGGGGGTGCCTGGGTGGCTCAGTGGGTTAAAGCCTCTGACTTTAGCTCAGGCCCTGATCTCAGGGTCCTGGGATCAAGCCCCGCATTGGGCTCTCTGCTGAGCAGAGAGCCTGCTTCCCCCTCTCTCTCTGCCTGCCTCTCTGCCTACTTGTGATCTCTCTCTCTCTCTCTGTCAAATAAATAAATACATAGTATTTAAAAAAAAAAAAACAAAAACTGACTCATCTGAGAGGAAAAAAACACTTCTTTGAAAAAAGCTGCTATCCTTATGAGTTGAAGTTTCAGCTTCTCTGATTTGAAAATCTAAGTACAGACATGCTGCTTTGGAGAATCTAACCAAAATAAATTTATTTTTTTTAATTTTAATTTTTTTATTTTAATTTTTTTAATTTTTTAAAATTAGTTATTAAATTAAAATTAGTTAGGGACGCCTGGGTGGCTCAGTTGGTTAAGTGGCTGCCTTCAGCTCAGGTCATTATCCCAGGGTCCTGGGATCAAGTCCCACATCGGGCTCTGCCCGGCGGGGAGCCTGCTTCCCCCTCTCTCTGCCTGCCTCTCTGCCTACTCGTGATCTCACTCTCTGTGTTAAATAAATAAATAAAATCTTTAAAAAAAAAAAAAAAGGCGCATGGACTTCAGCCAGTGGGGACTGCTCCTAGCCTCCTCCCACCCCCACCCCGGGAAGGTCAAGTATTCCTCTCCCCCTCTACTCTGAGTCCTATGTGCAGGGAGCCTACTTCTCCCTCTGCCTCTGCCTGCCACTCTGCCTGCTTGTGCTCTTGCTCTCTCTCTAACAAATAAATAAATAAAATCTTTTTTAAAATAAAATAATTAGTTAATGCAGGAAGGCAGAAATTCTTTGGAACCTGTTTTCATGAAATGCTTGTGGATCTTTTTACCCCGAACAGTCCCCAATTACATAATATTTATTCCCCAACATCTATTCTTTCCTTCTTCTTGGCAGTAGTAGTCCCAATTTTTAGCTAAGCACATGGCTACCTGGTATAAAGCCATTTCCCAGCTTCCTTAGCAACTAAGAATGGCCATATGACAGTATTTTATCTAACGTGATAAAAGCAAGATATATGTATATAATATCCTTCTTTCCTGTTGGCTGGAACGCAAATGTGACAGCTGGGGGCTTAGCATCCACTTTGGACCAGGAGAGGGAACATTAAAGACAGTAAAACAGAAAGACAGGAAGAATGTACATCCCTGAGGACTTCAGGCACTCCTTATTTCTAGACTTTTACATGGAGAGGAATAAAGCTCTATCTTGTTAAAGCCACCATTATTTTGGGTTTCTGCTACTTGCCGCTAGATCTAATCCTAACTGATACATTTTCTTTTTTTTTTTTTTTTAAGATTTTATTTATTTATTTATTAGGAAAGAGAGAGAGTGAGAGAGAGCATGAGAAGGGAGAAGGTCAGAGTGAGAAGCGGACTCCCCATGGAGCTGGGAGCCCGATGTGGGACTCGATCCCGGGACTCCGGGATCATGACCTGAGCCGAAGGTAGCTGCTTAACCAACTGCGCCACCCAGGCGCCCCTGATACATTTTCTTCTAGATGCTTGTTTCATCCATCTTAGGTGAACTCAGTCTTAATATTTATACTTTTTTTTCTACCTTGAAAATGATTGTTCCTTCTGCTAGACATTCCTTCAGGAGAGTTATGCTTCGCACAGCTCCAGTTAAGTCTAGTTTTATTTTTTTAAGATTTTATTTATTTGACACAGAGAGAGAGAGATCACAAGTAAGCAGAGAGGCAGAGAGAGGGGGGAAGCAGGCTCCCTGCTGAGCAAAAAGCCCAGACGCGGGGCTCGATCCCAGGACCCTGAGATCATGACCTGAGCCGAAAGCAGAGACTTTAACCCACTGAACCACCCAGATGCCCCAAAGTCTAGTTTTAAAAAGGATTTAAACTATGTAACAGCCGCAATGGGTACAAACACCAGTTAGTGGTCTTCTGCCAATGCATATTCTAATTCTGCTAAAGAATTCCATATGGTCTATATTCTAATTCTATATAGCACTCAGCTCTAAGCCCACCCCCAGTTTAGTTTCTGTTTCTATCCATCCCACCAGGTTCCTATCCATCCCACCACAATTTGACATTCAATTAGCTAATAATAATAATAATGTTTTTAAGAAATAGCACATCTGGATTCCACTTCAAGCCTGGACCAAGTCTGATAAAAGCATCATTTCCCTTCCTGGAGGTCAGAAGAGCATTTCCTGCGGCAGCCACTGAAGCTGTTCCTGGAATGGGCGAGTCAGCAGATGCCAAAGTTATGAACCAGGAGACAAGTGGTATGCTTCTGATCCAAAGGACAAGGTGAGAACCAGACAGATAATACAAAGTCTCAATGAGGGGGCGGAGCAAGACCCCACTTTCAGACCAAAAGAGCAGTTTAAGATTTAGTCCTGAGGTAGAGTAAGCAGCAAGGGGTTCCTTTACCTAGTTCCCTGCAGACACAAGTGAGAGAAGTTCCAATGGCCTTAAAAATCAAAATAGAAAAAAAAAATAGAAAAAAAAATCAAAATAGACCTGAAAACCATAAGGAAATTACTATAAATACGAGCCAGGCATGATGGCAGGTCAAGGTGACAGTCTTAAGGAAAAGTCATAACTGTGGCTAAGATGAATGAAAATTAAGGTACCTAAATAGATAACTGCATAAAAATTAAAAATTAGAAAAAATGTATGACTGCAATTATGATTCCAGAATTGATTTAACTCTTTAATTTAAATTTTGGGAGGTCTAGATGGAAGAGGTGCTATTAATACCAAATGATAATCACCAGTGTAAGAGCTACTATCCATTTTAAGCTACTTGGTTTCCTGACAAAAAATCATTTCAAACGTCATGCAGATCCTGACGCATTCAACAAATGAAATTCATTTCAGCTGAAAGTGAAAAAAACACCAAGAATGTTGGAAATGAAATCAATGATTGGAACAAACCATTCCCAATCTCAGAATATACTGGTTTGAATAACTGGGCACTTTAGTCCCTAAAAAAGCAAGAGCAAAAGATGTCAGCCAGTAGCAATAAATATCAAGAATTTAGCAAGAAAACTAAGAGAATGGATTATGACTCTATTCCAGTGATCCTCAGAGAGTCTTTCCTTTCCTGTTCCCTTTAATGAGATGATTTGGAGAATGATTCCACACCCCTGAGAGCCGAAGCTGGTTTAGTCACAGAGCTCGCTGTTCTTTCCTCTTTTTTCTTTTCTTTACTGGGAAACGGTTCTTCGGTTCTTCGCAGTGGGCCAGGGAGGCTCATCAGTGAGGCGCACAGCTGTGCCTCCCAGGAGAAGGACTACTATGGGGAAAGTAGCCCAATCTATTGGACATCTGGAGCTCTCTAGTGTGATTTGACAGCTGTCCCAGAGTGCATAGAAAGAGTGAAACAAACATCAGTTTCCAATCTGATTTCCTTCCTTGCCTCACTGCCAGTTCTGATGCCTTTGACAGGAGGCAGGCAGAGTAAGAAACACTGAACTATTAGCAGAAAATGTATAAAACAAAGTATCTACTGAATTTCACCTCTGTGCTTGGATACTCAATGGATACAAAACAGTACAGATGAATTCTGCCTTCCTCCTACATAAAGTTGACAAGACAAGGAACAACGGTGGATAATTATCTTTTCGTGTATCTGTATCTTCCACTAGACTAAGCTCCATGACAGTAGGGATCAACTATATTCATCATATTTACAGCTGCCCATTATTGCCCAATCCCTGGGCACCCAATAAATACTTGAGTAAATGAAAGAACATACGCTACTGAAGTAATGACAAAAGGCAGCCTCGACATAATCATGTACCGAAGGGTGGGGTACGGGAGAAATAAAGCTAGAATCAGTTAGAAAAGCGAAGATAGCTAAGTGAACAGTCAATGGGTCTGGAGGTTATCGCTGTGTGCAGGATAAAAGGAGGTCTCCCAGCTGACAGAGGCTGGCAGTTCTGGGGCTCGTGTCCTATCAAATGTATAAAGCATTCTCAAGAAAGTACATAAAACAGCAGGTCCCCCAACTTCAGTGTCAAAACTGTCTATCCCATAGGGTAAAATGGTGGTATCTTGGTACAGGTTTCTAGAACAACCTCTTGAGTCTGAAGACCTTCAAACAAATGACACTTACTAATGAGGCTTTCTTTGATCACTAGACTATTCTTTAAAGTACCCAAAGCCTGAAACCTTGGATATAAAGCTTAATTATAATACCATAATTTAGATGCCAGTGATGGTTCCAAAATGTGAGGATTTGGTTGCTTTTAGCTCTATGACTTTGAAGAACTGGTAATTAGATGGCTGGGCAGCTCCGCCCTCGATGGCCTGACTACTCTCGGCAAGAGGCCAGGCCACACCCAGAGGTAGAACATATCGGCCATTCCTCCAGGATGGCCCAAGGCAACGGGACACCACTGAGTCCCAGCCTCTCTTCTCAACCAGGGGAGACCCCACTGAGGGAAATATCATCTCACCTTCAACTAGAAGAGGAAGGACCCAGTTTTCTTGAGGATTCATAGATATTGAAATAACCCCACTCACCTTCCTTTGCCATCCTCATAGGCCAACCGCAGTCTGGAGTGGTGAGAAGTAGGATCCTTCCCTGGTCCAGTCACCTTCTCTTTCTTCCCCAGAAGTTCTGGTTAGTGGCCATAAAGCTTGTGCGTCAGTCAGAGGCCCCTTAGAAAACAGATGGTATACTCAAAGTGGGATAATTTGAGGAGAGTTTGGTAAAGGGCCTATTTCCAAAGATGTGAGCGCGGCATAGGGAATCAACAAGGCATAGTACCGTAGTGCCCCCGGCACTCTTACCTCCCTGCAATAACAAGGGCATAGAGAAGTTACTGGAACCTGAAGGTTGCGCACAAAGGGACGCCACACAGGAGCCAGGATACAACTAGCGTAATGAAACCCCTCAGCAAGGAAACCGTAAATACTCTCTTCCCTCTAATGTCCTTTGCTGATACCAGCAGGAAGCTGGGGACAAGGAAGCCAGCCCTTTGAAGCAATCTCTACAGGTCAGTTCTGAGGCAGACAGCAAGATGGCAAGATGGCGAAGGATAGACACGGATTTCGGGGGTGTTGGGGGGGCGCAAACCGAAGCTTCCAGTACAGCTATGTTTACTCATTCTCCATGAGTCTGTGTCTGGGTAAAGACTCATTCATTTCAAATAGATAAAACCTCCTTCTAGAATTAGTCCTTAATCAGGCTAATGCTGTGAGCCACAAACAAATAGAATCATGGAATCCACAGCCTAAATTACAAACCTAGTAATTTACCTGTAATTAAACCTGCTAGTCCTTGGCTGTGTGGCGCTGGGAAAGTTAAGTTTTCTGTATTTAGGCTTCTCATTTGTCTCCTCGTCACTAGCTCGCGAGAGTATGGGGAGGATATTTGCAGCACCTGACTATATGTCGACCACAATCGCTTTCCTTAATTGCTCGATAACCAGAAACTTCCCTGTTTCCTTCTACTCGTTTCTTCAAAATCTCAGTCTCTCCACCACCACCTCTCCCATCATTGCTTTATATTCTTTCCCCCAGCATTTCATCTGATATTGAAACCTGCTCTGTGGCGATGTACTATGAATACTGCTGTTGTTTGATTCCACGTTCGTTGCCGCCATTAAGTTCCGCAAAAAGTTGATCTATCAGGTTTAAGGTGAACCACACCAATGGCATCTTTTATGATCCTGATAGTATCACAACTTGTTCAAAACACAAATACTGTTCACAGATATTGTTGAAAATCTTCCAGAAGCAGTAAAATGCCACATATATAAAGAATAACTGATTCTACAGGGTCATGAATATGACAGTAATAATGATGATAATGACAATAAATAATAGGATTTTCCATTTACGTATGTTTACATATTACAAAAGAAATCATGGATGTTCTACGCCAGGCACCATCCTAAGTATTTTAGACATACGATATCATATCAATTATTAGTTGGGGTTATTGGGTTCCACTTCGTAGAAGAGGAACGTGAAACTTAGAAAAATTAGATTACTTCCTGGGGTGCCTGTCTGGCTGAGTTGGTAGAGCATGTGACTCTTGGTCTCAGGGTTGTGAGTTTGAACCCCATGCTGGGTGTGGAGATTGCTTAAAAAATAAAGGCTTTGCAGTGCCTGGGTGGCTCAGTCATTAAGCGTCTCAGGTCATGATCCCACAGTCCTGGAATCGAGCCTCACATCAGGCTCCCTGCTCAGCAGAAAACCTGCTTCTCCCTCTCCCATTCCCCCTGCTTGTGTTCCCTCTCTTGCTGTGTCTCTCTCTCACTGTCAAATAAATAAATAAAATCTTAAAAAAGAAAAGAAAAAGTAGCTTACTTCCCAATAGTTGTCAAGTATTACTCAGATTCAGGATTCAAATCCAGTTTGGTCTAACTCTATAGCCCACGTTCTTAGACACTACAATATAATTGAATTTCATAAAAGGCACATAGGGGCGCCTGGATGGCTCAGTCGGTTGGGCATCTGCTTTCGGCTCAGGTCATGATTGCAGAGTCCTGGGATCGAGCCTGAACAGGGAGCCTGCTTCTCTCTCTCCCTCTGCTGTTCCCCCTGCAGTTCTCCCTGCTGTTCCCCCTCTTTCTCTCTCCACCCCCCTCAGTCAAATAAATTAATTAATTAAAGCTTTAAAAATAAATAAATAAACAAAAAACAAAAAGGGCACATAATTCAAACTCTCTGACCCAATAATCCCACTTATGAAAAATTTTTGTTTTGGGGGGTTTTGTGTGTGTGTGTGTGTGTGTGTGTGTGTGTGTGTGTGTGTGTTTAAGATTTTATTTATTTATTTGACAGAGAGAGAGAGAGATCACAAGCAGGCAGAGAGGCAGGCAGAGGGAGAGGGGGAAGCAGGCTCCCAGCTGAGCAGAGAGCCCTATTCGGGGCTCGATCCCAGGACCCTGAGATCAAGACCTGAGCTGAACGGAGAGGCTTTAACCCACTGAGCCACCCAGGCACCCCATGAGAAGTTTTCCTACTCCAAAAGAATATCACTCTGGAAATGGACAGTGATGATAGTTGCACAACAACATAAATATACTTAATGATACTAAATGTACACTTAAAAATTATCAAAATTACCAATTTTATGTTATAGGTTTTCTACCACAAGAAAAAATATTTAAGAATCAGACCAGAAAAAAAAGAAGGCAGTAAATCAAAATTTTTAAAAAGTGATTTTTGTAATATGTCGATCTAAATGCTTAAGTGACAAAATTAATTATAAGTATACATTATCTATATTGTTTCCATGTCTAAAATTGTCTGCGCAAGCTGGCTAAAAACTTTGAAGCTATATTCTTATTGGAGAGAAAGAATTTTTATTAGGTTTGATATTGCCATATATTTGGGCATGGCAATTTTCAACCAAAAATCAATAGCCATCTAAATTAATATTTAATGGACAGAAAAAACAAAGACAACTTTAGCATGAAGTGACTCAGAAATTTTGCCATCCGCCAACCACTGAGAGTTATCTGAGGAGCTACTATAGCAAATTGAGAAATGTACCAAGAAAGAGAAAGATCTGGGAAAAATTAAAGTGGTAAGGGGCGGGGGGGAAGAACCATATCCACAAGGTGATGATGATGATTGTCACATTATTTTTAATTGCAAATTAAATAGGAAGTAATGGAAATGCCCAAAGAGAATGAGGAAATTAGCTAAATTATGGCACTTCCTCTTGAATGAATATTATGCAGCCATTAAAAATTGTAAGTATGGGGCGCCTGGATGGCTCAGTCGTTAAGCATCTGCCTTCAGCTCAGGTCATGATCCTGGAGTCCTGGGATCAAGCCCCGAATCAGGCTCCCTGCTTGAGCCTGCTTCTCCCTCTCCCACTGCCCCTGCTTGTGTTCCCTCTCTTGCTGTGTGTCTCTCTCTCAAAAAAATAAATAAAATCTTTAAAAAAATTGTAAGTAGAAAAATACTTTTTTTAAAAAAAAAATTTTGTATTTACTTTAAGTAATCTCTATGCCCAACACGGGGCTCAAACTCACAATCCTGAGTCAAGAGTCACATGCTCTCCTGACTGAGCCAGCCAGGTGCCCCATAAGTACAGAGATTCTTTTTTTTTTTTAATTAAAGATTTTATTTATTCGACAGAGAGAGATCACAAGTAGGCAGAGAGGCAAGCAGAGGTAGAGGAGGAAGCAGGCTCCCCACCGAGCAGAGAGCCCGATGCGGGGCTCAATCCCAGGACTCTGAGATCATGACCCTAGCCAAAGGCAGAGGCTTTAACCCTCTGAGCCACCTAGACGCCCCAAGTACAGAGATTCTTATAGCAACATGGAAATACTTATGGCTTTAGTGTTAAATGAAAAAAAAATAGGATGCAAAATTTTATTCACATTATGCTCATCAGCAATAGAAATGTATGCAGATTGAAAGGAAACAGGCAAAAATAAAGCCAGAATTGTAACTGAGTGATAGAATTATGAGTGACTTCCCCCCCCCCCGCCATTTCTAAACTTTCCGTAATGCCATTTCATTGTTGTATCAGTTATCTGTTGTTATGACACAAATTATCCCCAAATTTAGAGGCTTAAGACAACAAGCATTTGTTTCCCCACAGTTTTTGTGAATCAGAAATCCAGGCACAGCTTTGCCAGATGCCTCAGCCCTTAGGACAGCAGCCACCTCAAGGCCTGAGCAAGGAAAAATCCACCACCAAGCGCATTCCATCAGTCATTGACTGGATTCGGTTCTTCTGAGGTCCTGACATTGAGGGCCTGGGTTTCAAACTCTCTGCCTGTCCCCCAAAGCCGGGCAGCCGAGCAGCTCAAAACATGGCAACTGATTTTCATCAGAGCAAACACATGTGGGCAAGCATGATGGGAGCCAGAGACTTCCTGTGGCCTGATCTTGGAACCAAAATGTCAGCCATCTTAAAGGCTGCCTACCACAGTGGTCATCAAAATAAAAGACTCATGAAGTATAGCTCTTCTTTTCTTTTTGTCATCCCGTCCATGACCCATTATTTTTGGGGGAATAGGATTCAGCAACTTCTTTTAACACATGACTCTAGAAACTGGAAATGCCAGCAAACCTTCTCTCCCCTCAGGCCTCTAGAAAGGACTGTACCCCTGCCAACATCTTGGTTTTAGGCCAGTGAGACCTGCATCAGATTTCTGTCTCCAGAACTGCAAGATGATAAATTTGGGTTGTTTGAAACCACTAAGTTTGTGATAATTTGCTAAGGCAGGAATAGAAAACCAAAGAAACAACTCAAGTCAAACAAATCACAGAAGTGTAGCTTATTCAGCCTCCATTAGATTGAATGCTATTTTCCTTGAAGGGGTTACATGGAAACATAAGAATTCTTGGGGGCCTGGCTCACAGGACTCCTGTGAAAGCAGTTTAAACCTGCCATTGCAATCATTAGAGGGAGTCGCAGAAACAGCAGTCTTCAATTTCAAATTGACTTTTCACACTGAGTTGTGATAGTAACTTTCATCCAGCACAGAAATTGATTTTAGTTAGCGAAGAAATTGGAAAATATATGCTTGTTTATTTCAATAGAAATGAATGAAAAAATAAAGACATTTCACTTCTTCTGCTACTCTAGGAATACAAAGCCTGTTCTCAGCTTTAAGTCCAAGAATGCAGAGACATTTTGGCAAAGGCAGGCAGGAAGCACAGAAGAGAAAAGCCTGTAATGTCCATGTAAGTAAGAGGGACCTGGCTTAAAACTTGTCCTTGGGCGCCTGGGTGGCTCAGCGGGTTAAAGCCTCTGCCTCCGGCTCAGGTCATGATCTCAGGATCCTGGGATCGAGCCCCGCATCGGGCTCTCTGCTCAGTGGGGAGTCTGCTTCCCCCTCTTTCTCTGCCTGTCTTTCTGCCTACTTGTGATCTCTGTCTCTCTGTCAAATAAATAAATAAAATCTTTAAAAAAAAACAAAAAATTGTCCTTCATGGGTTGTTAGACGGAATCCCGTTAACCTATCTGTTCTAGAAAGAGGAAGACAGCAAAGTACATCCTCCAGCGTTGGGAACACATGATTCCAAATATTAGCCATTTTATTTTTTTTTAAAAGATTTTATTTATTTATTTGAGAGAGAGAGACAGAACATGAGAGACAAGAAGGTCAGAGGGAGAAGCAGACTCCCCGTGGAGCTGGGACCCCGATGTGGGACTCGATCCCAGGACTCTGGGATTATGACCTGAGCCAAAGGCAGTTGTTTAACCAACTGAGCCACCCAGGCGCCCCTAGCCATTTTATTTTTAAGATTTTACTTATTTGACAGAGAGAGAGACACAGCGAGAGAGGGAACACAAGCAGAGGAGAGGCAGAGGGAGAGGAAGAAGCAGGCTTCCCACTAAGCAGGGAGCCCCATGCAGGGCTCGATCCCATGACCCTGAGATCATATCCTGAGCTGAAGGCAGATACTTAACTTACTGAGCCACTCAGGAGCCCCTAGTTTGGCCATTTTAAAGCCAAGGCTGTAGTGTGGTTGTATTGGTAAGTGCAGAGATAGACTTCTCTTACTTGAAAATTCCATGGGATTTTTTTTTCCTTTCCACTCCACTTCAGGGGTCTGTGAATGGAGACTGACAGATGAACGTGAATATTAAGAGGCAGATTTGCCTGCTGATGCACTTGCTGAGCTTCCATTAACCCTTCAGGGAATTACATGCAACTATCAGTGGGAGAATATATCCCTAATACTCTATTTTTAATTTTTTTTCAATGAACCATTATGTTTAGTCAATCCCCAGCAGGATTTGTTGGTGAGAGCGCTGGTTTCCTAATGCAAGTTTCTTTTCAGTTAGTCAAGCTAATTCTGATGGCCTGTGTTCCTTTGGTGATGCACTGTTAGATACAGCCAGTGTCTACCTCAATGCATTGGTGAATTAAATCTTGTCTGGGAAGATTTGCTCATTCAACCTAGGGATTCAAAATTACATTGACCCAAGAAGCAAGACTTGCTATATTTAGTGTGGGATCTGTGCCAAGCGTGCAGATCCAGACCAAGGGATTAGGGAGCCCTGGCATCATTTTTACTCCAGTGCCTTATGAAACATCAAGGTTAGCAATTACGTTACATCATCTGAAATATACAATTCCCAAGTTTCAAATTATTTTAAATTTTTTGTGTGGTGCCTCATTCTCAGGTCAATAATATTCAGCGCATGAGGGGAAAGGAAGGGCCTTTAGCAAGGACCAGCTGATATGTTTGCTCCCCTTCTGTGATGAGAAAAGCAATACACAGAGAGGCTAATTAAGTAAATCATGGAAAGGTACAAGCCAGGATTGGTTTCCCAGCCTGGCCCTATCTGATTCCAGATCTCATGCTCTTATCTTGTTTCCATTCATTCTATCTTTGTGGCAGAGAAAGGGGGTGTGTATGTTTCATTTCAGTTGGAGAAGTAAGTGAGAACTTTATAATAATGGAATGAGTTCACAATCTCCCACAAAAAGCTGAATAATAACTTCTGACTCAAGCTCCCATCCCTTTTTTAGACAGTCATTTCCCTCCTCTTCTGCCTTTCCTTCCTAATAAAAGCACGAATGAAATTAAACATTAAAACTCCAGGAGGAAAAATATCTCCAGGAGGGCACAGATTGTCATTTATCTTTGTATTTCAAGCGCCTTGTACTTACCTGGCCCAGATTAGGTCCTTGTCACCGGTTTGTCATAGGAAAAAGAAAATGAATTAATAAACCAGGGAAGATTGTTCTATTTATAATGCTTATTGGAACTGCTGTTTCACTTTCAAATGTAGGAAAGCATTTTGTTATTATTTTAAGCCAGCTGTTTTGAATATGTTAAATACTCCAAATTTCTGAAATGTGTTACTAAAGACTGACTGGAGACATGGGATTTTTTTTTCCTCCCTCACTACACACAGACACAGAGACACATATATCTGCAGTACTATATTTTTATTATGCTCCCCAAAATGATTTAAAACAGTTTTTTTCAGAGATATAAACACTCTGAGCTCCAAGTAACATTCTCAGAAGGGCCTTCTTTTTAAGTTTCGTTAATTAAAAAGAAGATTTGTGGGGCGCCTGGGTGGCTCAGTCCTTAAGTGTCTGCCTTTGACTCAGGTCATGATCCCAGGGTCCTGGGATCGAGCCCCACGTTGGGCTCCCTGATCAGCAGGAAGCGTGCCTCTCCCTCTCCATCTCCTGCTGGTGTTCCCTCTCTCTCTGTCAAATAAATAAATAATTTTTTAAAAATGAAGAAGAAGATTTGCAAAAATGAGAGCATTCATAGTTCTCTCTAAACCATAGGTATCTCTTAGGAATGATTTATAAATTGTCCAACTGTAATGTAAAACACTTCTGAAAATGTGGGTAGATGTGAGGGATATTACTATTAACAAGGAACTAGGAAAAAATAGTAGTTCTTATTTAAAATCTGGTTATATTTGAAGCAGCTATATGTACACAACCCCAGACAGAGTCAAAACTTTCCAAAGTAATATGTAATGATGGGCTGAGAACTCTTTACAAAATGTACACCTAATGTTTCCTGCATTAGACTTTTCTTCAGAAGCAAGTATGGCTCCTTAACCATCTTCTAGCAAAAAGCAAACACATTTTAAAATTTTTCTTGTAAAGCATTCCATGAAATCCCTGGTTTCCAAGTGAAAAAAATCCCAAGGAATTGTAATTAAATGTCAGTTTTGTTTCAGTGAAAAAGCCCATTTCCAGAACATCCATTCTACCAAAAGTGGGGCATTTTCTACGAAAGACTTCAGTTTATATCCTCGAGAATAGAGATTTTTTTTCTCACAATACCACCTTTGGGGGATGCATTGGTATAAAGAATGTCAATACACATAGGTCATATATGAGGTGTGTTTGGATTGATTATATATTCTAATAGCCTGCAACCTAAATGAAGAACATTTTTAATAAGAAGGTAATAGCACTATAGAGATCTTAGTATGGCATAAATATACATGGGGAGGTGTGTTGTAATGTGAATAAGACTAATTGATCATCTTATTGGAGAAACACTTATCTCAAGATGAAAAATGGCCGTATTGTTGTTTGACATTTGAATCGTCGATGACTTGACCAGAAGAAACCTTAGTCGAACACTCCAGAGACACGAACAGTTCAAGAGAGCAGCTGCTTGCCAAAGGTCACTGATAGAATTACAGGGTTTTTCCTTCACGATCTGAACAAAGTCTGATGCTGCTTATATCCCAGTGAAGGAGAAATAAAATGATGGCCAAAAGTCATGCTTTTATTAAAAATACTACCATTCATGTAACAATATGATGGGATAACTCTAAAATTTCTCTGCAATAGGATCCCTGGAGAGTATACTTCGGCATGTAACCTCTTCTCCGCTCATCTGATATACAAAAAAGGAAAACATTCAATTCTTTTTGAGAGAATAGAAGCTAAGAAAATACCAAGTTGAATCACTAGTCATTTAGCTTGAAGATCATTCAAATGAATAGAATTTTTCCGTTTTGTTTATTGATTGATATTTTTATTTAAATTAAATTAATTAACATATAATGTATTATTAGTTTCAAAGGCAGAGTTTAGTGATTCATCATTTGCATACAACACCCAGTGCTCTTTACATCAAGTGCCCTCCTTAACTCCCTTCTGCCCAGTTACCCCATCCCCCCACCCACCTCCCTTCCGGCAACCCTCAGTTTGTTTCCTAAAGTTAAGAGTCTCTTGTGTTTTGTCTCCCTCATTATTTTTCCTATTTTATTTCATTGATTCTTAAGTTTAGAAGCCGAACTGTTTCTAACTTTTCATAATAAAAAGAGACTTTAGGTAGGCATAGAAGTATTTTTAAAAAGAGACAAAGAGGGGTGCCTGGGTGGCTCAGTGGGTTAAAGTCTCTACCTTCGGCTTAGGTCATGATCCCAGGGTCCTGGGATCCAGCCCCGCATCGGGCTTTTTGCCCAGCAGGGAGCCTGCTTCCCCCTCTCTCTCTGCCTGCCTCTCTGCCTACTTGTGATCTCTCTCTCTCTCTCTCTGTCAAATAAATAAATAATCTTTAAAAAAAAGAGAGAGAGAGAGAGACAAAGAGCTCCATTGGACCTCTCTTCTCTCCCATAGCAGTTAAGGTCATCTGATAGATAGAAGGGGTCATGGATGTTCTCTGAGTCATTCCACGCACCTTGGCTAATTTCAGCATTTACCATCTGCTAAAGCTGTTCACGTGAAGAATTTTAATTTTTAAAACTGTTCAATGTGCTCTCTCTTGTCTCTCTCTCTCGAATGAATAAAAAAAAAAAAAATCTTAAAAAAGGGAGGGCGGCACCTGGGTGGCTCAGGTCATAATCTCTGGGTCCTGGGTCAGAGCCTCACGTCAAGGCTCCCAGCTCAGTGGAGAGCCTGCTTCTCCCTCTCCCTTTGCCTCTCCCCCTGCTTGTGTGCTCTCTCTCTCTCAGATGAATTAAAAAAAAAAAAAAAAACTGGTAGAGATTTCAATATCACATTAGCAAATAATACACTACTGAATTATTTCACAAGACGTTGGTGACAATGCTAAGATGACTGGTAGACCTGAGGTACTCCCAAACTGTGGACTTCTCACTCTTTACCAAAGAAAAGCTTTCACAAAACTACAAATTTTAACCAGTGCCAACCTGAGGGAGATATAAAACCTCGGACCATAACGCGGGAGGTTAAAATTTCCCCCACTACCTCCCTATCCCAGAATTTTTGCACAGTGGATTCAAGTTAAAATATATAGTATGGGGAGACATGAAAGCAAAAAGAAGTCAAAACAATTTAATATGAGGTCTGAATTGCATGTGTAGGAAGGAAGAAAGGCAGTTCCATTGCCATTTAACTTTGTTAAGCTTCAGGCTTCTTACCTGAACACTCCTCCCACACGACAGATGTACAGACCGTCCTTGCCTATCTTGATCACTCTAGCAACCAAGGGCTTTCCAAGCAATGGGACTCTAATTCATGCTACCCTCATAGACTGTTCTGAAACTTACCTGCTGATGCTTGTAATTGACAACAGAACTTTGGTGGGGGGGCCACACCAGTGTGAAAAAAATTTTGAGTTCTTTTAGGCATGAACAGCCTCATCTTTTTAACTTAATAGCATCATTTATCAGTAGGCTCTGCAAAATACAGTATACTGTGGGTAGAGACAAAGACTGACCTAATAACCAAATCACTGTAAGATTCAAGTTCTCACTAGCACTTCATCCACAGTGCCTAGGCGAAAACCCCCACATAGCTTGAAGACCATGGAAGAAATTCAAAAACATCTCACCTGTCCTATTCAATGGGGAATCCACATTTTTCAAGTCCCTGGGGAAAATGTATGGATTCCCCGAAATAACACCTTTCCCAGGTGGCTACCAGTTCCATGCATTGAGCAATATTAGGTTTTTGCCAATATTACTTTTATAAGGTTCTCTGCAGATGGATATATTACTTGCCCTTAAAGATTGCCAAAATTCCAAAGCTTCTCATGACCAATATATGGGGTATGACTATAGGATCCTCTGCCACAGAAACAGACTTAAGTCTGGAGAGCCAACCACCTTTGGAAAGCTGTAGCATTACTTGAAACCAGAGTCCTAACGTACCAGCTGAATTTCTGGTCTCCAGAAATGTGAGAGCATCCATTTCTCTATCTGATTTTGAGGCTGGGTTATACCCTAATCAAATCCTTCAAGTGCTTACCTAGTTGCATCATTGTCACCTCTGAATCCTAAATGTTAAACTAAAAATGGTGACCCAGAGCTCCCAGAAGGCGCCTCGTCCACCAGCATGGCCTTTATCACTAGCTTCTGTATTGCTTTTGACTACTTCTTAAGAAGTCCATGTAAATAGGGCGCCTGGGTGGCTCAGTTGGTTAAGCGACTGCCTTCAGCTCAGGTCATGATCCCGGAGTTCCGGGATTGAGTCCCACATCCGGCTCCCAGCTCCACAGGGAGTCTGCTTCTCACTCTGACCTTCTCCCCTCTCATGCTCTCTCTCACTGTCTCTATCTCAAGTAAATAAATACAATCTTTAAAGAAAAAAAAAAAAAGAAGTCCATGTAAATAATTCCCAAACACCGCCCCCTCTCTTTCTCCTGTCCCCTACTTATTAAAGTTTACAACAGAAATTTATTAAGAATAAAGAAGTGTTCCTGAACCTTCCATTTCCTAACTGTGTGATCCTGGGAAAATTATTTAACCTCTCCCAGCCTGTTTTATCCATCTGTGAACTGGAGCTAATAATACCTCCGTCCCCGGGGATATTGTAAGGATTAAATGAGATATAAAAAAACTAGAATGTCGTAGGCACATAAGAGATGTTAGAGCCTTTTTAACAAAAGTCCAAATTTATTTACATAGAAACTTAGAAATGGTTGTGTTTTTCTTGTAGCAGCAATGTCTTTAGGGTTAAATTATCTCTTCGCCATTTCATAATCAAGCTTATTTACAACCTGGATATTAAGGACTAATTTAAATGTTTTGCATATTAAGGGCTAGTTTAAAAAATGTTTGTATACATACAATATTACATTCTGTTCCTACTGTCCAGTTAGCTTTATATTTTTACAAATTTTATATAATTACATCATCTTTATATTATTCATTTTGTGCATTCTCTAGAGTGATGTACAATAATTACTTATTTCTATCTTGGGACTTACAGTTTGTTTGCATTTCTTCAGTAATATCATCAATAGTGTTGGAATGGAGGGGAAACTTTGTGCACAAGAACTTTTTCTAATTTGTTAGTGTTAATGTTTTAAGATACAGTTCTAGAAATGGTATGACTAGGTTGAAGAATATGAACACATTTTTATGGTTTTGATTTGCTTTTGTTGATTTAAAGCGCAGGGAAAGAAGCTACTGTGAGGTAGGATTAAGAGAGGTCTGAATATGGAGATTTAAAAGGCGAGAAAAGGAATTTTTCAGGAAGAAAAAAAATGAAACATAAACAAGTAAGAACTAATATATTAAAAAAAAAAAAAAAAAAAAAGGAAAGGAAAAAAGACAGAAGGAAATTAACCTGATTGAAGTAGAAGGTTTTTTTGGCAATAGCAGGAGATCAGGCCAGATGAGTAGATTCTTATTAGAGGCAGCCCTTGACCTTGAGAGTGAGATAAAATAGTTGAAGCTTGCCGTCAATGCCTAGAGCCCAGGACAGCAGCACAACTGAGAGGGAGAGGGTTCCTGAAGAATCATGGTACAGGACTGAGGCTGAGCTAGACAGGAAGGACTCCAGAGTAGTAGAGAACAACTAGAATCAAAGCTTCCTGTGTGATGTCAAAGGAGAGGAATGTGGAAAGCGAATCCAAATGCTTGAAGAGGAAAAATGAATAAAGGCACTTAGAAAGAGGTTAGTGTAAGAGACAGCACAAAATTGTAGTTCCCAAAAATTCTCAGGTACTGAGGAGCCTCTGGGATGGTCAGATTAGCCGTGGCCTTGGACCAAGGCAGAAGGTCATCCTGAGATCCGCCCCTGGCCTCCCAGGACCACAATGTGAGAGTGAGAATTTCATCAGAAACCATGTCCCATTCTCCAGTTCCATGATCGAATATGTGGTAAAAACACATGATGAAACATCAGAGCAAAAAGGAATGAAATTTAGAATTACTTCATTTGAGGTACTGTAGGCACAAAATTGGCAATGTTATTATAAGCTCAGCCCATTTAATTTGGGGGCCAATAACACCGTGTTCTTAATTTTTCACTTCGCAAGATACCTGTGTAAAAAGATGCCTCTAAAATATATGGCAGAGACCTTGAAACTCAGAAAATCTCTGAAGAGTAGTATGAATACCTTTCAAGAAGCTACATGATATTGAAAATTTGGCAGGCCTCACACCTGCAAAACCTTACAGATGAGCTCCAAGGTCTGCACCAAACATTCAGAATTCCAGATTCATCTTTTAACTGTAGAAAATTCCACAAGAAGAACCTAATAATCCCCTGGGTCATCCAGAACCACTGAATACATACCCTGTATTCTAAATATAATCCTTTGCATTTTTCCTTAGAGGAATACGAATCACATGTGCGGGCCATATGTTGCAGTTTAATATCTCCCCAATCAGCAAGAAATTTCCTCAGATTTTTCACAGGATCCCTGAGGAACCCGAAAGAGACAGCAGGAGAATCCAGTTTCAAGTAATCATCTTAGATTGAATTAAATATAATCGTATATGTAATGGTACCAGGATCTGCTGGAAGAATTTGAGTGTGCTAAGTTTTCCTGAACTTGTGTGTTTTATCGATTTTTAATTATCGCTTTTCAATTTCTGGGGAACTTCTTTCATCAAAACATTTTATAATTCAAGGGGCGCCTGGGTGGCTCAGCGGGTTAAAGCCTCTGCCTTCGGCTCAGGTCATGATCTCAGGGTCCTGGGATCGAGCCCCAAATCAGGCTCTCTGCTCAGCGGGGAGCCTGCTTCCCCCTCCCTCTCTGCCTGCCTCTCCGCCTACTTGTGATCTCTCTATCTCTGTGTCAAATAAATAAATAAAATCTTAAAAAAAAATTTTATAATTCAAGAATCATAAATAAGACTGTTAGTGTAAGGCCATAGTTAATCACCTCAAAAAATGCTCATGCTGTCTGCAAAGTAGAGAAGGCATCAGAATAGCTCATAGACTGTGGGACTGCCTGTGGCTCAGGGGTCCCCCCAACGCTCTGTCTGCTGAGCATTCTCAGTCTGCCGAAGAGGAAGGTTCTGGAAATTGCTGGTGGTGAGCCACCCTAAAGCCCTATATCAGAATCAAACCTGGATATTCAATACGTCCATCTCCCTAGAGTCCTGAGCCATGGGTCTCCAAGGCCTTCTGAGGGTAGATGCCCCCGATTTCTTGCTTTCTCAACGTCTGTGAAGTCGGAGTGAATGAAGATGGAAGGTGGTGGTAGAGGAGAGTGAGAACAATGGTTTTGATTTTTTTAAACTGACGGATGTTCACAGAATTACATATTTTTTCTTCTTTGTAACTCCTCTATAAATATGTTTGTTGCAATCAAATAAGATTTTGCAGTCCATTACCCTGTAATGGATGTAGCTTCTGGGTATTTTTGAAAACTAAAATTAGAAGAAAAATGAGCGAGTAAATGTGATGATTAATGCATCTCTGAGGATCTTTATGCTATCTTTTAAACAAACTAATAATATGTTAAAGCGAAATTATAACATGAAAATAAACATACTTCATATTTGTAATGATAAACCTGGTTTTCAGAACAACTACTAATGAACTAGTATCATCGAACCCATTTCAGAGATGGGAGACAGTAAGACACGAAGAGACAGACTTGCTGTGACACACACAGTATGTTGCCTGGAGTATGTTGTGTCACACACAGTATAAAATCCTACCCTGGGCACCTGGGTGGCTCAGTCGGGTAAGCGTCTGCCATCGGCTCAGGTCATGATCTCAGGTTCCTGGGATCAAGCTCCAGTGTCAGATTTACTGATTGGCAGGGAGTCTGCTTCTCCCTCTGCCTGCTGCTCCCCCTGCTTGTGCGCTCTCTCTCTCTCTCTCTCTCTTTCTGTCAAATAAATAAAGAAAATCTTAAAAATAAATAAATAAAACCACTAGCCCAGCCAGGTGATAGGGATCACTAGGACATTTGCCAAAAGTTTCAAAGTCATACCCAACTTGCTTGAAAGAGGAATCATTTTATCTATATTTTCCAGGCACGAGCATGCTCCCGAGGTCTGTGGCTCCCTTCAGGGGCTGCACCTTCCAGACTCAAGCTGCCTCTAGGACCCTGTGTTGGGGCAGGGAAAGGTGGATGAGGCTCACTTGCATGTCTTCCTGCCTCTCCCTCAGGGCCAATTTCAGGCCTCCCTCCAGACCTCACCCCCCCCACTTCTCCTATTTTGCGGTAATTCATAACTAGAATTGTAGCTGGAGATGGGTGTGGTGGCCAGCCTCCAAGGTCCTCCCTTCCTATTCTTCACATCCTTGTGGAGTCCCCTCCCATGCCAGATCAGGGCAAGCCTGTGTGCCTAGTAGAACATTCCACAGTGTAGTGTGTCATTTCAGATGTGGTAGGGTATTGGGGTTTTGCCTTGGTGTCCTGAATTGCTTGTTTTGGAGGGGCCAGCAGCCATGTCATGAAGACACTCAAGCAGGCCCAAAGAGAGGCCTGCATGGAGAGCCCTGACGGGCCAAAACTGTGAGGTAGGCCGTGTTACGGGCAGCATTGTTAGGAGTGAATCCTTCAGGCCCAGCCAAGCCATGGGACAGCTACCATGGTCTGGCTGAGGCCTTGTGAGAACTCCTGAGCCGGAACGACCCAGTCAAAGCACTGAAGAATTCGTGACCCACAGAAACGGTAATGTTATGGATGATGATGTCCCTCTAAGCTAAGTTTATAAATACAGAAATGCTTTTCATGTATTGTTTTATTTAATCCTTACCACGGGCCCCTGGGTGGCGCAGTTGGTTGAGCGACTGCCTTCGGCTCAGGTCATGATCCCGGAGTCCCGGGATCGAGTCCCACATCGGGCTCCCAGCTCCATGGGGAGTCCGCTTCTCACTCTGACCTGCTCTCTCTCACTCTCTCTCTTTCCTAATAAATAAATAAATAAAATCTTTAAAAAAAAAAAATCCTTACCACAATCTTATGAGGTAGATACCATTTGATCAACCCCACAAAAGGAAAGTGAAGCACAGAGGAGGTCAAATGGCTTGCCCAAGGTCAAATAGTAAAGAGTGAAGTCTGAACTTGAACCCAGGTCCTCTGATTTCCAAGCCCATGTTTTGAGACTAGAGTGGAAAATCACTAAAGCTCTTTCCAGCACAAGACAGAGAGAATTCTATGCTGTGAAAAACTCCTCCTCTCCTCCTTGCTTCATGCCACCTAAAGCACTGTCTACCTTTAGTGGCCTTTGCTGGGACCATACAGGCATCCTATTTGCCCAAGAGACTTGGGAGGGTTCCAAGCCTGCCCTGGCCAAAGTCTCACATCCACTCTCTTGAAGTTTCCATTTCTGCATTGTCTCTAGGACTCATTAGGGTCCAGTAAAAAAAGAAAAGAAAAGAAAATCCTGATTAAAACTTAAATATGTTAGGGGCCTCTGGGTGGCTCAGTGGGTTTAAAGCCTCTGCCTTCCGCTCAGGTCAAGATCTCGGGATCCTGGAATCGAGCCCTGCATGGGGCTCTCTGCTCGGTGGGGAGCCTGCTTCCCCCTCTCTCTCTGCCTGTCTCTCTGCCTACTTGTGATCTCTCTCTCTCTCTAATAAATAAATAAAATCTTAAAAAAATAAAAAATAAAAAATAATTTTAAAAAATGTCTTCAGTAATTATGGTGTAGAAAACCAGTGTAACACTAAACGGCCCTGGTTAGGGAGTCCTGAGTTAGGAAGGTGACTATTACAGCTCCTTTCCTGGAGGGGACAGACATGAATGCCATCAACAGCAGTCGTCCTGTAATAAAGGTGTATACAAAATGCAAAGTGGAGAGAAGAAATGTTCAGAAATGGAAAGAATTAAAATTAGACTACGAAACAAAGCAAGAAGCAATTGATAGTGGGAGCTTTGTCATCATTTCATTCCCAGTTCCTACTAGAAGCTGAGAACGTTCTGGAAACCCAAAGAGCTGGAAGGAGAAAACCTACTGCATTTTCCCGGTGCCAGTCTAGGAAGCAGCTCACAGTGCGCCTCCCGTGGAAGCTCTGGAAGCCCTTCTCCAGAGAGCTTCTGCTAGACTTGGAAGTCTTACGTATCCGCTGGGCTGCCAAGTTTGTTAAAGCAGCAGGATGCTCGCCAGATCGCCACTTCGTTTTGTGCTGTGTAGACACAGTCCTAAGCATGTGAAGCTCCCCTAAAGCACTTAAAGTTATTTTGGGACTTCTCTGATCTCCCTTACTAGTGAGTTTTTAAGTTCCTTGAGGGCAGTGCGTCCCACAGGGTTCCAAGAGGCCAATATGGGGCCCACGCAAGCTCACTGAAACAGGGTGGGGAAATGACTAGGTTTGGGTGACTCCAGAAGGCCACGGATCTACACCAGACCAGGCTCTCCAGCTAGACGGGAACACCTCCCTCGGGGTGAGCCAGCCCACGTCCCGGAGCCAGACTCGCTGCCCTGGGCAGGAGAATCAGTCATTCCTTTACTCCCAGAAAAAGTGGGAAGCTGTTAGAGGAAGAAGGAGTAGGCACTAGGCCAACCAAAACAACCAAACCAAGGGCTGCAGCAAAGTAGATGTTCCACAGAATTTTACTAATTTCAGCCACGTGAAGGTACCTAGTACAGTTAGAAAGAATACATCCCTATTTTAAATTTTCTCACACATACTTAGAGGTATCAAGCTGCTATTCAAATAAGTTGACTGTGAAAGAAAGCCCACAGGTGCCTGGGTGGCTCAGTGGGTTAAAGCCTCTGCCACAAAAGAACTAGTATTTTCTCATGGTAGTTATCTAACCTTTCACCAGCCTCCTAGAGGCTTAATAGGACCTGTGCTTTTGGTGTGTTTCTCTCACAGATCACCATGGAATTTCCTAGGTCTTTCTACAATGTAAATGAAAGATAGATATCAAAAGATATTTTGGTGCTCTCCAGAAAAAATGCAAAGCATATTAAGAATACGCATTCTTAAAATTAATTAATTAATTTTTTAAAAAAATAATTAGTTAATTAAATCAAATTAAAGAAGAATACTCAGTCTTGGGGCACCTGCGGGGCTCGTCAGTTAAGCAGCCAACTCTTGATTTGGGCTCAGGTCATGATCTCGGGGTCCTGGGATGGAGTCCTGTGTTGCGCTCCGTGCTCAGCGGGTAGTCGGCTTAAGGATTCTCTCCCTCTCCCTCTGTCCCTCCTCCTCCTCACGCTCTTGCTCTCTCTCTCTCTAAAATAAATAAATCTTAAAAAAAAAAAAAGAATACCCATCCTTATAAAAAGTTTCCTTGTATCTTTAGAAACTTGCTTTTAATATAAAAAGCAGCATTTCTTGACTTTTGCTTTGTAAGTATGGAAAAATGATAAGTATGGTTTTAACGGGGTGGGGGATGGGCAAAACGGATGAAAGGGAGCAGGAGACACAAGCTTCCAGTTTTAGAATGCATAAGTCATGGGAATAAAATGTATAACATAGGAAATATCGTCAATGGGATTGTAATAGTGTCCTGTGGTGACAGATGACATAACATAGAGACTAGTCCATTACTGTTATACATCTGAAACTAATGTCACCTTGGGTGTCAACCATACTCGAATTAAAAAAATAAGTTCCATAAAATAAAGCATCATCTTCCATATTTCTTGGTTCTCCACTTTACTTAAGCTAAAGATATTCTTTTCTTGTTCTTCTGCTCTTCACGAATTCTGCTTTTATCAGCACAATTCAGAGCTTGTTTCCAACTGGTAGGATGAAAATTGAACATATGTGGCACACGAGCGCTGAAATTCCCTGTTGAAGAAATGAACGATAGACCTTATCTATCATTTATTCGACTTGTGTGTACTCCCATGTATATTACAGACATTTTTATTTAATTATTCAGGAATTGGCACATGAGATGCATTATCTAATTCCTCTGGGATCTTCCACTGACAAAAATAAATGCAAAGACTGTGACTATCAAATGTAATTCTTCCTTTTTCAGATATTTTAAGGTAATGACTTTATTATCTTTACATTTAATGATTCCTTATTTGAAGATTTTAAGCAATATAGGAAAGTACTACAAGGAAAAAATCAACAAAAAACCATGTAGAAATAATCATCATTAACATTAGGTGAACATTTGTTTTGACATCTCTCTATGTAGACATGCGGATAGGAGGAATGGTAGATGAACACAAGGAGAGAAAATTTGGTACACAGAAATCATTGTATAAAACTGGGTACCTACCATGCACATTATTTTTTAAATTAAAAAGTTAAATTTAGCAAAAGAGAAACAGATGAAACTAACAACTATTTCTTCTTCACTAGAAGAGTAGCCTCTAGAAGAGACTTCTGACAATAAAGGTGGAAAATGTTTAAAAGTTTGGATTTTTTAGTGACCCAAATGTGTTTTCCAATTTTATTAGTGTCTCTGGGGCATCTGGCTGGCTCAATCGGGGGAACGTGTGACTCTTGATCAAGGGTTTGTGGGTTCGAGCCCCATTTCAGATGTAGAGAGTACTTAAATACAGAAAACTTAAACAAACAAACAAAACTAGGGCTCCTGGGTGGCTCAGTCAGTTGAGCATCTGCCTTGGGCTCAGGTCATGATCCCTGGGTCTGGGGTTCGAGTCCTTATCATGCTCCCTGCTCAGCAGGGAGTCTGCTTCTCCCTCTCCCACTGCCCCTCCCCCCTGCTTGTGGTCTCTCTCAAAGAAATAAATAAATAAGACTAAAGTGTCCCTGATACTACATAATCTTAATTGAGAAAGCTTTAAGCTAACTCTATTTGTCCTAAGTTCAAAGTGATAATTGTATTTTACAACTAATATTGGAAGGGAACAGAATTGGAAAATCTGAAACTGTTATTTAGAAATAATCTGGGGCTAGCTTGCTTTGACTTTGTGATGCTTATGAACTTTGGGACAGGTATAAAGCAATACCTTTATTCAACTTCGATCAAACGGAAATTCATTCAGTCCATTGGTATCATAAAATATGTAACTTATACTAATTTTGCTTATATGAGACCAGTTAAGAAATCTATAGCCCTTTCTTATAAACTGTATAATTTTCAAAATTCAGGGCCAACCAAAAATCACAAACTTCCAATAAAAGTAAAGTTGGAGAGTTTTTAGGTAGCATCACCATGTAACAAATTCCAAAGCTTCTTCAGAGACACAAACATAGCTGTTTTTGAAGTTTGCAAAGGAACCATATGCTGCTAGAAAAAATAGATTATTCTGGTTGCATGTGGGCTTTTATTTGTAGTCAAAAGAGAAAAATAAAGTGGGCTTCTTGGCAGGTTCACCTAAAGAAGGTTTTGGTTTTTTTTTTTTAGATTTTATTTATTTATTTATTTATTTGAGAAAGAGAGTGCAAGTAGGGAGAGGGGCAGAGGGAAAGAGAATACTAAGCAGATTCCTCTTTGAGCACAGAGCCCAGTGCAAGGCTCAATTCAGGGCTCGATCTCATGACCCTGAGATCATGACTCTGAGATTCTGACCTGAGCTGAACAAGAGTCAGAGGCTTAACGGACTGGACCACCCAGGTGCCCCAACTCAAGGTACTTTAAATTGTTTTTAAAGTCGATTAAAGATTTTTAGAGACAAATAGTATGCTCTCCTTGTCTGAATAAGAAATATTATGCTTTTTATGCTTGTCCTTTGTAGCTCATTATATTTATTTATTTACTGTGAACTTACCTTTTCTACAATTCCTTTATAAGCTAGTAATTTCTTCTCTTCCCCCTATAGTAAACCGAAAACACTTCACAATTTTAAAACGCAGCTCAGGTTTCAAAGGTAAGAGGAGATATAAACATTTATGTATGATAGAGTAATTATTCATACAAGCAATTGAATACTAACACTATTTTAACTATTAGGTCATAGACATTTAGGAAAAATAAAATGCTTTCTATTTACATAGGACTGTCTTACCATTAATTAAACCTCAAAATGTCCCTCAGCAGCAAGCCTTTTTTTTTTTTTTTTCCAGTTTCAGGGCAGGCTTTTATAAACCTACAATGGAAATAGTTACAGGTTTATGCACAGTTAAGAAGATTCATGATTCCCCACTGCCAAAGCAGGTAGAGGGAGGAGTTTCTTCTTTCTGGAGCAACAGAGTCACGAATGTGGTTGATCGTACTTTGACTTTGATGTCAATAGAGCATAGCAACCAGAATCTCTATTTTTAAGGATGATAAATTTAAGCCCGGGGAAGTGCCACAATGTAGGAAACTCATGTAACTCATCACTGCAATCTAATTTATGACATCCTCAAAATGCCATGCATGTGAATTCACATGTCCTTTTAGATGAAGAAAAATTAACCAGATGTGTAATGGATTTAAGTTTTCTGCAGTGGCCTGGTCAGTAAATTGGAAGCAATGGTCAGTTGTCCAATGCCCCTTTCATCCTTATTTCTCCCAAGTCGGGATCTTCCAAGGTCTGGAGCTCTATATTCAGTGCATGCTTAGCCATTGCTCTCATCAGGTATCCGTTAACTACTCTTTTACTTTAGTCTGCTATCATGTACCACCTGTATTTTGCTAATTTTATCAATAACCCGGGTTTTATCAATAACCCGGACGATCGTTACTTACTCTCTCCAGCCTGACTCCCTGTAATTCTTGTTCCCTTCTCAATATCACTCCAATTCTAGTGGTTAATAGTCTGCCTGGTACCTAATAGCTCAATAAATATTTGTTTTATGTGTATATATGAATATTTCTCTCCTTTAGCCTGTGTCTTTCCACCCTGGCTGCCTGTTAGAACTCTCATCCCGTATTCATAATTTGTGAATGATTAATAAGCACCAGGTGTTGTGCTAAGCAATCTGCATGTATTACCTCTGTTCGTCTGCACAAGTCAATGAAATAAGGATGTTATCATTCCCGTTAAGGGAGGAACGTAGAGCTAAGTGACATTGCATCGTCCATTTTAGCTCCCAAGCCTGTCTGCCTCCAACATGCACTCTTGGAATCACTACATTTATTGTCTCCAGATCCTTCTTGAGAAACCCCACACTAGTGGTCTGTCGAACCAAAGTAGACCTTGTTTGGTTTCAAAAATCCTCTTCCAGTGGTTCTGCTCCCATAAGGTACTCAAGTGATTATAGTAAGTCAGGAATGCAGTACCATATATTACAAAGCTTCGAACTACAACCAAAGTGCATTGTACATTATATTCTATAAGGATAAAAGGGATGGGTTCAGATAACATTCCCACTTTCCACTGGTTTACAAAATAGTCAATCAAAAGAATGTGTCTTGAAGTACAAGGAGGGAAATTTATGGTTCCTCCTTCACCTCCTAGCCTCCTATTTGTATTTTATTGTGTGGTCAAGAATAGCTCATGTTCTACTATAAATAATGAAATATAAAGAATATTTAGCACAGGGAGCCTGGTTGACTCAGTGGGTAGAGTGCATGACCCTTGATTTTGAGATTGTGGGTTCCAGCCCCCTGCCTGGCATAGAGATTACTTAAAAAACAAAACAAAAACAAAAACTTAGCAAATAATTTGTTATAAAGTTCTTTACCTTGTAGAAGAGGTACTTAATGAGTAGACCTGTATGTTGACTGCATTCAACATTCAGCAACTGGTAAAGGATTGCTATTAGGTATAAGGTACTCAATGAGAGATGAAATATACACTCATGGTGAGAAAACTAACGGAGAATATGGAAGAGGGAGACAGTGGCTGGGAAGGAGACCAGAGGCAAGATCGGCAGGACCCCTCCATCGCATAGCTGAATAAGAGGTGGTAAAGCCTGAGCCAATGGAGAAGGGAAAAAGGCATGAGACATTTTGAAGGGAAGGTAAGTAGAGCATGGAAACTAATGGAAAGCAGGAGCAAGTTGGATATTTGTATCTCTTTTCTGTAACAGAACAGAATATTTACTTTGGAATCCCACATATCTTCAAGGAAAAGAAATTCCAAATTATTTCTCTATTCTAAAAGCTGTCGGTTTAGCAGTATTAAGAATATTAAGAATAAGGAGATTGAGAACCGGAACTTGAAGCACTGACACTTACTTACACACACGCCCATTTTTTTTTTTTTTTAAGATTTTATTTAGGGCACCTGGGTGACTCAGTAGGTTAGGTGTCTGCTTCTGCTCAGGTCTTGATCCCAGGATCCTGGGATTGAGCCCTGTATCAGGCTCGTTTAGTTGAGGAGGGCCTGGTTCTCCCTCTCTCTCTGCCATTCCCCCTGTTTGTGCTCTCTCTCTCAAATAAATAAGTAAATATCTTTTTTTATTTTTAAGATTTTATTTATTTGAGAGAGAGAGAGCAAGAGAGAAAGCACAAGACCAGGGGAAAGGCAGAGGGAGAAGAAACTTCCAGCTGAGCAGGGACCCCCATGTAGGACTTGATCCCAGGACCCTGGGATCATGACCTGAGCTGAAGGCAGATGCTTAACAGACTGAGCCACCCAGGTGCCCCTAAATAAACAATACCTTAAAAAAAAAGTGAGAGAGAGGGGGAGCACCAGGACGGGGGAGGAACAGAAGAAGAGGGAGAAGCCTACTCCCTGCTGAGCAGGGAGCCTCGATGCAAGACTGGCTCCCTGGACCCCAGGTTCATGACCTGAGCTAAAGGCAAAAGCTTAATAGACTGAGCCATGCAGGTGTCCCTATACACATACAATCTAAGGACAGATAGCTTAAAATGTAAAGACCTTTTGTTGATGCTGATCTTTCACAACTACATTATCATTAAGTAAATTTTTCAGTAAGAACCAGCAAAGTAAGGGATTGTGGCAGAATACTAGGGTGAAAAGGAAACTTAATGATCATCCAGACCAAACGCCTCTGTTTTATAGAAGAAACTGAAACCAGGGAAATTATGTTCCCTTTTCATTAGAAATTACAAGTGCTAAAATCCACATCTCCTCCCTTAAGAATAATGTCCTTTTTTTTCCCCCCACACCCCTTTCCTCCACCTCAGTGATTCCATCGTTCTGGGAAATGCTTAGAAGTCAGCAGTGTAGCTGTCATCTCTGGTTCTAGATTTCTCTTCTGTTTGTATCCCTGGGAAGGAAATACAACAGAAAAGAACGGCTGGGATGAAATAGAGCTCCCATTACCAGACAGTGAAATAGTTCAGCCAGCCCGTAGCCCAGAAAAGCAGAGTGGGATCAAGAGGCTCGGAGTGCAGAACGGAGCCCCAACCTGCCCTTGTCTGCATCATCTACTATTCGATGCCTTTAATAGGAGCAAACAGTCCTTCTGGTTCCAAGATGTTGAGAAAAAACAGTTGCTGCTATCACCTTACAAACAATGGCTAGGTATTAGGAATGGAACAACGATTTCAGAAGGGGCAGATAGGGATTTATGATGAACCCAAAGAAACTTGGGGTGCCTGACTGGCTCAGTCAGTAAAGCACAAAACTCCTGATCTCCAGGTTGTGAGTTTAAGCCCCACATTGGGTGTAGAGACTACTTAAAAATAAAACCTTAAAAAAAAAGAATGAAAGAAAGAAACTGAAGCTTCATCCACTTGGGTTCTTTCAGATCCTGGAAGATACTCTAGCAATTTTGTATTCATGATTTTTTCTTAAAGACGTCTGTCAAACTGTAGTTTAGGTTCAACAAAAGCCTTAAGAATAGGATGCACTAAATAGTCTAGCACCCTCTAGAAACATCTCGAAGGTGTCAGTGACTTGCTCTATTAGCTACTTACAAGTCCAAATGACTACTCTGTGGCCATCCTTTATATTTATTAAATCATATCAATAAGACTAGTAGAAGTGAAAAAGATAATGTTGTCTTTACAATCGAAGTAACAGACCTTCTTTTCATGCCAATATTTAGGAATTCTTTCCTCTTGGTTCACTATGGAATTTAAACGGTTTCTATTTAATTTATATTTGTATAACAATTAGAACTTCAGAAGCAGTTATAAGCAAGATATTAAATAGAACTCGTTTGTATGCTTGTTGGATGCTCATGTTCTGGAAATAGGCTTTAGAGGACAAAACCATGAAAATCTTGATTTCTATTCAGGTGGAGATTTATCATTATTTGTGAGATATGTCCAGTATGGTTTTACTTTAAAACCACAAATAAAGTTTTAACATTCGGCATTTTTCTTGTCAAGAGGTCTGTGGTCAGACTCAACATTTCTCTGAACCTGATTAGGTCCTGAGGTTTTTAAATTCAATATTCAGCAAATACAGAGCATGTGTTTGGCCATAAGAAATAATTAAGAAGTCCGGAGCTAATACGACTCTCCTGAGTCCGCCCGTCTTTTCTGATGACATGGTAATCGGACATAACCTCTCCAGTCTCAGGCCTCACTATATATAAGACTGGGGCAGAATGCATACAATTGGTTTTTGAGTATTTAGGTGGCATTGCTTTAGGTTTTTATATTAGCAACTCTTTTGTTCGCCAGTACTCAACTAATGGAAATTTAAATATTATTTAAATGCTTTATTTTGGGGCCCCTGGGCGGCTCAGTGGTTAAGTGTCTGCCTTTAGCTCAGGTCATGATCCCGGGGGTCCTGAGATCAAGCCCCCCATCTGCTCCCTGCTCTGCGGGAGGCCTGTTCTCCCTCTCCCACTCCCCCTGCTTGTGTTCCTTCTCTTGCTGTGTCTCCCCTCTGTCAAATAATTAATTAAAATATTTTTTAATAAATAAATAAATAAATGCTTTATTTCTTCTTCCTCGCTCCCAATTATCCTGAACCCAGAAAAATAGACACGTGGTCATTCTGTGAAGACAAAGGAACATTGAACAGTAAATTACACAACAGCCAGAACTGTCCACTGTGTATTCATTCTTGTAACGGACCGCTGGAGGGGAAATTAGCATATTTAGTTTGAATTCTTATAAAATAGAAATGGGCTTGTTTTAGCAGTTTCCCAGTTTACATAGTAACCATCATACTTTATGGATGATCTCACTCAAAATAACACAGGCCTCTGAATAATGGGAAGGAGAATGTTCTATAAGCAATCCAGATGGGTTAGGTACCTCCACTGACAAGACGTATTTAATGAAGTCTAAAATCCACTTTTCCTGTACAAACACAGCATCCCTGTAATCCCCAAAACTGCATTTACTTTCTTAGGGCTGAACTCTCTTTTTTTCCAATGATAGGCCTAAAATAAAATATGCAGAAGTCATTGAATCATTTCTGTAGCATTTTCATTGCTGAAATCAGGGACCTCCAGAGGTCATCTCACTCATCCCCATCTCCAGCCAGGACTCTCCCTAATACTGAATATAGCTGTATAGCGATCTGCATTAAGAAAGCTTTTAAAGATCCCTGGGGTTGGTCAAAAAATAGCTAATATTGGCCTGATTCATAGAACAACATTATACGTATGTCAAAATAGCCACCTCATCGAGGAAGACATCCATCAGGGTTAAGTGTTAGCGGTAGCTTCAAAAGGAAAAGCTTTATTTTCTCAGAGAAAAGGATGGTAGATTAAGGAAATGACCCAGCATGTTGGGATTTTGTTTGTTTGTTTGTTTAGGGTGTACACTTAATGCTTATCAAAAAGGAAACATTGTCTTGTCAAAGACCACCGCAGGGGAAGGAAGCAAGCAGAAGACAACTCTTGTAACAAGTCCTTTCAAATAGCTACTAAGATGAGGTGGGGGTGGGGGGTGAGGGTGGGGGGATGGGGAGGATGCTGTTGTTTCAAACCAGATCTGATCAGCATCAAGTCCGAGATGGGCAGATGGTGAAACCTAAGCATAATATTGACAACCTGAAAAGACTACTACACTGTATGTTAACGAACTGGAATTTAAATAAAAACCTTAAAGAAAAAAGAGAGAGTGAAACTGTGAAAAACAAACAAACAAACAAGAATAATATTGACAGACCTGTTTTTTAAGTGATAGCATTTCCCCCAATCGGCTGAGTTTGTTAGAGCTTATAATTTTATTTCTCCAACTCCATTAAACTGAGAGTGCAAAGGACAGGAATTTATGTGTAATTTCAATCTTCTGAGACAATCACATCGTGGATAGTAATCCTCCACAACTGCTAAGAGTTCCAAATAATTGTATTTAAAGCACTACACTAGAATCTAAAAATCTAGCTAAAAGGAGGGCTGAGGTTCATATCTGGATTGTTGGGGACTTGAAGCCGTCTGGTGGAACTATAGAGAGATTTTAAAGATAAAGTTCTAGCTCTTCATAAAGTGAGGGAAATAAACTTGCCTGGACGATTGTCCCAAGTATCCACTTGGCTTTGTGTATCAATGTCTCATTTTTTTCACATAGTATCTCTGTGAAGTCGAGTAGAACCCTGGACAACCTTGCATACTTCCAGGGTTAGGAGCTGAGGGGGTGGGTGGAAACAAGCTTAGAGGCTTTTTACCACATACCCTCTCGCCATCCATCAAATTCTGTGCTTTGAAACTTCTTCCAGTGAAGTCACTTAAAAGTATTTTGCTTTTAAAAACAGAAAGATTAGGGCGGGCAGGCGGGGCAGGAAAAAGAAAAAAACAACAGAAAGGTTCAGGGCGCTTGGGTAGCTCAGTGGGTTAAGCCTCTGTCTTTAGCTAAGGTCATGATCTCAGGGTCCTGGGATGGAGCCCCACATCGGGCTCTGTGCTCAGCGGGGAGCCTGCTTCCCCCTCTCTCTCTGCCTGCCCCTCTGCCTACTTGTGATCTCTCTCTGTCGAATAAATAAAATCCTTAAAAAATAAAATAAAGTAAAAACAGAAAGTTACCTCTATGCTCTTATTAGGCCAAATGTCAGATGTCTGGGTTACAGGAAGTGGAGAGCTCTGACTACTGGCCTCTGCTAGCCTCCTTTGTAATTCTTGACTTTCCTAAAGGGAAGTCCCCCATTGGGAACTTTTGGATGTGCAGCTGCCTTTCTCAGAGAACACTAACCAACTAACAAAATCTTCAGGTTGCCTTTTCTGGTTGTGAGAGCAAGAGACAAAAGAATAAGGAGATCTCTCTACAGTCTCTCCTTGGCTTTACAACACTTCCACAGTGGACACCTAACCTTTGAGTTAATGTGCAGTCTACATAGTCACCGAAAAACTCGGGCACTTGAAGTACAGCATCTCCTTAGTTAACTTGAGTATTTAGCAGAGTGTATACAACCTATAAAATGTGTTATTTTTTTAAAGTGATCGAGCTAAACAAATCCCCAGAGCAGAATCAAGAAATTCCAAATAGAAGAAACCAAATTAGCTTTTGAGAAAGATCATGAAAATGAAAGGAGTGTAAGGAAAAACAAAGAGTAGCAGATTCTGTAATTTTTATTACAAAAGAAGTTCAAACCCTTTACATGCTGACATTAAATGTCATATAGAAGTTCATTGCAAGCAAACCTTTTTAAAAAATATACATACTGTATATATTTACATTCCAGTCTGAATAACTGGTGTCGAGGTGTAGTTCAGGTTCTAGTGCTCACCCATCCTGCGGATTTGTTCAGCTACTAACTAGACAGCGATTGTATCTTCACTCAGGCACATGAAGAGGTAGAAACTGCTTTTAAAAGGGGGGGAAAAAAAAAAGCAAGTGGAGTGCAAATGTGAAGATCACCATTGAAGGAGCTTAGCTACATCGAGAAGGCCCTAACTAGCTTTGGTCATCTGGAGCTGAATACATGTAGCCTGTCCTTTAAATTAAAATCAGAAAAACTCTGGGTAGACGTTCTTCTTCTGAGCACATCCGGGTCGGCAGAGATCAGCAACTTGTGTTCTGTCACTCTGTACCAAAAAACTGCATAGGACTAAGGCAACATAGCAGGGTTGGGCTGGCACTTGGACACCTCTTCCCTGATAAGACACAAATAAAACACAAACGAGTGGCTTAAGCGACTTCAAATTGACATCTGTACACCTACAGCCTGGAACTCAGAAGCTCTAAGATACTTCCTCTCCCAAGAGAAACCTCTGTTAATTTCGGCCCATGCCCACCTCCATCCCAAAGTGAGCTTAGTAAGTCTAGACAGGGGTGAGGCGGCCTATGACTTCTGCAGGCCAAGGTTTCTCAGCCTCAAGACTGAACCTCATGAGGGCTCTTGGGCCTGAGAAGGGCTCCCTGGCTTCTTGCCAGACTTGGCGGTGCTTGTTCCTGAGAGGGGGAGTTGGAGGGAAACCACAGGGGTGGCCAAAGGCAGAAGCCCTTCTCGTTCTCTTTTCTTCTGCTTCATCCTGCGGTTCTGGAACCAGATTTTGACTTGGGTATCATTCAGCTGCAAGGAGTTGGCTATCTCGATGCGTCGGGCTCGAGTTAAGTACTTATTGAAATGAAACTCCTTCTCCAGTTCCGTCAGTTGCTTGGTGCTGAAATTCGTGCGGATCGCGCTGGAGGGGCTAGCGGCTCCATACTCCGCGAGTTTGCCTGCAATGTAAAGATAAGGCGTCAGTGGGGGGAGAGGACGCTGGCACGGAACGCGGGCCACGAGCGGAGCTGGTTGGAATCAAAGTTACAGCGCAGTTCTCCTGGGTCTCTGTAAACCCAGGAGAAACGCTCCCCGGAGAGCTCCCTCCTGAAATTTCCTCAATGCCTGGCCCATTTTCGAAGCGTCTACATGGGGCACGCTCAGTGGGATGCGCCCACTTTAATAACGCCTCGAAACGCATTTCCCCCATAAATCCTAAAAGGCCGTCAAGAGAGACGGCTGCCACCCGCTCCCAGCGTAATTCTTCGGAGGGGGTCTCTGACCCCAGTAGCTCAGTCCGATGCCCAAGTACTCAAGTACTTACTTTTCCTAGGGGCGTTCCTCTTCACTTTCATCCACTCGAAGGTGCTGAAGGCGGCGGGGAGGCCGGAGGCCGGCGAGGCCGACTTGGGGTAGGCACCGGGGGCCGGGGACGCGGTCTGGAAGGTCCCAAGGTGGCCATCGGCTGGCTCCTTCAGACACGCCGGCAAGGGGCCGGGCTCGCCGAAGGCCACGTAGTCCACCTGACCGCTGAGCAGAAAGGAGCCCCCGCGCGAGAAGACCGCGGAGGTCGCGTAGTGGACGTGCGCCCCGCCGTCGTCCGCCGGCCGCCGGAGCGCGCACGGGAAGTCGTAGGCCGACCCCGGCCCCAGGAAGCCGTAATCCGCACCCCCCGCCGCGGCAGGTGCGGCGCCCGGCTCGTAGGCACCCTCCAGGGTGCACGGCGCCAACGAGGGCGCGGCCGGGGGCGGCGCGGGAGGCTGCGCGGGCGCGGCTGGGGGCAAAGGCGCAGGCCGGGCGGCGGCCAGGGACAGGCAGCTGACTAAGGCGCCGTCGCCGCTGCCCAAGGGGAAGGCGGGCTGCAGGGCCACCGGCCGGGCGTCGGCGCGGCAGAACTTGGGCGCGAAGCTGAGCACGTCGCCGCCGCCGCCGCCCCCGCCGCTGCCGCACGACACGTACTCCAGGTAGGAGCTCATGGTTCCGGCCCAGCCGCCTCAGCGCGCAGGCCGGGGCCGGAGTGCGGGGCCGGGCAGGACCGCGGCGAGCTGCGCCGCTCCACCTCGGCTATCTACCCGAGCTGCCTTCGCCGAGCCATGGCGAGCGAGCCGGAGGTAAATAGAGGCCTAATATAGCGGCGGGGGTGGCCACGTGGCGCTGGCCGGCCAATGGGCGCCTGCCCCGCACGGCCGGGGTCCCGACTGGCGCGCGACTCCACGCGCCTGCCCCGCCGCCAACTTCGCCAAACCTGCGGGTGGCCGCCGTCCAGCACCGCCACTACCCCCGCCCCCCGCCACCGGGCCGGGGAGAGAGCCGGCGCGACCCAGGGGCGGCCTGGGGCAGGGCGGGGCGAGAGCGCAGGACGCCTGCTGCCGGGACAGGTACTGGACGCAGCGGGAGGAGAAAGGCAGGACGGGCCTCTCCGGTGGGGATTGAGGGGGAGTAGCTCGTTCTTCTGGATCAGTGGATGGCTGGCCCTCGGTTGCGGATTGTGGGCACTAAGGTGCGGAAGGGGTTAAAAAGGAGCGTGGGAAGGGGCACCTGGGTGGCTCAGTGGGTTAAAGCCTCTGCCTTCGGCTCGGGTCAAGATCTCAGGGTCCTTTGATCGAGCCCTGCATCGGGCTCTCTGCCTAGCGGGGAGCCTGCTTCCCCCTCTCTCTGCCTGCCTCTCTGCCTACTTGTGATCTCACTCTCTGTGTCAAATAAATAAATAAAATCTCAAAAAAAAAAAAGAAAAGGAAGCGTGGACTTCAGCCAGTGGGGACTGCTCCCAGCCTCCCCCCACCCCCACCCCAGGAAGGTCAAGTATTCCTCTCCCCGTCTACTCTGAGTCCTATGCGCTTTCGGTTTTCCTGGCACTGGTTTTATCCCTCTCCTAAACCTAGAGTACGGATTTAATTTTCCCTCGTTTTCTCCCTCCCTCCGAGAGGGACTAAATTGTATGCCCTGAGTGCAGTGTATCTGGGGCGGCGCGACATCTTCACGTTTAGACTAGATTTTCACGTTACTTCGCAGCATCCCTTCAGTTGGCGTTCCTTCCATCTGTGGCGGCGGTGTGACAGGGGGTGCGCTTTGGGGCGCCAGGTTTTGGTTCGGACAAAAGATGAGGTTTCTGCCTCGTGGAGAAGTTTACCAGATTTTCCCCTCTAACTAGGATGTCCAAATAAAGACCGTGCCCTTGCGGTGGGACCGGTGCTCCTCTCTGGGAGGCTGGCACCCGCACCTGGGCTGCGCATGTTCTCTCTGCGGCGCTTGGCTCCAGGGTGCAAAGGCTTCCCAGGGACCCGTCAGATCTCAGAGGTTTGGACGGGCTTGTACCTCGAAGCAATTAAAGAAAGCTTCTGTTCCATCAGATAAGTGCTGCGTCGTCTCTTGCGAGTGAAATCTGAGGGCTCACAATGTTAATGGGCTCACGTATTTCCCTTGATAATATGGTTTTGTTTACTGAGCGTAGAGAGACGGGAAATAAAAGTGCAACTGGCACAGGAAATGAAGAGGAGAAGGGTTACAAAGACAAGCCTCCCATTGACAAACTTTCCAACTTCCTTGAACATTTCTTGTAATGTTTTCCTCTTTGGCTCTGTAGGAAAATAACAAATTAAATATATAAGTGTTATTTACACACACAGCAGTCTTGAAAGAGAGTGGCTTCCTAAAACTGTGTGAATAGGGTCTACTCTTGGCTTATTCAAGTGCCCTTGAGAATTTGATCTATTATAGCCTCTTAGTTATGGTGACAGAAGTTTTATTATTGTTTTACTGATCCACTTGTCATGAAAGAGGGATTGAGTCCTTGCCTAAAATTCTGCTCTGAGGAAGCCTGGAAAGTAGGAGCCGCCACAGTCCAGGGAGCCAGTCCCTTACTGGGATGTGAACTTGTGAAAAAACAAAGCCACGCCAAACGTATTGCTGGGGAAGCTGAAGTCGAGCCAAGGTGGGGAGGGGGTAGGTAGAGAGTACACACCTAGGAATGAGCACAAAGCTAAGAGGTCTGGGGTTCCTACACTGCTGGAGTTCTTGGATTTCATCGGGAAATAGAATCCAGTGCCGAAAATTGCCCTTCAAACTTGATGTTGCTACTTCAGTTCTCTCCTACAGCCAATCAGATGACAAGGGTCCTAAACAGTCTTTTTTTTTTTTTTTAAAGATTTTATTTATTTGACAGAGAGAGAGCAGGAGAGCCCAAGCAGGAGGAGTGGCAGGAGAGGGAGAAGCAGGCTCCCCACTGAGCAGGGAGCCTGGTGTGGGACTTGATTCCATGACCCTGGGATCATGACCTGAGCAGAAGGCAGTTGCTTAATCAACCGAGCCACCCAGGCACCCCTAAACAGTCTTTCAAAAGAGAAAAAGAGAGGCTCTTTTTTAGCCCCCTGATCAGGAAATGATAGAGCCCTTCAGAGCTAGTTCAGGCTTCATATGTAGAAGTATTTCTTTGCTGTCCCTCACTCTGGGCTCTTAATACAAAAATATCAGCAACTCAGATGCTGCCGAGGTCACATAACACTTCATTCACGCCTGACTAGACTTTAATAGCCAATTTTTACCAGCATAATGACCCAGTGTGCACTCTCCTATCTCAAAACTCTCTTTCTCTCAAAAAAATACTTGTTTAATCAGAGCTCCTAGGCCCAGAGGGTATACTTGCTACAAGCAAGTCAAGAAGGAGGATGGGCTTGTAAACCTTCCTGGAGAAGACATCCAGCTGGCTGCAATTCAGGATGGAGGACAGAAAATCTGGCCAGATTGTCCGGTCAGTCTGATCAAACCGTATCACATTAAGCACCTTTGCTCTAAGGTTTCAGGAAGAACAGGCAGCCTAAGCATCTCAGCAAACTTCATTGCACCAGGGACCAGGTTTCTGCTGCTGTGCATTGGGGGCAAAAGTTGGGTCCTTACTGTCACAATTAAGCATTGACTTTGATGCCCCCATAAGCTGTCCACACTATTTCTCTGAAGCAAAATGTCAGAGATTGAACTTTTGCTGATGGAAGAAAATGTCCTAAAAGAGAATGAGATTTTTTTTTAATTGCATTGTTTTGTTTTCAAAACTATGGGTGAGAGTGGGTGGGTGGGGTGTTCAGTATGTGTTCCGACCCAATTGCTGTTCTCTGGTAATTGCTTACAGAGAGCTGCATTCTCTCCATCCTCTCTCCTCCCTTTAATCTCTCAGGCTTTGGCATATCCTACACCTTGGGGCCCAGAGTTGCCATCTCCACTCCTGGGCTGGTTCTTGACTTGTTCAGATTGGAGTCAAGATTCTGATTATCTCAGACTCCGATTCAACATTTGCCAAGGACCTACTGTGTAAGAACGTTTTGTTAGGAAAGATCTAGGCTGCAAGGAAAAAAAAAAGATATTCTCAAGCCAAAGGAACAAGGATTCATTGCTGAGTATGTTATAAACCTACTCCAGAAGAATCCGCATCTATAATTTTTTAAGGAGAGATTGGAAGATATCATTGGAGGAAATGTATGTAGAAAGAGGTGAACAGAGGATACATTGAGTACCTTTAAAGTTTGTCTCCTAGGTGTTCACAGGGTATGAGAGAAATGTCTTACTAATTTCATTGCTTGTTCAAGTCATGAATTCCCAAGGGTCACTTGCCCTGCTAGGTCCTGGCGCTGTGAGTTCTCAGCGGGAGGTGACAGCAGAGGAGCCTGATTGCCAGGTTGTGTTTGATGTAGGAATGCTTTGAAATCTCTCCTATACTGCTAACAGAGGCAGCCACCCCACACCCCCACCCCTTTGGCGGCCTTTGTTTCCCATCCGAACAACAAGCTTTTTTTTCCCTGCAGACAGAAGACAGAAGTGATGGAGGGTGGCCCTCTGGTCTTGTGTGTGTTTACAGTTGTCCCTAAGGAGTCGTTTGGAACCCCTCTCCACAGCCTCATCGTGTTACCCCTTGGAGATGCCTTGAGCACAGGCAAACTCTTGGCTTCACAGCCCCAAAGGATAAAAAGGCCCTTGATTGTTGGGGTGAAAAGTAGAGGGGGGAGGTGGGCTTTTTTCTTCAGCAAGATTTGTAGTTCTCTGCAGCAGCCTTCAGTCCTCCCATGATGGAAGTAGGGGTGACAGGGATCCTAAGGACAGGAATTCTAAACCCATCAGAAGCTTGTTAACATGACCCTCCCTGAGGAAAACAGTTTAGAGTGCTGTGCCTTTCTCTGGGAGCTTTGTGAATGAAAGGCTCGTGGGTCAGCCCTTGCCTGGTATATGGTAAACATCCAAGAGATGTTTGTTGGACAGAAATAAAAATGGACAGAATGGTGTGTTTCTACCATGACTAATATTGACTAAAGGATATCCTTAGATTATTGCCTCCCAAAACCACTTCATGTGGGTAGGAATCATCGCAGAAGCTTCTTTAACAGTGCAGGTTCCTGAGCCCACCCAAGAGATCTTAATCCAATATATCTGACTCCAGTAGGAGTTTGAATCAGCCTCTTGGGTGATTCTAAAGCAAGGTTCTTTGGAACCATACTTTGAGAGTTTCTGCTTCAGGAGCTGGGTTACGGTGGGCAGTGTGGGGAGAGGGGGGTGATTCTGTGGGAGGGGCCCTTGACCAGCACCGGGAGAGCTCATGGCTAGCTGGGACATGAGTATATCTGAACAATGTCCAGAAGCCTATTGGGTGGGAGGGGCAGAGAATGTGGAGGCCAAACCTGAGTCTAGTTGGGGGGAAGTTTCCTAAAATAACCTTAAGTAGTAGTCAGTAGGAGTTTCCGAAGTTTTGCTGGCAAAGTAGTGCTTTGCAAGAGACCTGGCTTCTGCTCCTTGCCACTTTCCTAAGTTGGCTTTGGGGATGACAGTAAGGTAGGAAATGGAAGGGTTTTGGCTAACCCAGTCTCCTCAGAGAAACTTTTGAGTGGTTTTGAGGTAATGGAAAGAAGGAAGGTGTAGGAATGGGGGGGGGGTCTCAAGAGGGAGGAGCCCACTCTCCTTTCCTTCCTTGTCAGGAATGAGCATCTGAGCTCCTGGGATCCAGAGGGGATGAAATGTCCATTGGCCAAAGCCATAACTCTCCCTGTGGTTAAAGATGGACCTTTTGTATCATAAAATGTCAGTGCAAGAAGGCTCCTTAGAGATAAGTGACATTGAACCTCTCATCCTAGAAAGGAAGTCACTTTATTCCAAGGTTAACAAAACCGTCCTGCAAAAAATAAGGGGACTAAGTTGGGTCTCCTGACTGTCCATGGTTGGCTCCCTGTCCGCAGTTTACAAAGAAGGGAGAGTAAAGCAGCCCCTCCTCCACAGCGTGGCAGCCTGAGTGCTGAGCGGCCGAGCACTGTCCAAGGAGACACCCTTGTTTCTGGGAGACCCTACAGCCAATGTGGTTGATTGGGAGGCTTGCTGCCCCCCCCCACCATTTTTTAATTTGTTTGCAAAACTTGTGCTGCCAACTTCTAAGACCCTACCTTGAGCTACTCCTGCAAGAGAAGGCAGAGAGGATCTGGGTCCCCACCCCCTCCACCGAGCAAGGGTGAAGGATCGCCTCATCTCCTGCTGAACTTGATCCCTGGGGGTTCAAAACAAGAACCGTCCCTAGGTTAATGTAACTTTATAGCACAAGTTTAGGACATGTGTGAACACACACAGGTGCACCCAGGTCAGTTATATTCTTACTAGTCTTTTTTTTTTTTTTTGCTCCTTTATTTTTTAAATAGGTAATAAATTTAAATTTATGTGGTTCAAGATTGAAAGGGTACACATTGGTATGCAGTGAAACTCTTTCTCCCACCCCTGTCCTCAGCCACCTAGTTCCCCTTCACATAAACACCAGTAATTGGATTCTGGTATTATCTTTCCAAAGATACTTTATACATCATCTATCTATAAATTCCCCCACACTTTTTTGCATAAATGATAGCACATTAGATACACTCTTTTGCCCTATGCTTCCCCCCTGTTCTATCTTTTTTTTTTTAATCTTTTTTTTAAGATTGTATTTATTTAGGGGTGCCTGGGTGGCGGGAGCGGCTGCCTTTAGCTCAGGTCATGATCCCAGGGTCCTGGGATTGAGTCCTGCACTGGGCTCCCTGCTTGGTGGGGAGCCTGCTTCTCCCTCTCCTTCTGCTACCCTCTTTCTCTGCCTGCTGCTCCCCCTGCTTGTGTGCTCTCTCTGTCAAATAAATCTTAAAAAAAAAAAAAAAAAGATTTTATTTATTTATTTGTCAGAGAAAGAGAGAGCTAGCACAAGCAGGGGAGAGTGGCAGGCAGAGGGAGAAGCAGGCTCCCCAATGCAGAAGGGGTGGGACTTGATCCTTGATACCTGAGCTGAAGGCAGATGCTTAACTGACTGAGCCACCCAGGCACCCTCTCCTATTGTATCTTGAAGATCATTTCATATACATGCATACAGAACTTCCTGGTTTATTTTTACAATTTCATGCTGCTCTACTGTACATACCTACCACAATTTATTTAACTAATCTCCTATCAATGGGGATAGAAAGGTTCTTGCTTATTTTCAGCCTTTTGCTATTACAAACACATGTTCAAATTTTTGACCTATCGGGAAAATTCCCAGACATGGAATTACTTAGTCAAAAGTATGTACACTGGCAATTTTGATACAAGATGCCAAATTGCTCTCCTTAGAAGTGAATCAGTTTACCCTTCTACTAGCAACATAAGGGAATTCCTGTTACCCCATACCCTTGACACCTCAGTGGGATAGTAAAATTTTTTTTATTTTTGCCAGTCCAGTAAGTAAAAAATAGTACCTTACTTACCCTTAAAGCATCTCCAGAAATGCCATTCTTTCTTATCTTGTTTGATCCTTTCATAATTCTATTTTACAAATGGTAATACTGACAAAGAAAAGATAAACTACTTGTTGTCATCACACCCAATGTAAACGGCCAAGGTCAGACGTTCCAACACCCTTTCCTACACTGCACTGTGTCACAAGGAAGCCTAAGGAGGTTCAAAGAGAGTGGGTGGCTTCAAGCATTCTGTGAAAGACACATGATATAAAAAAGCTTTCCGACATCTGCTAAGAGGCCTCCTCTTTAGTGGTCTGATACACCAAGGACCACATTTCTGCATGTGCCCCTGGAGAGTACCCTCCGGAAGCAAAGGAGCTCTAATTAGCAATATGATCTGACCTAGTCCTAAGCATTAGCTTGGATTCAATATCTAGGAAGCAGGAGGGTGTTGTTTTTAATTTTCCTGAGACTTCTTTCTCACTGGCGACCCAGGATCTAAGTATTGATTAGTATGGTGTGGGTAAGAGAATGTTTTCCCTAGGTTTTAGCTTTGCATAGGACACTCCCTTGGACCTGATGAAGCTAATACCCAATGTGGGCATGTGCACAGGCACACACACACACACACACACACACACACACACACACACAAGATAAACTTCTGAGATATCTATTGACTGTTACATTGGTGATGAAACTGAAAGCCAGAAAGATTAAGTGAATTGTTTAGGGTCAAACAGTGTATCAGTTAGCTAAACAGAAAACACAATGTAGACCTAAAACTGAATTCTTTAGTTTCCCCTGCAAAGTCTTCTCTTCCCCCTCCTGTATTCATTTTGGTGAATGATCTGAGTATCCATTCAAGCCCTCTAAATAGAAACCTAGGGATTGGGGCGCCTGGGTGGCTCAGTGGGTTAAAGCCTCTGCCTTTGGCTCAGGTTATGATCTCAGGGTCCTAGGATTGAGCCCTGCATCGGGCTCTCTGCTCAGCAGGGAGCCTGCTTCCCGCTCTCTCTCTGCCTGCCTCTCTGCTTACTTGTGATCTCTCTTTCTCTGTCAAATAAATAAACAAAATCTTAAAAAAAGAAAGAAAGAAACCTAGGGATTAACATCTGTTAACTCCTCTTTCACTCATCCAGTTATCACCAAGTCCTGTGAATTTGTCCTGTCTTTCCTCTTCATTGTCATTTCCTTAGTTCCTCTGTGCTGGATTATTGCAGCAGCCTCCTTTTTTTTTTTTTTTTTTTTTGCTTCCTATCTCTGCTTTCTTCAGTCAGACACAGTTTCCCAAAGAGCAGGCTTTCCAAATACATAACCTCACATTCCAGCTTAAAACCTTCAGTGGCTTCCCACTTCCTACGGGTTAGGCCTATGAACCCCATACAACCTCTCTTTCCAGCCAGATGTTCTACTCCAAGGTATTGTTCTTGTTCCAGGGCCAGACTTTGCTCTTTCTTCCTTTCTTGTTTTGCATATGCCTCTCTCTCTGCCTGGTATGTCCCTACTTCCTTTCTAAAAAACTCTTGCTTCAGGAACCCAAAATCACCTCCCCTGAGAAGCCTTTTTTCTTTTTTTTTTTTGGACACTACAGTGGTGTTAGTGGCCCCTTCTCTTTATTCCAGGAACATTTTGGTCACATCTGTGTTATAGCATCTGTCACACTGTTTTATGATTCTTTTTCTCCCCCAGTAGATGAGAAGGTGCACACTATTAGTGACTCATTTTTATACCTCAGAGCCCAGCACTATACCCACAGGAGCTGTTCAGTAGGTATTACTGAAAGGCAAGGAGAGAGGGACACACTTGGAGCCAAGGACAATAGGACCAGTATTTTAATTGTTTAATGAGTTCAGAACACTGTGCAAGGCTTAATGCTTCAGATTATATCTATCTAAAGCAAAATGATAGTAGAACATCTCTCCAAAGCAAGTTAATTTCCACCCAAGAGGATGCTGAAAGAGAGGAGTGGAGGGGGAGCTGGGATTTTCTGTATTTCAGGGGCTCTTTCCTATAGGCTGAGGCAACACTTAACCATCTCCAGAAATTTCTCAGCTGATGTCACTCAGAAAAAGAGTAAAAGAGGAGGTAGCCTGGAACTTTCTTAGAATTTACAAAGAGAACTACAAGTACCACTCAAGAAGGGGTATAAGAATGCTTCACCACCCACTTACCAAGCCCTCCTGCGCTAAACAGCCCTAATACTAATGACCCCCCTCCTCCCGCTGCGCGCCGTTTTCAGTCTACCCTTAGTGTGTCCCTTTATGGTATTTCTAAAGTGAACCCCAAAAGAGCTGGTGTAAAAATAGTCCAGTCCTTCCCTCACATCAGAAAAGAAAGGAGAGGCATATCATCGTGGTTGGTGTCTTAAGTGTATTTTTATTGTTCTTTTTTTATGGCATTCAAGTTTAGTTTCAAGTTCAAAGAGGGGTGTTATCCTGCTTCCTCTCACACAAAGTACTCCTGCAGGTAAATAAGAGAACGAGACTAGCTCCGCCTCTTCCCTGAAGTCTAGTCCCTTGGGAATCTTTTTTTAAATTTTTGAGTAGTGTCTGCAAAAACCATCTGACCCATTGGGATTTTTCTTGTTCTGCCTGGGGAGAGATGGCGTTACCCCTTTCTAGGCGTAGAGTGGCGTTGGGGGTGTGACGGGGGAGGGAGGAAGCAGGAGGCGTGGGAGGCGGGGGGGATACGGAGTCACCGTGCGTCCGGGACAGGCGCTGCCCGTCTCTTGGGAGACCCGTGGGCCGCAAGTGGCCCGAGGGCGCGGCGGGCAGGCGACAGGAGGGACCCGGAGCGAGGGGGTGACCGGCCTCGCGCCGCAGAGCGTGGGGCGGCGGGTCGCACCCTCGGTGAGCGCTCACCCCGCGTGCCCGCGTCTCCTCTGCCGGCGGTTTCTGGTCGGCTCCCAGCTGGCCCGGACTTGCTCTGAAGTAGGAGGAACCGCTGTCGAGCGAAAAGTGCACACCGGGTGATTGATGAATTCTTAATAGGACTAACCTCTCCCGCCCCCCCCCCCCCAACCCGCGACACACACAGAGAAATCCTTCTCCCCGGCCCCCTCCCCAGCTTCCTCGCTGCCGAGAGGGGACGCGGCCGCCAGCCTGTTGGGTGATGAACTCACCGTTTGTCTCTCCGACAGAGTGCCAGGTGGATTCCGGCGGCCCGGCCGCGGCCCCGCGGCTCCGGCGCTGTGCCCACTGAGCCCCGCCGCAGGCCGGGGGAGCGCGGAGCGAGCGCGCGCGTCACTTGGTGGCGCGGCCCGGGGACCGCCTTTGTGCCGCGCGACCGCCGGGCCGCCCGGGGGAGGCGGCGGCTATTGTTCCCCGCGGGGGAGGGAGGTGCTCATACTCGGGGTCCACGCCAGCCTCCTCCCCAGAGTGTCCTCACGTCTGAGGACGGGTGGGGGCTTCCTTTGTGTGTTCAGTGCCTGCGACCGGAACGGCGCGGCGTCGCTGCCCCAAGGGGCAGCAGACGAGGTTGAGCGAGGTTGGTGCCGGCTCCGCCACTACCTCGAGCTCCGCTCAGCCGACCCAGTTCCCGCTTTGCCCTTGCGGAGGAGGCAGGGAGGCATGTGGTATTTGTAGGGCAGCAATTGGAACAATAGAGCCATCAAAGGGCCTACTCCCTGTCTCCTCTTCTCCCCTCCTTCACAAAGGCCCTGGCCCAACAGGTCCTGTTGGCCTGGTTTTAGGCCTGCTTTCCCAATAAAAACATTTCGTCTGTACCACCAGGGTTCTTCATGAATCCTGATTTAAATTAAAGTCTCCTCCTTGGGCTCTTACTAATGTTAAAATCCTATTTTCATTATTTTCCAGATATTATTCTTCCACAAAGATGATCCAGACTAGCTATTGGAACCAGTTGAGATATTTTGCCACAAATAGGGACCTTTTGGGGCGCCTGGGTGGCTCAGGTGGTTGGGCGTCTGCCTTCAGCTCAGGTCATGGGCTCAAGCCCCAGGTTAGGCTCTCTGCTCAGTGGGAAGTCTGCTTCTCTCTCCAATTCTCCCTATGTGCTCTCTCTCTCTCAAATAAATAAATAAAATCTTAAAAAAAAAAAAACAATAGGGACCTTTCACTTGCTTCTGCTACTGCAAATGATTGGACTTCCATTTACATTTCCTCTTCCTTCATGTGGGGAAACCTTTTGTTCACTGTGCTTCAGGATGGACCTGGCCTGAAAGTGAGTCCTTGAATTACCTTTGTAGTGTTCCAACTTGCCAAGTGGTGATGGGACCTGAGGGAAGTGTTCAGGCACAGGCTCTAGGCCAGGTATATATAATCCATTTGGAACCAACTTTGAACCCCAAGGATAAGGGCATTTGTAGCTGGACCAGAGACAAGGGAACAATGAAAACTTAAGATTTCACCCTCTGTGATGATCTTCACGGCCAGCACCACCGATTCGGTGAGTACAGAGGATTCTCCTACCCTTTTTTTTCCTCTCCATCCAGGCTCTCTGCAAGAGAGATCTAAGCGAGCTAGTCCTTCTATGGCTGGTGACTCAGTCTCAGCTCTCTGTGCCCACGCTGTTCACCCAGGCCATAGCTCTCTCCTCTCTGGGAAGCTGCAGTGCCCCGAAGCGGTGAGGCTCTAGGCCTATGCGGACCCAGGCCTTCTGCCCTCTTTGTATTTTTATTTAATACTCACAAACTTCCGCTCATCCTACTTTTTTTTTTTCTCTTTCCTTACAGTTTCTGAAAGAAGGACCAAATTCGTGCCAAGAACTCCCAGATGAAGGGGACCTTCCTGGATCTGTAACTGGGATTAACCAATTCTTTATGTCAAGAGAAAGTTTCAACAAATTCTGAGGATAAAGCCAAACAGGCCCGTGACTGTCCCATGAGTACTGACAGGGTAAACAAGCTTCCGGCTCCTCCAGGTCAAGCCAAGAAACACTTTTCATTAGAATGTTGGGTTTCTTCTTTGTTATTCAAACATACACCCACACATACCCTCTTCACCCTCCCTAGTGAAAATCCTCAGCAGATGGAGAGCCGAGGCTCCCAAGACTTAAGGCTGAGAAGATGCACTTCACTCAAGGGTTGGTTGACTGATACAGAATGGGGAAGGGAGAAATGAGTAGCTAGGGTAGGTAATGACTATCTTTTAATACTCCTTACAGATTGAAATTCGAAAAATCCTGTTCAGCAAGGTTAACAACCTCTGGGGCCTAGGAAAGCAATTTTACTGATGTGCCTCTGATAGGGACTAGGCTTAGGGCTGCACCAGGGGAAAGTACTCACTCTGTATTCTCTCTCTCTCTCTCATTTGAAAGCCTGTGCAAAGAAATGGTACAAATGGATGGTTAACTTAATGATTCATCAGAGGCAGATTTTTCTCTGTCAGGTCCCTGGATGAGGCTGAGGTCTGAAAGCCAGGAGGCAGAACATTTACTTAATCGCCCTTTCTCACCACCTTTCCAGGGGCCAGGACTACTCTTCAGACCTTTTCTCTGCAACTGCCCCACACCCCTGGCTAGCTCAGCTGGGTCTCTTTACTCCACTCCAGGCCTGATTCTGAGTTTCTCCTGGTGGCCAGGGCAAGCTCTCCCTCTGTGGAAATCTCTTTCCCCACCCCCACCTCTCATTCTGCAGTGGGTCCTCCATGCGGCCTCCTCTCCACCCTGCTTTAATTCACGTTTCATTGCCTGGGCAGAACAACCAGGGACTCCCAAACGGCTGCCACCCCCATCCATGGGCCTGGGTTTTTGACTCTGAGCCCTTTCTTCAAGCCTCAGGAGGATCCCCCACAACCTCCCTGACCCCACCCCTCCCCCCACGCCACTCTTCACTAGTGTCTGTAGGAAAAAAATAAAATAAAAAAGAGCTAACAAGGCCCGGGCCAAAGAGCCACTTCCTCTGCTGGAGCAGAGGTAAAGCTCCCAGAGACCAAGGCCCAAAGCCGGCCCAGCCCTTCCCCGCCTCTAGGCGTAGGCCCACCGGTGCCATTGTGAGGCCTTACGCGACGCCGAGCCCCAGGGGAACGCTCGCACACAAAGGCCCAGGGCTCCTTGAAGCCCTGGCTGCTTCGAGCGCCCTCAACGCGGGCCCAACAGTGAGGGGCCAGCAACCTCGAGGCCTTGGTGCGCTCGCCATTGCCCCCGGTGAGCCTGTCTCGGGCCCAAGTCGCGGGCTAGGCTGGAGGTTTCCTTCTCTTGCCAACTTGCCCCTCCCCGCTGCGAGTCACACACTCCCCCGCTTCCCCGGGGATGGAGAGGCCTGGGCCTAAGGCGCCATTGCACAGCCCGGGCTCCCCTCCCCCACTCTTCTTTCTCTGCTTCTCCGAGACCGGGGAGGGAGGAGGCGGGCGCCTCCGCCGATAGAGCAGCTATTGTGACCTTCCCTCGCCGAGCGGGAACCCAACCGAGAGTGTACCGCCGGCGGGGGAGGAGGCGACTGTGTGTGCAGACCTCGGGGTGCGGAGGGGGTGGTACCGGGAAATAAATAAAGGTTTGCAACCTTGGGCAGTTGGGCCCTTCAGAGGGCGTTTGGTTGTGTTTAGACTCCAGTGCTTCCTAACACTAATTGCAGGCTCAAAAGGAGCAGAATTTATGGCGAAGGCCAAGGCAGCTTGTTTATAATTTATGAAGTTTTAAATGGCTGTGCCGCGGGCCCCCCTCTCGCCCAGGACCCAGACTCGCCACCGCGCCGCCTCCCCCCAGGAGCGACCGAGTGTGCCCATCACATGACACTCAGGCCAATGGCACGAAAGAATCCGAGCTATTCTCAGAAGCCTCGGGGAACCTTTCTCCAAAGGTGAGAGAAAGTCGATTTGTCCCAAGCGAACTCCCCCACCCCTGGAGAGAGGGGCGCCTCCGGGCAACCGCCCCGAGAGGGAGCCCCCAACCCCGCACTTCTTTGGAGCCTCGGTGTGAGAGGAAGCTGATGTCAGCCAGCCCAGACACCGTTTAAAGTCTAATCCATGAAACCCTAAGCCGCAGATGACACTTGGGGCCATCGCAGACACCCGCAGACTCAGCAGATACTCCTGCGGTAACACACCGCGCTGGAAAACGCCTGGAGCCATAATGCATTATGTATTTTTATTATTATTTATGGTAGGAAGAGGAGATGAGGGAAAACCGGGCTGAATCTAAACAGCCTGATAATTCATCTATTTAATATTTAGCCAGTTAAGAAAGGTTGTTGTAATCCCTGCAAGGCAGCAAGCTCTTCTTCGACTTCCCTAATAGCTTAAAAAATAATTTCTTACAAGACAATTAGAAATTCTGCCTATGGATGCAAATCTCATAGAAAACAATTTTAAGCCTTGAAAGTGGGTAAAATATCCCTTCAGTTGAAGTCATTTATTCTGTTGATACACTTCTACAACATGGATACTCTAAACCTGCTCAGATAAAGTGAAATTGAGCCAAAGGATAGTCCCCTCCCACCCCCAATCTAACATGCCATTTTAAAAACAGCACAAAGGAACAAGGAAACTAAATATTATTTGAGCCATCATTATTTAGCGAAACACAAACATCCAAATAGACGCGATTGTTGTTCCACCAGAAGATCAGAAGTTAAATTATTTCCACACAATGGGAATTTCACCTCGTGTCAGGGAGGATGTAGTAGGACTTGCATTATTTGTCAAACCAAATAGAGATGCGTGGGCCGACTTTGCTGAAATACAAAAGAATTGAACCTTATCTGAAGGCGCTTTCCAAGTGTCTCCTTATAGAGAAGCGGGTGGACGCTGTCCGCCCCTCCATAAAGCCACGCTAATATTTACAAAATGGATATAAATCCTTGAAGACATTTTTGCCCGTTTTGTACAAAGAAACAGGAATAAACAAGGTGTTTATACTTGTTATGTTCCGTTAATGAAACTTTTATTATTCTACATCGCGGGGAACGTTTGTTTACTTTAGAAATGAGCCCACCGACCGTTATAAAGGAAAAAGTCCTGACAGCATTTTCTAGAGAAAAAGCTTAGGTGCGTGTCTCCAAATGATCGCTTCTTTTTGTGCACCTCAGCTTTTTCATAGCTCAGATCATCTTACAACTTCACTGGTGTCTTTTCTTTGATTGTCAGTTTTCTTTTAAAGTTTTTTTTTTTATTATTATTAGCGCCGAAAAGTGAGCGCTGGCCTCCCCAATGTAAATGCAATCTAAAAAAGTCGATGTGTGTCTAAAAAGAGGGTGATGGAAACAGCACAGCGGGCAGAGCACAAAGCCCTACCCAAATGACCCCATCCGGGACGTTTCTGGGCTTGAATCCTCAGATTTCCCCCCTAAGGTCAATGCTGAAATGTAATCAGGTATCCCCAGAATCAGCTCGTGTGCCAGATTCCAAATAAATGGAAAAAAATACATATATCAAGGAGTCAGCCTATTTGGGGGCCTTCTACTGGGATTGTGCGAAAGATAAAAGGTAGGGTGATCTACTTCCAAGTGTGCGTGATTAACACAGATACATTTCGGACTGAGAAATTTTTTTATTCTAAATATTTGTTCAAATAGTACCAGACAATTTGAAATCAATAAACTGTGTCGAGTGGTGAGGGCTGCAGCTGTTCAGAAATGAATAACGGGTGTCGTGCCACGCCACGGGGCCGCCTGACTCTACCCATGAAGGACAATTTGCGGTCTTAATCCTTTACATCAACTACAAACACCAGCCACGGTTACAATTGTTCAAAAACTACTCTCTCAACTAGTTCAGACCAAGGGGACTAAAGAGGTGAAACGTGGCCCCCGCGGCCTGGGAGCGCGTTCCTAAGCTTGGCTGGAGAATTCTACAAATATACACATAAATACATTAAGACGAGGATAAATAATCAGGGAAACGAAATGACTCGCTTCAAATAATAAATACAGATCGTTGAGTCCGTTGCAATCCTTACGGGACGGGAAGGAGCATATAAATTAAGGTCTCCGCAACTAAGCTAGACTCGGGCCAGGCCCGGGGCTGTCCGGGCGCTGGTCCCTCTGCAGAGCGCGCCGCCGGTGGATCTCAGACTTACCTTCGGGACACCATTACCAGATTAGAGTCCCTCGGTCCGCAGTGTGTGGTACTGTCAGGGTTACAGAGGAGAATCCGTGCGGCTGATTTATGGCGAGTCACCCAAAGGAGGGCGCGCCTGGAGGGGAGGCCCAGTCGCCTGCGTCTCGGCCGCTGCTGGCCCGAGACCCGGGAGGCGGCGACCGGGCCAGGGCGAGGGAGGGGGTCACCGAGCTGCCCCGCGGGCCCCGCCCGCCACCCCCGCCACCAAAGCAATAGAGGTAATCGCGCCGCGAGTTCGGGCCGGCGGTGGCCGCTACAGATGCGTCAGTTTGGGGGCCTCGGGCAGGCGTCCCTGAGACGAGTGGTGGGCCGAGAGATCTGTGTAGGTGGGATGAGGGTCGCACGGTCCATGGTGGTGGTTGCCGGGAATCTGCGCGGCGCAGCTGTAGTCCACGCTGGCCGAAGACGGGTGCGAGAGGTGGCCCAGGTTGAAGACGGGCCCGGACGCGGGCGCCATGGAGTCGACGAAGTTGCCGCCCACGTACACCGGGCTGCCCTGCAGGTTGGCGCTGGCGAAGCCGCCGCCGTTGCTGGCCATGGGGTGGGGCTCGAACTCGGGCGCCGCGTAGCGCTTCTGCTGCGGCAGGCAGCTGCTGAGCGGCGCCGTGTAGGCGGCCAGGCCGTACATGTTGGGCTGAGATTTGGCGAAGGCGGGCGGCGAGGGCGCGTCGTAGGCCAGGCCGGGCACGGGCGGCAGCTGGCCGGAGTAGGCCACGTGGCCGGCGGCGCTGCCCAGCGGCGGGCTGCGCTCCGGGGACTGACCGGCCGGCGAGTGCAGAATGCCCTTGGCCTTCTGGTCCTTCTTGTACTTCATGCGCCGGTTCTGGAACCAGATCTTGATCTGGCGCTCGGTGAGGTTCAGCAGGTTGGCCATCTCCACGCGGCGCGGCCGGCACAAGTAGCGGTTGAAGTGGAATTCCTTCTCCAGCTCCACCAGCTGTGCACTGGTGTATGCCGTGCGCACCCGCTTGGACGCCGGGCCCGGCGGGCTCTTATCCTCGCAGCTCTCTCCTGGGCAGGAAGGGAGATAGAGGAGATGCTGAGCGGGAGAGAGGGCGTGGGCACCCAGGGCCGGAGCGGGGGGCTTCCCTGGCTCTCTTCTCTTCTTCCATCCCTCCCCCGACCTTAACGCGGGCTGGCTGGAGTGGGGGAGGGGCGTCTGAGAGGTGAGACTCCTAGCGGGACCTCACCCGCCCCGTCCTACCTCTGAGTTGCACCTGAACACACACCTCTCCCCCCCCCGCCCCCGCCCCCGCCCCCGCCATCTGCCTTCTGAGGTCCGATTCACTCTGCCGCCCCCTCCCCTCCAGCCTAGTCCATCCTTGTCCCTAAGGCTAAGGCTGGAGGAGTTTAATGAGAGACTAGTAGCAGCTGGTAAGGCCTAGCCTCCTCCGCCCTCCCCAGGCCCCATTAAAGAAGAGCCAGACTTCTCTGAACACCCTTCCCAGCCTGTGCTGGGGGATAAGGGAGGAAGGCACCCTCCTCCGCCCCCTTGCTCTGGGGCTGGCTCCTGGGCAAAACACCCCAGGAAACACAGAATGAGGGTGGAGATCTGGGCACCTCACTCCAGCTCAGCTGCACTCAAGGCCCTTGCACCCCAACTCAGGGAAGTAATAAACCATAAAAATACTGCCCCAGAGTTTCAGGGGCTCCAAGGCCAGCCTGGGTGCATTTTGAGTATTTCAGTGCGAGGAGCAGCAGTCTCAACCCTGGTTTCCACTACCCCCGCCACCTCTCAGCAGCTTGTCCCTCCCTCCCTGGTAGTACAAATGGATTTCTCGTGGGAGGGAGGGGCCTGGGCTTGCAGCTGGGAAGGAGGGGCAGAATTAGCTTACAGGCTGGAAGGCACTTTCCCCCTAGGAGTAGCAGCTCCAGAGAGTTGCAGGCTAACCAGAGACTTGAAAACAAGCTAGCTACATCCGAGGCCTCAAACTAGCCCTAGACCTGGAAGCAAATTCATCTACCTGAAGATAAACTGCATCGAAGGACACAAGGCCAGAAAATTTTAGGAAGCAAGCAAGGCTGAGCCGAGAGAGGCAGCAGGCCTTAGAGCTCCTGGGCCTGCCCACCTTCTTCCACGCACCCTGAATGGACCCACAGAAGATCTCAACTCTAGGATCTCCTTTTTCAGGGACAGAACCTCGAGGCTGCTCTTGTTGCAGAGCACTTCCTCTTCCCCTAGGATATGGCCCTCCCCATTATGGATTAGCTGCGGTGGGAGGAACTGGGCTTGGGGGACACCAAATAGAGACCATAACAAGGTCTAATAGGTTCTGGTCGGATTCAGGTGTGCCATTCTGTGGCTTTGAGATCTTAGACAACTCTCACAGTTTCCTTATCTATAAAATGGGGCTGTTATCATATACCTACCTCAAAGGGTTTTGGGAGGAAATTAAATTAGATCATATTTGTAAAGCATTTAGCCTGGTTGTTAACATGGAACCAGGTTAGCACTCCACAGACTTTAGTTTTTATTAATTTAAAGGAGTGGGGTTCCTGTGATATGGGCTACATAGGAACCCATGCCTGGAGAATCGTAATACCTGACTTCAAGTTTTGAGGAGCCGTCGGATGGAAGAAGGAGCTAAGTCACGACCAGCAGCCCAAGGAAGCAGATAGTACGTCCATATAAGAAAAGGCCACCTAGTCGTAACTGGGGAACTCGTCCGGCAATGGCACCAGCAGCCTGAAATGGAGCACCCTGTCCCTGTAAGGCCATGGCTCCAATGGGGACACTAAAAAGAAAGGGTGTCTTTCTGCATTTCTGCATGAGTAGAGATGTAGACCTATGGCCTCCAAAGCTGCACTTGCAGCCCTGAGTCTCTTGCTTCCTAGGCGAGCTAGCTTCTTGGGGTCATTCTGGGGGACTTAGCCCAGGAGGAGCCCCCTCAGAGAGCTACCTGCAGTGGCACAGCTGTTCTTCTGCTTGGAGTTCTGTCGGGACTCTTTCATCCAGGGGAAGATCTGCTTGCTGATGGTGGCTGAGGAGCCAGAGGCATTGGGGCCACCCTTGGCCTTCTTGGCAGGCACTCCACCTCCAGGATTGGTGGGCGAGGACGGGGGCAGGGTTGGTGGCGGAGGAGGGGGTTGTGGTGGCTGCTGCTCTGAGTTCAGGCCTGGAGGCTGGCTGCCACCACCCCCACCCTGGCTGTTCCCAGTGCCAGGCCGCATACAGCTGCCATTGAGTTCAGTTCCTTTGTGGGCTGGGGCTCTCAGAGGTGCCGAACTCTGGATGGAACAGGCGGAGCCCGGGTAATCAGTGTCCAGGGAGCTGGCAGCAGCAGGGGGTGGGTAAGGCTGATGGGGGGTGCCGTAGCCATAGGTGTCGGTGGCCTTGCTGTAGCCATAGCCTCCGAAGAGTCCTGGGTTTTCATAGTAAGCAGCCTTCTGCATCGTGCGCTCAGGAAGTTCCAGGGCCTGCTGACCCGGCTCAAATAACATTGACCACCACTGTCTCTTTCACCGCCACCTCGGAGGTCTGCCGAACCCTGAGAGGGCCGGGGTAGCCCCAGGCTCCAGGTGATCTGTGGAGAAGAAAAGTGAAAGGCCCCAGAGGGACTGTAACTGACAAGATAGTCAATATAGAAGGGCTAGCTAGCCGGTGCTCTCTGCTGCTACCCACTTCCTAGGGGGAGGACCTGAGATTTTATGAAGTTCACCTTATTTGAACCTTTGCAAAAGTCAGAAGGAATTTCTCATAAACATAAGGAAAGACCTTTCCTTCTCTTGAGCTCAACTCCATCCAAGAGAAGGGGCTTCCTCCCCGCCCAGACACTATTTTCTTTCTTCAAGATCATCAATTTAGCTTTTGAAATGGCAGAGAAAAGCACTTATGGCCTCATACATTTTCATGGCTGAGTCTCCTGCTGGACTTTGAGCTTCTTGCAGGCAAGGACTGTGTCTTATTCATCTATATATTCCTAACGCCCAGTCCAGCGCCCTGTCTGTAGTAAGTGCAGTAAATGTTTGTTGAATGAGTGAATGGATGGATCAATCCGTCAATCACTGGGACACCCCAGGGTGTTAATGAAAAAAGAAAGCTCTAAAATACACTCAGAACAGCCAGAACTCTCAAAAAAAGAAGAAGAAAAAAAAATATCTCTCCCACCTGGTTTCAGAATCACAGCATCTTTCATGAAGACCCAGATAGTCCCCTTTCTGGTGACGGGGTGAGAATCCGCCCAGTGAACTCTGTGGGTCAGCCCTGTGCAATGGACTAGGAGATAAAAACAAGAACACTTAGACCCCCAAACTTATTTTGAGGTTAGAAAACGTTTCTTCTCTTTCATCTACATTTTTCTAGTCTTTACTTTGTCCTCTGCTACTTTTAAATGGATACTGGAAAGGGGGAAGAGATTTAGAATTTGAAATGTATGGAGCATGGGAGAACACAGAATGCTTTATAGTATCACTATATAATTTTTATCCTGCATCTATTGTGTAAATGTATGTTATTATTGACCTCTGCTCTGGATCCTCTGCCTCAGCCCAACTCCACCCACTCCACAACCAATGGGAGAACTTCTCCTGCCATGATGAATGGACCCAGAATTAGAAGAAGAAAAAAACTAAGAAAAATTCTATCCCTTTTGTGTCCTCTGATTCTTGATGGGGATTTCCCTTCTAACCCACTCCACCCCCTTTTCCTGAAAGGCTCCTAAGGAGTTAAAGTATAACTAATACCATTCAACCACTTTTGTCTGCTTGATAAAGAAAACTCATAGGTCAGCTCCCGGTCTTAATTCTTGATCTCCTCTTTCAGGCACATTTCCCTCCTCCAAACTCCCTGGGCTTCCATCATGGTCATCATGATGGACCACATTGTCTAGACAACTTATGTGGCCTAATGGATTTGACTACTAGGATCAAAATCACTCCTCCATTCACTCATTTCTCCTCCACTTTCACCAAAGAGCCCAATTTTTAAAATTCTTCATATTAGCCTTTGTGTGGTAGTATTGTTGCCCATTTTATTTTAAAATATAAGGGACTCTGGCATTTATCTTGATAAGACACAGGCCCTTTTCAATGGGATAATAGAATACTAGGATGTGTTTTGGGAATTGTTTCTGTTATTGTTCTTAAATGTATTCAGTTAAGATATCTACCTAGCAAAGCTGGTCTTAATCTTTCTTTCATTTTCTAGATCATCCTCTGACTATTAAAGTTACTGAATAGCAAATGGAAAGTTATATCCCCATCCTGTAACTAATATTGATGAATATTGATGAATACCCAAGCCAAAGGACTGGGTATTCCAGGTTTAGTTGTTTCTGGACTTTTCTTGGAACCTGGTTCCAGTCTTAATCCGTGGGCCCTCTGGATGTCAAAATGGTCACATTTGACAGTCAGATCACCAAAACTCACCACTGCTTCTGTCGTTCCGTTTACAACTGCGGAAACAAAATACCTGCCCCCCCCCCCCGCCCTCCCAGGTTAACCAAGTTTATCTCAATAGGTGGACAAATCACATTAAAGTAGCTTCTTTAGCTACTGACCAGGTCTTTGAAACCAATGGCTTTACATATATATCTGTTCCTATGGCATATTCCTGGACGAAGCTTTGTGTACTGGGCCTCAAAAGTGTAAATACTTGGCAGTTTCATGAATAATCCCAGCGTCTGTTTTCATTGTCTTAAGGAATTTCAAGGCCCTCTCTATGACACCCTGATGTCTATTGCCCCATGAGCAAGGGCAGCAGCCCTCTCTTCACCAGGAAGGGCTTTGCAGCCTCCCCCCACATCCATATTATAATGCCCCAAAGAAACCAACTCTCCTAAAACAGAACCTGAGAATATTGTTACAAAATTGGTTTAAAAAAAAAAAAAAGCTTATTTTTTCCAGAAATCCCTACTCCTTGTGAACTCTGCTTGAACCTAAAAAGCAGGAATGGGTCATAAATCACTTGGACAATGGTCAACTGTTCAGTGGCTCATCTTTTCGACCCCCCCCCCTTTTTTTAAAGGCTTTCTTTTTTCGCCCTTTGGTACCTCTGCTCATTTTTGCTCCGGGACCCAAATGCCTTGGGGTGAAGACTAGTCCGTGTAGGGGGAGGGGCGGTCGGCGAGGTCCTCGGCTGCCCTTTTCTCTCATTCCTCCTCCCCGCAACTCCCGGGGCATCGGCAGGGGGGCAGCCTCCCCCAGAATGCCGCCGGCACAACTCCTGGCCCCTTCTAGGGTAGGGGCACTAAACGGGGTCTGGCTCGACCTTTCTCGCGGTCCCGGGAAGTTGCCCAACTCAGCTCAGAGGCACAACTGCAGGCTGGGAAGGCAGGGCCAAAGGGTCCCCAGCCAGAAGGAAGGCGGCCTCAGAGCGACCACCGTCCGCCGCCTGGGCCGCGCTGGGCCGCCGCACCCGCCGCGCCTCTGAAGCCGCCGAACCCTGATACTTGCTCACTGCACTTAATTCTCCCCGGGATCAATACCTAATATGATACCGAATAAATAAAAGGCGCTCACAGCGGCCAGGGGACGGGGTTATTAAGCAGCTGGAGCTCTCACGGTGCATATCAATGCACCTGTCATTGTGGTTTGTAACAAAATTTATGACTGCAAGCACGGCGGCAGTAAACGCTTCAGTAAGGAATGAAAAGAAAAACACTTCCCAAGGCCCGGCACTTTTCAGAAGTGGAAAACAGGCTGCGCGTAGGAGGAAGAGCAGCAAAAGAATTCCCTACTCCGCACTTTGGCCGCCCCGCGCCCCGCGAGCAGGGGGACTATATAAAGTGGCCAGTGCCCGCCTCACGGAGCAGCCGTGCCGGGCGTCCGGACGCCGGACGGGACGCGCGCTGCCTCGCCAGGGGCCGAAGACCTGCTGCCCGCCGCTGCCTGGGGACGCCTGGAGGCTCACTGGATGCGCGGAGGCCCGCCCGGCGCTCGCTTGCCCGCCGGGGCCCGGAACACACCAGGGGCTTGGGGAGGGAGGGGGCGGCAGTCGCCGGGCTGGGACTTGGTCGGCGATCGTAGGAAATTATGGACCGGTAGAGTCAGGGCAAGTTGAAAGAGAAGGGGAAGGCGATAGTTTGCCGGTTGTTTCTGTTGCTCTCAAATGTTTCTAAGGTTCCAGTTGGCCTTGGCTCCTCTCCCTGTTTCTTCCTAAACCAGGGCCCTGGAAGCCCACACGTCTCTTTTTGGCGGACCAGACTTGCTGGGCATCCCCGTTAATTCGCTGGAACATAGCAACGATTCTTGCTCCCTGTTGGCTTTGCTACTTCGGGATTCGGAAACCACCCCTTTGCGGGTTTGCTTCGTGGGGATATATTTGCTGCAGAGCTGGGATAGTTTTCTGCCCGAGTTCTCTCCATCTCTCAGCCTGAGCCTCTTCTGCCCTATGGGAAGCCCTGGGCTCGCCTTCTAAATCATTCTTATTTAGCCCAGATAACTCAATACGTAATACACCCTGCATTTAAGACACTGGGCTCACCCCATTAAAGGGCCATAAATTTGAAGGCCGATGATCGGTTATCATGTAACGGGCAGCAGTTCACACTGAGGTGATCCACTTCAAAGCCGCCCTTTGTTTTATGTCTTGATGTATGAATCCTGAGATGGCTACCTTGGGCTGTAGGACAGATGGAAATGTAGTGGAAATTATTTTTTTTTAATCACACTACTCACCACAATTGTGTGTGTGTGTGAGTGTGTGTGTGTGTGTGTGTGTGTGTTCTCAGATTTTGTCGGTAACTCTTTTTAGGTTCTTCAGGTTCCTTTTGATACTCTGTTGAGGCAGATCTGGAACAAAATGGAAAACTCTCAGTGGCAGTCGCTTCTTTCTTATCCACACATGTTGAGAGGCTTTACCCCTTTTAAGGGTGTCGTAATCAATGTGACTATTGTATATGTTGCCCGAGTCACTCCAGGCGCCTTCTCCTTGGCAGAAAGGAGACTTGGTTGGCTTCTAGGGAGTGAGCGGACTTTAACACAAAGTCTTTGGCGGGATGAGGGAAGGAAGAGCTCAGACCTGAGGAAAATGCCAGACCCTGAGGCAGGGGGTGGGCTAAGTGAGTCAAAGGCACAAGGGGAATTACTTCTCTCCTCCCTTCAACCAGGCTCGAAGTGCTCCAGGTGCCCTAATCCCCTAGGCCAAGCTCACCCTCCCAGGAGCAAAAGAGAACTTGCAGAATTGGGGCGGGAGGAAGGCTACAGCATAGGGTACCAGAAAGAAGAGGACAAATATGTAGATGGGCCTGGGTAGGTCCTAGTCAGTGGCTGTGGTACTCAGCCCCCGTGGAAAGGGAGCCGGGCACTATTTTCAGGTTCGTACGTTCTATCTTGAATGGGTCCCCTGAATTTATTTTGTTACAGTAGGTACCCACCACACTCCTGGTCTGGGCTGCTCCCCCACTCCTGGGTAGGGGTTAGCCTGCAAACCATCCAAGAAACAAACATCCCTTCCACCCTCACCCAGAAACCGACCAAGCTGCCCACCACCGTGGGTACCTAGCGGGTGCCCGCGCAGGTCAGGCGACAGGAGAGACACCATCCCCCCTCTTGCATCTGCCCGGTGCAATTTGTCGACTCAGTAGTTTGCAAACACTAAACCACGCAGGAGAAAGCCCCACACAAAGCGATCCGGTCCCTTCTAAAGACCAGAGCGCGCAGCCATAAGCCTTTGAAGTGACCTTTGGCTCACATGGCAATAACTCACCCCTTAATGAACACCCAACGGAAGCGCCTCGGAGAGATCCCGGCCCAGTAGGGCTCCTAATATCACGCCCGGGCTTGAGCTTCCCAACCGGCCTCGGGCCCAGGGGGCTCAAGGCTGCCAGGGCGGCCCCAGGGCTGCACAGCGGGGGCGTGCTGTACCCAAGTCCTCCAACCTGACCCGCGGGCCCCGAAGCCACTTTCTATGACACATTCATGGGAACGGACCTCAACTTTTACCGCTTGACTGTTTTATTATTACTGTTTTTTTAAAAGAGGGCTCTTTAAAAGTAGGATCTTCCCCTCAGAAGAGAGCTAAATTGGGAGGCCACCAGGGCTGACCTGGGCCGCCTGTAGCTTTTGTTTTCCCCGCCGTGGAGGATCAGGGTAAGTGTGCTCCTGGGTGCTCTGGGATGCCCTGTGCGCCCTGTGCTCAGGTGCAGGAGGCTTGGGAAGTGAAAAAGAAAAAGGACCCCAAGGGGGACAAAGTTGGGCCACCCAGAGTCCCCGCTGCCTTTTCACACGTTCCCTGCTCAGCCCACCCACCGTCCAGCCCAGGCCCAACATCAGCCTCCTGCTTGCCCAGAATCGCGGGCCTAACCCGGCTGGCTCTGGTCCACCAGCTCAAGGAGCCTTTCCACAGCCAGAAACTGGGGGAGCAGGGGGTAGCCCTCTTTGAGAGCTGTCAACGAAGAGCTGGTCCGACACAGAATCAACCCTATACCCCAACCCCCACCAGCAACCCCCCCCCCCAAAGTCTTTAGGATAGGGAGCCTTGGTGCGGATTATTGAAATTTTCGGGGAAGTTATAAGTGAGTGCTCCATGGGGCCAAATGAAATGCTGCTCGCAGTAATTGGATTCAGCTGACTAAGTTGGCAGGCGCGCTGCTCCAAGGCAGCAGGCGAAGAAAAATGTCCAGCGACTTTAAGTTCTGATGGAGCCAAGAGCAGGCGATTGACAAAACAACTTTCCTGCTCTCCTTTGATGGTGATGCCCTTGGAAGTTGGTCCTTCTCTAGCTGGGGCCTGTCCCAACTTAGGCTAAAGGTCTGCTTCTTGCTTTCTTAGACCGTTCCCCACAGAGGCTCAGTCTGGCCCGGCCGTGTGGCATTCTCAGGAGCCTGGAGCTGCTTACTTGGGCTTTGGCCCCGGGGGGGAAAAAAAAACCCAGGATGAATTGTCCTGTCCTCCTCCAGCCAGGGGTCGCAGGATCCAGTAAACAAAAGGATGCGAGGAATTTAGAAGCCCAAATATGATTTAGCTTTCATCCTGGGTTCTTTGGGGAGAAGAACTCAGAAGCCTAAATCTTTTCTCTGACACTGTGGAAGTCAAAACCCAGATTAGTGAGGGGGCATGAGTAGAGGAGCCTCTCAAACTCTTCTGAGTAGTTTGGGGGTTCTCTTGAATTTGGGGGAGAAGCCTGAGTAGCACTTTAACCTCTAAAGGAAAAAAATATGAAGCCAGCAGCAAGAGATAAAGGCGTGCGTACGTGGAGCTAGCTCCCAGAACAATGCAGGGAGCTGGCTGGTCACAGAGTTTATTTTAAATACATATAAATCAACCTGCCTGTGCCCAGCCAGGCAGCCCAAGACATGGAATTAATATGACGCTCCATCTTACTTTGGCAGTGACAGGGTAAAAAAAGTTTCTTTTTATTCATTTCATTTTCCAGCCCATTCTGATAACTGCACATTTATCCCCAAAATACTTCCTCCAGCCCCCAACCCCCTCACCGACCCTCTCCTCAAACTGCCACCTCCTCCCTCTCCAACCGTGCCATCAGCCACCCCCCAAGCCTGGCAAGGTAGTGTGTCCTCCTAACCTTTGGGTAGGCGGGGGGCACCCCCACAAAGCGCACCTCCTTAGGATTAATCACGGTTCTCGATGTATATGTAGAAGTGTATCTAGGTCTACGCGGACTGCCTCACCAATTGGCAATAATCAAGATCACAGATTACACAAAATAAATCATATTTAGTATCCCATTCCGGGCAGCAAGCAGCCCGGTGCCCGAAGATTTCCATTTTGTCATGCAATTGCTTACCTGGATCCCAATTTATCATAAACCTGGTGTCCTCGGCCTCAGAGTGGGCGCCAGTGGGGGGCAGAGCTAGCCTTCCCCCTTTGTCTGCAGACAACACTGTCCCAACCCTGGTCTTGCGCGCTCGCAGACGCGGCCATATACCCGAGCACACGGAATTCCCGGTAGAACGGAACCAGGCTGAGGTTCAACTACCAATAAACGCAGGAGGAACGAGTTCGTAGTCCCCGAGCTGGCTTCGCCCGCGCTGCGCGCCCGTCGGTCCACCCGCCCGCCTGTCGGCTCCCAGGCCCAGAGCGGCGGCCACCCGCGCCCCCACCCTCTCCTGGGTTCCTGCCCAGCCCTCCCAGACCCCCCAGAGCTCGGGGTTTGTTTTGCTTTCGGAATGTGGCCCTTTCTGGATTTGGAGAGAGCCCCGGAAACCCCCTCATAGTCGGGAAATACAGACGCTGCCTTCAAATGCGAGCATATTTGTTCACGTGACCCCGAGGGAAGATTGTACTGATTGAGGCTGAAACTTTCACGCCATCCAGCCCCGGAGCGCAGCCAGGCCTGGGGGCTTGGAGGAGGGGCAGGAAGCGTGGGATCTGGGCCCATTCCTCGGAGCAGACACGGGTGGGCATGGAGCCGAAAGAAAGCCCCCATCTCGCAGCTCGGGACCAGCCCAGCCCCAGCCTGGCCGCGGGCAGTGGGATGGGGGCGCTGGGAGTCTCTCCCCCCCACGACCTCTGACCCTGGCCCAGCCTTCCACCGGACTGGCCCAAGGATTGGAAATTTTAGAGGCTGCCTCTCAGAGGCGTCTCCGGAGGCGGCTGTGGAGCATCAGAGGCCCAGCGTTCCCTTAGCTCCCTGGCCGGCCGAGCTCGATACCTCGCATCCGCGCGCACCCAAGCAAGGCTCCGCCTAGGCGGACGCGCTGCTCTCCCCCTCCCCGGACGAGACAATTAGTTGTGGCACAGCGCAGGCTCCGGCCCTAAGGTGGGTGACTCCAGCTCCCAGACCGGGCCGGTCACCCCGGGGAAACCCCACCCCCCACTCCCACCCCCCCACCCTCACCACCGCTCGAGGCCTCGGCTCGTTCCGCAGACGCGGCGGCGAAGCCACCACTCCTCGAGAGCCAGAAAAGGCGCATAAGCAGCAGGCCAGACCGGTAGCGGTCTGCCCTCTCTGCGCCTGGCGCACTGCACTCGGGTCTTGCGCGGCCTGGAGCCGCCGAGGCGCGGAGCCGCTGTTTGCCGAGACCCGCGCGCCTCCCAACCTGGGCCGGGCCCACGGAATCCGCAGGCCCGGAGACCGCCAGGCCGCGGTTTCCCGCTTCCTGCGGCGCCTCCAGGAAGGCAAGGAGCCTGCGGTATCAGTCCTGGTCGGGCTGATCTGGGAGTCAAGGGAGCTTCTCCTTAGAAATAGCCCTTCGGGACCTGTTCCCAGCGCTCTCCAAGTGGTCAGGCGGAATTTACCGTCACAATTCTGCGTGTGAGAGAGGAAAGCTCCCGGCCGGGGTGAGCGACCCGCCTCCAGGTCCGAGCCTGCCAAGAGCCGCCCATGGCCCTCTCCCGGCTCGACCTGCACCCCGGAATCCCGCACCAGGCGGGAGTCTCCACCCCATCCCCCGAAGTCTCCTTGTCGTGGCCAGTTGTGCTTCTCAGTGGCATCGGGCGCGGAGCAGATGCCCTGTCGCCTTTTGCAAGGTCTCCGACAGGCGAAGGCAAGTGTGAATGTGCTCGGCAGCCCCAGAAGAGCCGGGGAGAAGGGGGTAAAGTCCTCCTTATCCCCCCCTTGAGAAGCACAGGAAGTCCCCGAGGACAGATCACAGGCTCGAACCCCCGGACCTGTCAGGGAGCTCCTCCTTTTGTTCACCTGGCCGGGCCTGGCTCGGGACATCTCTTGAGGCAGGACTGTAGGTGCCCCCAGTTCACCCCCACCCGGTGGATACCGCCCCTCAGCCTCCCGCCAGGGGCCGAGCAACGGGCCCGCAGCAAGTGTTAATCTCCTGCCAAAGAGGGGGGCCGATTTGCGGGAATTTGTCTCCAGGAAAGGATCTAAGCCTTCTTCAATCGGAGCATATGTTCATAGAGCAATAAACCGGAAAGATTTACAGTCCTCGCCCGGCCCCCAACAGCCTCGCACCCTTTCAGGAATTACTTACGATGATTTATCACATCAACCCGGGCAATTGTCACACTGATAAAATAGCCCGGGCCAGTGCCCGCCAAGCCCAGGACTGGAGAGGCTGTTGGCTGCCGGGCTGCCCAGCCATGCTGGGGAGGCTTTTGTGGGTTCCTCTCTGGGCCTACCAGGGGATGTTGAGGTGGGTCGCGGTGGGTGGGGTTGGGGTGGGAGGGGAGCCAATTCTCATTGAGAAAAACGCAAGCAGCTCAGAGAAAGCGCCGGAATATCTGCGTCGGAGTCGCTTGCAAAGCACATAAACATTTGTCATCTTTGAATAATTGAATTAATGTATTATTGTTTGAATGTATAATTCATAGCGGAGGAAACTTTGTCTCTGTCCTGACGGGGAAATATACACACACCAAAAAAGAAGTCAAAACATACACACAATCCCCAAAGAACTACCAAAGACAGCCAGCTCCAGCAAGCGGAAATCATCCTCAAAGCCAACGGGAGGGAAGAGGGCTAGTCAAGAGGCTCTCCTCCCGGGCACCGGCCCTGAGCTGCGTCCTGGAGGAGGAGAATGCCCGCTGCTGCCCCAACCCAGAGGCCCCCCCCCACCCCGGCAAGCTGGGGGGTGGGGTGGGATGGGGTGGGAGCCTAGGGGCTAGTGGGACCTCGGATCTCCGTGGAGGGTGGGAGAAAAAAGGCTGACACGGGAGGCAACAAGACAGACAGCCTTTGCCCCAGGACCTGGCCTCTCCCGCATACCCCTGCCCCAGGCTTCTTTTCACCCCCCGGGGCTCTCACTCCTTCCGCGGGGACTTCTAACCCGTGCCTTTATTTTAGATCTTCGCCCAAATTAAAAATACAAAAATGAAGGGGAAGAAGGAGAAACTCCTTGCGGGGGTGACAGAAGCAGTAGAGCTTGGGTGGGAAAGGAGGGGAGTGGGAGAAGCAACTCGGAAATCATTATCTGTTGGTTAAAACCTGCCTGGGGTAAAATTTCAACTCGATTTTATAGCCTTCTATTATGACGCAAAGAAAAATTTACGACCCTCGCTTGAAAAGAGGGCCGGGGCCTTTTCTCACCGGTTTAAGAATAGGCAGCAGATGCCGTGACAGCGACCATTGTTCCCGGTAGACACAGGCGACCGGGCAACCTCGGCCCGCGTGCGCCAGGCGCGTCCCCCAGCCGGGCGGGTTTTTAACAACTCCTGTTGTTTCGGAGCAGCTCGCGCGCACCCTCGCCCCTCGCCCCCTCGCCCCTCGCCCCTCGCACACCCCCACATGCTCACACACACCCTCTCTCGCGCTCGCAGACACACACTCGGCCGCTCTCAGTAATTTTTCATAAGTGCAAGCTTTGCTGAACCAAAGGTCACCATCCAAGCCACTAACAACTTCTCGCCGGCGCGCGGTTCCAAATCAGGAAGCAAAGGGAACTATTTGTCAGCGGCCCTGACAGCTAAGTTCATTAAGGATTTAAATCTGAAGAAATAAAAGTCGCCAAAATATTTACCTGCTGGCTGCGCTCCCGCGCCCGCCACTGGGGGCCCGAGGGTGGAGGGCTTGGGGGCGCCGCGCGGCCCCCCTCGGCGGGTGATATTCTTGGGATCCCTGCACTTTCCAAGTCGGAGAGAGCCCTTTGCGTGGCAGATTAATGACGACTCCGTGTTTCTTAAGGGACGTGCTGAATTAATTATTTCGCCAATCACGTGGTCGGGACTTGTAGAAATCTATTCTTATCATCTTCCTCGCACTTTGAAAATTCTCCGGGTTATGAAAGGCCCTCCCCCGGCTGCTGGCGAGCCCCGGCCGCCCAGCCAGGAGCGGGGGGCAGGGAGGGCTCCCCAACATGGCGGGCGGGCGGGAAGCGCCGTCTGCCGAGGGTCCCGATTTACTGTACTGTACTCAAGCGGGCTCGGCTATGGACTCGCTTCCTCCTCATCCCTGCCCGTGATTCAATACACACCACGGTATTGATGTATTGGTGGGCACAGGAGGAGCCATTAACTAGAAGACGGGCAGAGGACAATCATAAAATGTGTCTGAATATTTAAACTTCTGTCTGCACACTTATAAATACACATGTCCACGCGTCTGAGGCGAGCCCTTCCATATATTAGGGACACATGTCTGATTTTATGCATTCTGCTCATTTCCTGCCGCGAGCAAGCCCCCCTCCCACCCCCAGCTATTTTGGGACTCCTGTCTTGGCCCACTCTTCAAGGCGAGGCAAAGACCAGAGAAAGCCCTCGCGAAAAAAAATAGCGCACGCCACTCTTTATAGTGGGGAGTGTTTATTGTCGTCTAGAGGGCAGAGGGGCCTCCAGGGGAAGGAGGGGCAGGTGCTGGAGGCCCCGGTGGGGCTGAACAGCACAGGAAAAGTAGGAGTCCAAGACTGGAGGCCAGAGGGGTCTGGTCCGAGTGACCACTGGCCAGTCCCAGCTTGGCCCAGAACCCAGCACTCTTCCAGAGTTGGGGGTAGGGGGGCGTGCAGGGAAGTCTCTCCCCAACCACCAAACAAAGAGAGACTGAAGGGGTCTAGGGCTAGCCCGGGCCACACAGAGAGCTGACCTGGAGCCTCCTTTTAGCCTAGGAAGTTACTTATTTTCCTTTCAAAAAAATAATGCCCTGCAGCCTGAATCCAGGCTTAGGCTTCTCAACGCCCACGAAATATGGTGGCCAAATTGGAAGTGTGTAGGTGTGGGGGAGAGGTCAATGACAGATTTGCTAACCCTTACACAGTTTAACCTTCACATGTCAGGCACAAGGCAGAAAATAATAAAATAAATTGTTTATATCGAATGTTAGCTTTTAGAAGACTTAATGAAGAATGCTTCTGTGGAGGCACCAAACAGGATGGAAGTTTCGCTACACCTTTTATTATTTCAAATATAGATCAATGAATTACATCAAAACTACAGGCAACAATTAGTATAAATAATACTTTAATCAGTGGCAGCAGAACAGTGGTCAATTCTATTAAAAAAGCATCTTGTGTGAACAGACACCATGGGGCTGACTGACAATGTCATCTCCCAACAAAAGGCTGCAATGGACAAAGTGAGATGGGAGTCTGAGGAGCAATGTCCTCAGTAAACACTTCACTCCTCCCCAGTCACGACCCCAACACAACTTAAAAAAAAAAAACACCACCACCAAAACAAACACTTCTGGCTCATATTTGGGGGAACAAACTGGAAACAAATAAAAGCAAATGGGCACTGCGCCTTTCCACATCTAGGTTTCTCCAGAGTACGTTCCCAGATGGAGACTCATTTCCTTCCCTGCCCTGGGTGGTGGTGGTTGGGGGGAGGCACTGCTTCTTCCCTGTCCCACTCCTGTGGGCCCAAATGGACGCTGGGGTCCAATTGGGACCACAGGGTTGAGGGCCGCCCCCTGGGCCATCCAGGCTCCATTAACATTTCAAAAGACAATCCCTGGAAACTGAAGAGAACTGAGACTTATAAACAAAGAAGTTGTTTCTCTGATTAAGTTACTTTTCAAAGTAGTGGGGCTACAGTTTGAGAAAGAGCTTGGGTTTTCTTCATCAAAACATGCCTCTTGGCTCTCCTCTGGGGCATGGGTGAGGGCAGTTAGGCAGTTCTGGCATTTGGCCTGAAGCTGGGGTGAATAACCTGAACTTCTGGGAAGGGGGAAATCTATATAATAATCTTTATAATATATATGTAGTTGGGTGTTGTGAAAATATATACTTTTTCCCCCTTCCAAGGAGAAGTTTCAATATATTCACAGATTTGGGCTTTAGGAAAGAATCTTAGCAACTTTCCAACTTGCCTAACCATAGCGGCTCTTTTCAAATGCTACATCCAAAGACTGCTCTCCATGTTAGAGGGGGGAAAAAAAGAAGAGAAGGGTAGCTAGAGTCCAAAAGGTTAAGGGTTTAGAGGTCAGTCCTCCCGGCTGAAATACAGCTAATCGAATAGAAAATTTGTCCTCTGGATGAACCTGATTCTGTAATTTAGCCGAACTTCAGTAAAATACCTTTTCAGCTTCTCAACGTGAGGGCGTCAGAAAAAAGACGTCTTGACTATGTATGAACTCTTTGCTTTTTGTCATAGAAACAATGATGCGAATAATGCAGGAATATCCATCTTTAATATCCCGACGTGGCGATATTCAAGTATTGCCATGTGCAAGTCTGAGAGCCAGGCTCACCCCAAGGAGGAACAAAGAGCTGTCCCCAGGGTCTAATACAAAAGACCAAGGCTTGGAAGATACTTTAGAGAAGTGGAATTTCAGGCTAGGAACTCCACTGAATACCTGCTCTCAGCTCTCAGGAGACACCAAAGACCATGCGAGCAGAAAAAGTCTTTTTTCTCCCTCCACCCAAATATATTTTTAAAAATTATCTCTGAACCTTCTCAAGTGTTTTGAAGCACTGAAAAAAAAAAAAAAGCTCCAGTTCTGAATCTCTCTTTCAAGCTCATCCCTCCCCCTCCCCCCGCCTCCCGTCACTTTTCCGTAGCTACAACCAAGGGGTTTCTTTTTGGAGCCTGAGGCTTTGGGGTTTAAACTTCCAAAGTCTTGTTTCATTTGAGTATATGAACTCTGGCCATTACCTTTGACTCTTTCCCCCTTATCCTTAAGGGTCAGCATTTTAGAAAAATGAGCTTTGAACCCTTCTCAGGCAAGGCGTAAGAAAAATGACTGAAGAACATCATTCCTGTTGTTTGAGAGTGACTGGCCTTAAACCACGATTCTTTAAGGCAAGGAAGAGGACCTGAAACTTAAACTTTTACAATTTCTGCTTCTAATTAGTGTGTTGAAAAAAAACTTCCTTACATTTGTTTAAAAAATAAAAACTTCAGGCAAAAAAAAAAAAAAAAAAAACCCTAAGACCAACTTTTGTGGACTTCTAGATTCATTTAGTTTTCTCTCTCTTTTTTAAAGCAAGATTTCCCCTACTTTCCCACTTTCTCCCCACTACATACCCCCTCTCCCATATAGGCCGTACACCAATTCCTATAAAAAAAAAAAACCCTGATATATGGGTTATTTGGAATCCAGCATTTGGAATCCAGTTGGAACAGAAAATTCAGTCATTATCTAATGACCCAGAACATAGAGGTTTTGTTTTCTTTCCCCAGAAGGAAAATGTTGGACCATTTGTTTCTTTCTTTCCCCTTTTCTTTAATCACCCAGAACTAGTTGTAAGCACAGTGCTGAAAAAAGCACATGTGGAAATATATTTTCAAGAACCAACTTTGAGTGGACCCTTTGCTTCCCTCTAAAAGGGTTAAGGGCCCCCTACACACATTTCCGGGGAGTGGGGAGGGGGTGGAGTTCAAAATGCCACTTAGAGCCAGAAGTTAGTCCACACATCTCTGATTCTTTTCCCTGAAACTCAGCCCCTTTCACCGCCTTAAGATTTTTGGCATTAAGATGTCAGTTATGTCTGTACCCCATCCCCCAACAAATAAATATTTAAGCAAATATAATCTAAACATAAAATAACCCGTTTCCACTTTCTTCTTAGACTCATTTCTTTGGGCATGGGGCCACTGGGAGCAAACTACTTTTTTTTTTTCCACACTGGAAATTCTATAGATAACCCAGAAAGTTCAGAAATCCTGGCCCAGCTCTCCTGTTTCCACTGAAAGCACCTAGCACAGGGCCCCCCCCCCAGCTCCTGCCTCAACTCCCCCACCTTATTAAGCCACAAAGATCCCTGGAGGGGTGGGGTGGGGGAGGATGCTCAAATCCACGCTGGGATAAAGTATCCCACCTTCATTTGCAAATTCAAAATCCAACAGCAGAGATTTTCATAAGTTTAATAACTCACCAAGGTTTAAGTTCTCAGTAGCTCCTGCCATGTGATAATATACTTAGAGAGAGAATCCCGCCCCCCTCCCACCCCCATCCCGCTTCAGGGAGGGGGCTGCCCTCGGGCCGGATGCTAACCTAATCGAGGGCGGCCTGCGTGTCCCAGGTCCACCCCACAGTACCTTAGAGCCCAGGGAGGTGACAGCAAGCCCGGCCTGCCCCCGCAGCTTCGGCTCAGCCGGGAGCGCAGGGAGGAATGGGCCCAGGGTCCCCACGTCTATAAGGTCGTCAGGTCCGTGTGGTGGTCCTTGGCCAGCGGCTGCAAATGCAGGCCGGGAGCAGCTGAGGAAGAACAGGAGGAGGAAGAAGAGGAGGAGGAGGACGAGGACCTGCCTTTGGTGTTGGGCAGCTTGTGGTCTTTTTTCCACTTCATCCTCCGGTTCTGGAACCAGATCTTGATCTGGCGCTCGGACAGACACAGGGTGTGAGCAATTTCAATCCGACGGCGCCGCGTCAGATACCTGTTAAAATGAAATTCCTTTTCCAGTTCTAGGACTTGCTGCCGGGTGTAGGCCGTCCGGGACCGCTTGGGCTCCCCGCCAGTGTAGTTGGGGTTCACTGCGAGACAAAACAGACAGCACGGTCAGGTCAGCGCCCAGCCGCTCGTTAGGCCCCTTGCCACTGCCGCTCACTTCCTGGCGCGCCCCGAGGCCCCGCGGCCCTCCCCGCACACACTCCCCAGCCCGCTCCCTTTCTCCCTCCCGCCCTCGCGTCCTCCCTGCCCCGCGCGCGCACACGCTCACTCCCACCCACCCTCCCACCCACCAACTCCCCCAGGCTCCCCGGGCGGGGATCCCCAAATGTGCCCCCATCTCCCCGGCCCGAGCCGCGAGCTCCAGAATCCCCAAGCATTTGGCAACCCCCCTCTCCTCTACCAGGTTCCCTCCGCTCTGAAAATGGAGTCCTCCCCCACCCCACCCCCATCTCCACCCCCTTTTTCGCCCACAGCCTAGCAGCCAGCCACATGGTCCCGGCCTGCTCCCTCAGCTATAAAAATTTATGGAGAGAGTAATTGCGGCGCCCATTGAAGCCCCACATGCCCCCACCCACTCGCACCCCCTCCCAGGGGCCCAGGCCTCCAGGCCGGGGTGGGGACTGAGAGGTCTCCGGGCCGTGCCTTACCCGAATTCACGTGCACCTTCTTCATCCACGGGTAGACCACGGCGGGCTGCTTGAGGGCCGTCCCGGGGGGCGGCTGCTTGGGGCCGCCCGGCTGGCTGCAGGCCCGGGCGCTGGGCAGGGGCGCGGGCGGGGGCGCCGGGGGAGCGGGGCACGGCTCTCCTGGGGCTCCGTAGTGGCCGCCGGGGCCACCGGCTTCTTGCCCGTGACCCCGTGGGGGCAGCGCCGAGCCGGGCCCAGGGCCGCCGCCTCCGAAGGTCTGCTCACCGAAGTCGGGCCGTGGGTAGAGCCCGGGGGGCTGGAAGTCTGCACCCTGCACGCCACCGCCGTAGTAGTCGGCGCCCTGCTCGCCTAGGTAGCCGCCCTGCAAATACTCCTCGCACGGAGGGAACTTGGGGTCCACATACTTGGAGTTCACCATATACGAACTCATGGCCATTAATTTCAGAAGGTAGAAAATACTAATTTTTCTCGTGTTGTCTTTTTTTCTCCTTCCATAGGGCCCTCCTACTTGCTGTCAACTGAATAAAGTTGGCGGCCATGTGACCAGGCCAGCCAATAGCGAGGGAGCGAGTTTATCACCGGGTTGGTGAGCATCTCATAATTTTCACAAATTTAACTAAATAACATACGTGTAATCAAGTGACTCGCTCTGGCACATTCAAAGGCCCCCACCAGATGTTAACATAGTTCTCGAGTCCCCAGCACCCTCGTTCCTGGCAGGTAATCCCCGCTTTTGTCTGCCACTGACTTTGTTAACCTCGAGTGCCCTCTCCACCCACCCCGCCTGAAAAACAGCCCCCCAAAATGGGCACAGTTCAAGGGGGATGAAACCCCAAATCTGTCAGGCTGCAGAATACCACAAGGCCGGTGGGTGAGGCAGCCCCGGAGTACTTGGGCGGAGTACCCCAGGCAGGCAGGGCTCCCGCCCGCGGGAACGGGGACTCTGCCATACAAAGGCCGAGTCCTGGCTTTGTCTTCGTCAGGGTCACCCAAAAGTTACAACGATCTGGCTGGCCTGAATCAAATCAGGCAATGAGTAACTGCCAAGCTTTCTGTGAGTGCCCAGGCCGGAGCGTTTCTGGCCAAAGCCGGAGTTGCAGGTATGGCAAGACTGCCACCCACCGCCCCCCCCCCAGCTCCTGCAGCTGAGGGGGTGGGCCTGGATGGGCGCGGATGGCACCCCCACCTCACCCAGATGGGCTCCAAAGGACCCTGCACTCCCTCTTCCCAACTGGCTTTCTTCCCACATGGCAGTCCTTGACCAGTGAGCCCCCCTCACTGGGCACCCTCTGACCTCACCTCATACTCCTTCAGGGCAGAGTTGGGGCTGGGGCTACCTGGCCTTCCACCTTGCTCCCCAGTCCACCAAAACCTAGCCCTTTGGCCCTGCATTCATGCAACCGATTAAGGGATTACACAGGAGCCTCCGAGGGGCTTGTCCAGGCTCAGTCCATGCTCCTGGAGTCTAAGGTAATAAGACAGTAGGAAAACTGACCCGCACCCGCTGCCTCTGGCCTCTGCTTCCGACTATGGCCATTTCGGAGAAACATGAAGTTTTTGCATCGACCATATATTCCCCTAGAATCGAATCTGTGACTATGCGGATACCACACAAATTCGGTTCTACAGGGTATATATAGACAACGTTACTAGCTCCGGGTTCCAGCCCGAGTGGGTACCCCGACCGCTGCCAGACCCGGCCTCTTCCTCGGAGCCGTCACCGGCCCGACGCGGCCACTCGTACTTTCAGAGAGGGTTCAGGTAGCTTGAAGAGCTTGGTGGAAATCTGCAGCAACGAGTTCCCCATCCTCCGTACCAGGGCTGGAGTGACTGAGCAGCCAAGGAGACAGGACAGTCTTCTTAAGAAAGAAGGAAAAGAAAAGAAGAAAAAAAAATAATCCATCCGGGAAATGGCGGCTTTATTACCCCCCTCTCCAGATCCAAATACCCCCTCCCTTATGGAGTGGTATTTTCCTGAAAGGAGCAAATGCCCTCAGTGGCAGAAGAAAAGATACAAGAGGGGAATATCCTCCAACCATTCTTTTTCCCAGCGCGGAGGCAAGCCAGGTTGGTTGACAAAGCCAGTTCTCCCAGAAGTCTCACATTTACCTTCCTGGGCCCTGTGCCGGGTGGGCCTCTCCATCCTGCTGCTGCGGACCTCGGGGCAGGCACTGCTTGCAGGCACCGAGCTGCCCTGGGCTAGGGTCGGCGTACTAATGGTGAAGGGCAGGGCGAGGGGTCATTCGAAATCATTTACAAACATATCACAAAGTTTCATTATTTTTGCTTTGCCGACAGCAGCACACAAGAGTACAAAAGTTCATGAATTGCACCCGCCCCAGCGCCTCAGCGCCGTCTAGGGCTCACCCTTCGGTTTGGGGCACGAAGAACACAGACTCACTCAGGGCCCGACTGCATTTCAGGGGCAGAAGGATGCCCGGGCTCAAGAGGGGGCTTTTGGATCTCTGACCGTAGGCCAGAGGTGTTAAACAAAATTTTTTGATTGTTTTGATTTTTCTTCCTTATGATTCAAAAATGAGTTTCCGCCTTATCCTGGATCTGGCGGGGTAGAGCAAGGAAACTCCCCTCTGCCCCCCAGCCTGGCAAAATTGGCTTCCTGCTTCTAGTCTGCACTTTGGAGACTCCCCACCCCCACCCCCCATCCTTTGGTTCCAGGGCTTTGGCTCTTTTAAAGGGATTTCCTGGGTGCCAAATCTAAGGAGAGTCCGAGAGGCCGCCCCACATCAAATGCCCTTGTTGGGGGGGTTCCCCCCAACCTCCCCTAATGCCAAGCACTCCCACACACCCACCTGCCTGGGGACGCTGGGCCTAGGCTTTATCCAGCCAAATTGGGTGACCCTGCTGGGCTGGGTGGGGACCCGGGTGAGGGTACACATTTTCATATTTGTTAGACGCTGTGACCTGCATTTCACCTTATTGCTCCACTTGCTCAGACAGGTCAAAGCCAACGAGTTATTGATGAACAAAAGCGTTAAATATTCACCTCCCGCTCAACTGCCCATACAAATGCTTTTGATCTCTCGGGCTTTTTGTGCTGCGTTCAGCTACAGGGTGCCGAATGTGGGTTTGCAAGCGAGGAGCACTGGCAGAGATAAGCACCCAGAGCAGGGGCAGCAGCAGGAAGGGGGCAAAACCAGGGTGTCCTGGGGACACCAGATTTTCCAGCCTGGAGCCCAGAGCTGGTTTCATCTGGGCCAGCCTGATTAATAGAGGGGAACCGTGAGCTGGGTGGACTCTTTACTTCTGGGGGGGAACACAGCCCCCAGGAAGTCAACTAGGCTGCCCACCCTGGAGGGCAAAGAAACCTGGCCCAGAGCCAAGCCCTGGCTTCTTCCACCCTGGAGAAAATGGGTGTCTCAGCAGAGAGGAAGGGTGCCTGGCTTTCATCGCCCTCCTACATTCCATCTCCCATCAAAATAAAATAATCTCCATTTTGCAGTGAGGAAGGGGGTCCCTGGTTTCTTCCTTCATTCTCCTGCCACTACCATCACCTTGATGACATAGTCTTCCTGGAGATTTCCCAGGCCTCCTCAGAAATGTACCTGTCTTCCCCGCACATGCAACTCAGAAAGATCCAAACTTCTGCTCCCAGGACCCCCGGGATCTCTGCCCCCCACCGCAGCCCGACCACCACCACCACCACCACCACCAACGCGACGTTTGCCTGCAACACTAGCGGCTCTGGCGTGAAAATTCTCCAACTGCAGGTCAAGAGGAGCAGAGGTGAAGCAGAAGGGTCGTATCCCTCCCTCCTCGCTCAGCCCGTGTCCCCAGCCCGGAGCCCAAACCTCTGGGGCCTCTGGGGCTCGGGGCTGGGGGGAGGAGCGAAGAGGGATTTCCACGTAAAGCTCAGAATTCGCAGCCCTTCCCTAAGGCGGACCAACTCCCCACACCCGCAGCCGTAGAGGGTTACGGTTTTCTTTTTTTATTAAAAACCAAGCAAAACGAGAGAGAAGAGAAGGTTGGGCCAGGCTGGACCCGGTTAAGCTAGGCTGGGCTGCGGAGGGGAACCGCGATGCTCTGGGGTTTGGAAGGTTGGTTGGAGCAGAAAGCGATGCTCGCCGAAACTTGTTAATAGGCCGGGCTGCTAATTAGCTGCAAGCTCTTCACAGAAGCGGAGGCGGCAGCGGGGCTGCACCTGTGCGAGCGGGGGAGGCCTGGGGAGGCCCAAGGACACCGGGGTGAGAGCCTGCGGTGTGTTCTCTTGGTTGAGTGACTGTGAACTAGGCCCCAGAAAATCTATCCAGGAGCACAACTTCGAGCCTCCTCTCCCAAAGAGAGCTTCCCTCGCACCGCCAGGCCAGGGCGGCCAGGGCCCCTCTTCCACCCGTCCAGCCTTGTGGCGCGGCCCTTCCGCCAACACCTCCCCAGCTCTCAAGACCGCCTCTTCGCAATTCGGAAGAAACGGGAAGGTACTTACAGCGGCAGTCTCGCAAGGTCCCGAACCTGTTGCAATGAAAACGGGGGTCACTTAAATTCCACAGGATAATAAAGCAGAGATAGAGGATACACAGCAAAATGACAAGGCCCAGACACCCCACCAATACCCAGACCTCCTCGCTTCGGGTGCCGCCCCCAGGAACTGCGCCAAGTTCTCCGCAGACCGGGAGACCGCAGACCTCAAGGGCAGACCCGGGGAGTAGGACATCATGGCCCCCATTACCTCCCCCGCTCCGTGCACCCTTGGGCAAAACCTTACTGGTTGCTTGGCCCGACTCAGGCTGCCTGTAACAGGGTTTCCCCAGTGGGAAAACGGGAAGCGAGGAGAAAATGGGCCTTTGTGTGTTTCCTTCTGCACAATCAGCCGGGTGGGCGCAAGCCCACTGGGGAGGGGGCAGCCGCTGCATCTGTCCCCTGCCCCAGCTCCCCGTCTGTCTCGCGCTGGGTGCAATTCGACCCCCTTTCCCAGTTTCGGGTGGGTTTCAAATTCCCCAGCCCCAACTGGAGCTCCCAAAACCTGGGTTCTCCTTTTCCAAAGAAGGACCAGGCATGACTGGGGCTTGCTTTCCCACTTCTGCTCCAATTCAAAACAAAGAGCAATTTCCAAGGGAAATGAGGACCCAAATGATAACCAAAGGAGGAGGAAAATCGATGGGTTGGAAGGTAAATAGCAATGCTTTAGATTGTTCTGCGGCTCCATGGCTGTGGCAGCAGCTTTTCGTCAGCATTGCTACTGGAGAGCCCACAAAGCCCTCTTACAAAGCAGTCCTCCTCCCGGGGGGCTGGTGTCCAGCTTTAAGTTTTCATCTGTTCTAGGATGGCAGCCTTCCCCGAGAAATCTCAGAGGCAAAGCCCTCTCCATCCCCATCCTTTCTCTCCCTCCCCTTCTCTCCCCCACTCTCTCACTCTCCCCACCTAGCCTACCACTGTTTAATTCCACGCCTTTGAGACAGATGCTCTACTGGGAGGAGGAGAGAGACAGTAAGTCCCCCTCAGTTCCTAACTCTCTATGTCCAGAGGGGAGGGGATGAAACCGGGATTCCCATTCCATTTGTTAATTTTGGTTGAGGCTAAAATGAAAATTAACTTCGCTGGGACTTCTGCTCACCCCAGGCAGGAAAGACAAGGCAGAGAAATCCCCCACCCCTGGAGCTGTCCTGGAAAAAGTAATAAGTGACTTACTGGTTTTCTCTCCTAGTGGGCAGGGGAACTGGGAGTAGCACTGTTTCCTTCTGAGCCTGGCGCTAGCTGGAGCCTCTCACTTCCCTATCGCTGCTCCAAGAACCAAGCATCTGCACTTGTATGCTCTTAACCTAATTTATGGTGGGAATTATATTTTGGCTTGTCAACTCTCAAGCCATAAAACAAAGTTTATTGGAATCACGTGCTCGTAAATAGCCACTCAGGTCTCATCTCTGCACAACCATAAATAACCTTGGGCTTTAAACTTTTATTCACTAAATAAAGGTTCACTGCAACTGTTCTCTCACATTTAAATAGTTCCAAATATTCAGGATGCAAGGGGGGTCATATTCATATCAATACCCTGGGCTTTTCAAATAGCATCTTTTCAGAGAAGTCTGTTTAAGTTGGGAGGTAGTGCTAGTTCGAAAAGACTGGTTGGTGGGCACGTCTTATGATTGTTTGGCTGCATTCACCGTGAGTACCATCAACTGATTTCTTTCAATCATTTTCTAGCTCTAGATGTGGTAAATAAATAAAGAGGAAAGTCAAAGGCTACTTCTGACTCCCTTCTACCAGGAATTATTTGAGATTTTGTTCAAACTTCAACAGAAAAAAGGGAGGTTAGGGAGAGGCTGGGTGGGCTTGGGGCGGGGGCGGCAGTTGGAGTTAACACTTGGCTCTGTATTGTTGTGGATGGGCTCAGTGAGAAAGGTGGAGGTAGCCACATGCCTAGAGGTTTCTATAATTTGCTTAGCTCTGAAAGGGGAGCCTTTGCAAGTGACCAAACTGCTTAAAACAGCAAGACTTGGGGTTTGGTAAAGTGAGAAACTGGAGAATAGCCCCATCGGGATCTTTGGCAACTGAAGCTCTAAAAGAAGGTTATAAAACAATAAAACAGCCCTGGTGTGAAGGGGACAGGGTGTGAGGAAGCAAATGAGGTTCTCAAGGAACCCAAGCCCAGGAAGTCAGATGTCCCTGCTCCCACTGGGCTAGGGGCTCACGGTCCCTGCGCCCAAACCTAAGTGAAATGCTGCAGCCCCACAGTGCCACTCCCACTAGAGGGTGAGCCTAAGAGACAAGGAGGGAGTGTGCTCTCCTGAGAAAATGGAGAAAAAGAGCCCAAAAGGAGCTTGGGCCCAAGCGAGCGCTGCTCTATGGGGAGAATGGGACATTCTATGCTGGGCGAGGGCAGGGGTGGGTGGGAGAGATTGGAGCTGGGAGCTCCCACCAAGGGGGGTAAATAGAGAACTGACCCCCAGCACCCTTCCATAGCCCGCCAGAGTTTCTGCCAATCAGCGTGAAGACATGTATGATTTTGAGGATTCTGATGAAAAGAACGGGGGCTATGTGTAACTTTGTAGAGCACACACACATACGTGATTTCTAAATCAAATTCAGTTTCAAGAGTTCTCATCAGCAAGTTCCACCAAGCCCATGAAAGAGGTCCCTCTCTACAAAGATCTCTTTGCATTCTAACTTCCTCCCATTCTCTGTGTATTTCTAAACCTTGTGTATTTCTAAACTTCCATCAGCTGAAGGCGGGGAGCTGTTAGCTCACCCTCTATGGCATTTATTTCTTCTCCCCTCCCCCACCAGCCTCTTAGGAGGACCTTTTTTCTTTTACAGTTGGTAGCATCCGTTTTTAAAATGAGTAAAGATCAACCCTTTAAAAAATGATTTCTGATTCTGTTAGGACTAGGTGAGCAGCTTCAAAATTAGTCCCAGTTAATCCACTGAAAAAAAAATAATTAGAATTTGAGAGATTGAGAAAAGATTTATTTTTCCTTAAGTTAATAAAACAGAACTAATCAAAGGATGTGTGACTTTCTGGGCAATTGTGTGAGCTTTTTGTGGGGAGGTGGGGGTACAAGGAGGAGACCAGACTGAGGAGGTTGTTGTTTGAAACAACACCGGGTGCCTGAACTGGGCTCAGTGGATATTTTTTAAATGAACGGCAATGAAGGACGGTGACTGGGCTTGCAGTCTTCACTGTGGCTCACACAAGAAGATGAATAAAATGACACAGCCTATTCTGTACATTGAGATAATAACAGGAAAGTAACTAGCCATGCAGAGGAAAAAGGAGGAAAGGAAGACATCTTCAATTACTTTCTAATCTTCGGGCAGTCAGGCAACATGATTAAGGAGAGAGTGTTCCACCTTCCTACAGTCTTCCCTTGCCTCCGAGCCCCGAGCCCCGAGCCCCGGTGTCCTGGGCTTCTGTGAATGAATGAGGGAGCGGGGATAAGAAAGAACAAATGTGGTCTAATAAGAAAGCTGAGCATCAGGGAGAATGGCATACTAACTTGGGCCAATTTGTTGGCGTTTTCTCAAGGAGTTTTAGTGCTGGCGGTGACAGAAACAGAAGAGGTGTAGAAGGAGAGGTGGAAGCTTTCTTTAAAACCTGTGATGAATTCGTTTGGGGAAGAAGCAGGACTCTGGGCACTACCCCTCCCCATTTGGCTGGAAAGGGCCAGTCCTGGGAATTCCTGCCCAGAAAGCTCCCATGAAGTAGGGCTCCACCACCCTAGAAGCCAGAGAAGCTTCCCAGGAAGGAGGAGAAAGTGAAGGGGCATTGGCAGGTATCAGCTACACTCCACATGTAACGAGGTCTACCCTTTGTCCACCCGAAGGGCCCCTGCCATGTGGCCCCAGAGAAGAAGAGTCTAACATTGACTTTTAAGAGGCCTCTTGCCCAAAGGTAGTATTGAGCACTCCTCTTAAACTAAGTGTCTGCATAACAGGGATGGGTAGGGATGGGACTTCGAATGAACTCCCAGGTGGGGGACGGATGGAAGAGGAAGACTACCTAGGCCTGTCACTTGGGAACACAGGATGGGGGTAGAGCCAGGAGGGGCTAAGCAGGGAGTCCCAAGCAGGGGAGAACGATGATCCCACATTCCTGGCACTGTACTCTATCACTGAAAAAGTGATACCCTGAACTCCCACTACCCTGAGCTCTACCTCCTACAGTGGAGTCTGCTTTTTGGAGCTCTGGCCTGGTGTCCTGTGGGAAGAAAAGGTGACCCCAGAGGAAAATTCCAGTAGTGAGAGATGGGATCCAAAAGAACGGGCCCTGAGACAGGGCCTGTGTTGATGGAGCTGGGGACTAGAAAAGGCTCCAGTGGTCCCAGGAAGGGCAGGGTCTGGGATGGCCATCTTAGTTCTTTGAGAAACAAGAGTGGAGGTTAGAAGGCACAGGAGTTGGGGATGGCTAGGGACTGCAGCACTGCCCTATGCCATAGGCTGAACTCATCTGGCATGGTTGGTAGCTAAAGAGACTGTATGTGTCTTGAGAGAAAATCTGCCCCTGGTGAACTCCTGGTTAAGCCAAGAGAAGTAGCTTGGTGAAGGGCTGTGGGGGCCTTCTTAGGAAAAGTCTATAAGCGCAAGTCATGGAAGACAGGACTAGGGGTTGGAACCTGGTTGCAAGGGGTCTGCTCAAGTCTGAGGGTTGTAGCATGAAATAGTATTTACATAGCTCTTTAAAAAAGAAAGAATCTCAAAAATCGGGAAAGGCTGATGGATATTGAGGGGATAAGTCCTCTCCAAGATACACCTTGACATCACTGTGGCGCAAGTCGGGCTTGCCCAACTTGGCGCTGGAGCCTAGAGCTTGGAACACAAGCAGATTAAGAGGGAGTGGGACACTTCTGGCATTCTCTGCTCTTACTCATTGGCCTTTAGCTTCTTCACCCTGCTCCAGATTTCAAGAAGCTAAAAAGGGGATGCTTGCTTTGGTGGGTGTGACTGATGGGTGGTGATGGAGGTGACTCTTCAGGAAAGGCCTGGAGCCTTCTGTAGGAGTCACAGATGTGCTTGTGTAGGTGCAAGGCCTCCTGGGTCTGGCCATCCGCCCACTGAGGGGCTAGGGGCACTTTCCTTCCGGATGTGGCCCTGAAGTCCACCCACAGGCAGATGCCACACACCTGAGACCCAAGGGGGCAGGGCCTCTGAGGCCCACTACAGCAAGAGGAGGCTTCCCCAGACTAAGTTCTTCTGGGTCTGTCACTGCCTGCGGGACCAGGCTAGGGTCTGTCTTCTCTGTAGAGTTCAAGAATTGGGTGCATGAGCCAGGTCTCTCTCAGCTCTAAAAGTCTAGGCCTGATGTTGAGCAAAAAAGAGATAAGGATGAGAAGCAACACGTACTGAGTGCTTATTATGGGCCAAAACACTGTTTCAAGTACTTAACCAGTGAGTTAATGTACGGAAGGTAGTTAGAATAGTGCACGGCACATAGTATGGCTATGTACATAAAAAAAAAAAAAAAATCTCCATAACAACCCGTGAAGGTACTCTCATTCCTACTTTTGAAATGAGGAAATAGGCCCCCCGGGAATTGGCCCTACTTGCCTAAGGTTACATAGCAGGTAAGTGGTTAAGATTTGAACCAAGGCAGTCTGAACTGAGAACATACTCACCTCTTCAAAATCTCCAAGTTAGCAAGAAACCAATGTCCCCTTCCCTAAATGGAAGCAATTAATTAATCAGCCTATGGGGTAGTGACATTTAAAAACTCAATTAGGGAGGGAGCTCCAGGAATCATGGGGGGTGCTGCATAGTAAAGGGAACTTGGCCCCTGGACACCAAAGAACCATAGAAGAAGCAGGAGAGACACTTGACCAGTAGTTCGTAAATATAAGCATGCTTCTTAATTTCCTTTTGGGAGAGTGTTTACAAAATGCAGGTCCCAGATATTCTGATTTAATATGTCTGGCCAGAGACCCAGGAACCTGAATTACAAACCATGGAACACAGGTCTTCATTAAGAATCATTGCCCTTAAGTACGGAAAAGTGGGAAGAAAAAGACTGCATTGCCAACAGACAATGGAGGATGAGTGGGGTTGCATCACGGCCCACTGTCGAAGTTGGGTGTCACAGTGGTGCAAGAGACGACCCGCGGAGTCCACCAAAGTCCTGAAACGGGCGCGGGGGTGCAAGACGTGTGTGGGGGTGGTGTGGAAAAGAGCCAAGACAAGCATCTGCAGCGTTCTTGGGCTGCAAAGTCAATGAGATTCGCCCTCTCAGAGCCTCAAGGAAGCTCAGTGGGGAATCCCTTGGAACCCAGGCCCTGTGGTAGGAGTCAGGGCGAGGCCCCTCCGCCTGCCCTGGGAGGCGCTGAACGTTGCGCTTTTCAAGGCTGCCGATTCTGGGTACCATGGACCGCAGTAAGGTAAGGTGGCAAGAACGGCAGCCCAGCCTGAGGGGGATGGTTAAACACGTCCTGTCCTACCGCGGGGCCCTAGTTTCCTGCTTTCAGGAGCCCAGCGCGCGGAAATCGCGCCACCTCCGGGAAGGCGGAGGAAGTGAGGTGGCCCGCCACTCTGCAATCTGCCTTCAGGCTCTGCGGCCTCGGGTCGGCCTAAGCTGCACATCCCGGGAAGCAGCCCTCTGGGGGTGGGCGCAGTACCTCCGACCCTCCACGGAGGCCGAAAGCACTTGGCGACCAGAGGAGGAGGGGGGAGTCACGTGTCCTCCCCTACCCCCGCCCGGGGCCTCACCCGCACCGCCGCAGCGGGCAAGACGCTTGTCCTACAGCGCCTCCTCCTGGACAAGGCGCCAGACAGGCGAGCAGGGGGACTGAGCCTGCCCGGAAAACCCGAGGCTGAGGCTTCTTCGCGCGGGTGGAGGTATTCTGGCACCAGAGGCTGGGAGCCGGTTTCTCAGTGTCCCCTGGGGCGGCCAGAAGTCCAGAGGATCCTGAGACACCCCCCTCCCGGCGACCCCCCAGGTTCTCGGCCCAGGAGCGTGCATCCCCCGTTAATTAGGCGAGTCCAGGCGGAAAATCCCTCCAGTTTGTCCGTTTATTTATTTATTTGAACGCTCTCTGCTGAGCCCCTGGACCCGGCAGAGCCCTCGAACGTGCTGCACTGGCGTAACAAAATCCGAAAATGGTACGGCCGAAGGACTGGCCTGAAGTTTGGCGGTTTGAGCAGACGCCAAGAGGAAAGGGCTTTTCCTAAAGCAGAAGCACCAGGCTGAAAAAGAGAAATCTATACACTTCCCTGAGGATCACGCATAAAAATTTTCTTTTAAGGTGTTAAAAGTGTGTGTGTGTTTCCTTTAACACCTTAAAAGAAGAGTTGGCTTCCCTTTTTCCCTTTGGCCACTAGCTCGTATTTGCACTCTTTCTAAAGTACAGATTTAAATTGGGATGGGGTGGTGAGTCAAGATGATTGAAAATAACGTAGTCAAGGACAACATGTTTGGCTATATTTAGACTGAAGGCTGGAATAAAGGAAAGATGAGTAGTGCATACGGAGGGAGGAGGGTGGAGTGGAGAGATCGGGTTCTATCTTCCTGCTCTGGGTCCACTCGCCTCCTCCCCCATCCGTGCCTTATGGCTGGATCCCCGGGCTGGGCCATTTCACTGCACATGCGCCAGACGCCAACCGAGCGTGCGTGGCAGGCGCTTAGGGCATTGAAGTAAAGAGCTGCTAGCACCGCGCTAAGCGCTTTGCGCCCCGCGCACTGCTCACGTGCTTACCTGCGGAGGAGCTTGGACGCCCCATCTCAGAGAGGCAGGAAACGTTACTTTCTCTTTTCTTCCCCCCCCCCACCAGGAAAACCGCAGTCCTTTCTAATCTGCAAGCCCTGTTCCACCAAACCAACCAAATCGCCATGTTGCCAATGAACACTCTCAAGGTTGTCATCTGGATCAGCAATTTCACATCTAGTACACGGCTTCCCTTGAGTGGTTCATCGAGGCGGGGAAAAAATCACCCTACGTTGAGAAAGCACAACATGCCTCTTTCTGCACAACTGTTAAGTCTAAGGGACTCGTTCCTAGAAAGAGGGTATTTATTCACATCAATTCCGGAAAAGTGGCCCTAAATTGGACTTAAGTCGGAATTCCGAGTTCTTGGTGGCTTCTCCCTAGCTTCCGGTGCCCCCGCGTGCCCTGCCCCGCGGCCGCACTGCGGCAAGGCCGTAAATACCTCTAACAGCTGCCTGCCTGCCCAGAGTGAAATACTGTCTTTGTTCCGATTTCCCCTGCTTCTCTAGCTCAGAAAACAGAATTCTGGCGAAATATATTTATTTGAAGGAGCATCTGACAGGAAAATACGTTTGGTTTTCAGCCCTGGTGCTTGGCCACATTTATAATAGCGAGTTTTGCGCTTTTACCTGGTCCCCCTGAAGAGCGCAAGTCCAGCTCACAGCCTGATCCGTAAAACACCGAGGCTCCGACATGTCAGTGGCTCCCTGAACTGTAAATGGATAGAGGTTCGGGCTGAGGACGCTGGGAGTTACACTTCCTGGCTTGTGAGCTCTCAGAGTCCAAGCGTTTCTTACTTGATGTTTTTTTTTTAAAAAATGAGTTTAATTTTTTTAAATCGGGTTAACAGGGACAATGGGGGTATTTCCGGCAGTCGCAAAAGCGTTAACTAGTCTCCTCCTGGCCTGAGTTCAAATGTGATTTGCAGATTATTATTCCCTTAAATGCAATCGACCGTTAAGTTCCAATAAGCTCTTAATGCTACCACAGGACTTACAAAGAACCCTTCAGTCCTCCGTATCTGCCCATGACCTCACCCTCTGCGGCATAAGAGGACCTGCAGACGGCCTAGGTTTTTAGTCACTTGGGCGCACTGGGCCACCCAACCCAGGGAAAAGCGACTGAAGCTCCCAACACTAGGGCTTGGCCATCATGGCCACAACCCCTCCCCACCCCCACGTTTGTCCCAGCCCACCTAGAGGGCTCCTTAGGCTTTGGAGCTGCCAGGGGACAGGCCTACGTGCCTCTGACTAGGGGCCTGCTTTTCAATAGGTAATGCTTTTTACCAATATGAAACAATGAACTCAACAGCCATTGTACCATAGTGGCGAAATAGTTACAAAATACAGACATTCCAAATAAAAAAAAAATCACTCAGTTTCTTATTTGTGAGACCATAAGTGAGCCACAATTTCTCAGACATCGACTGGCCACAAACAGTGGCCCTCCATTTTGAAACCGGCGCAATTCCATCGTTCGTGACCAAAAAGACCTTTATACACAAATAACATTTATTGGTTAGGATCACTTTTACGGCCAAAACGATTACAAAGGAATATTTGTGATATTATTAGGATTTGCCGCTGGGTGCTTTGGAGACGGTATTCAGCGGTGCGCAGGTCCACGCCATGCGCAATGCGGCATATTGTCCACAGGTTTTATCTATCTCATAAGGTGTTCATGAGGGAATAGTCAAGAGGATTTGAGAGATGCATCCTCAAGTGCTGTTCAAAATCCGTGGTATAAAAGAGCATTCTTTTTTTTTCTGCAAAGGATTTTCTTTTGATGCACAGATAATGTTTCAGTTCAGTAATTTTGAAGAAGAGGGTAAAATGTGGCTATATAACGTTTATTGGTAGGCAAAAAAAAAAAAAACACGACAGTGCAATTAAGAAAGCAAGATACCTACTCTTTTCCTATTCTGGCAAATAAGAAACACACGCGATATTTGAACTTAGACATGCTGTGAATTTCTTAAATATCGTATCTTAAATATCTTGATTTTTCTGCAAGACCTGCACGGGATTTTCTGATCCCATTACCTCCCCAAACATCTATCCATTTTGTGACATAAAATAATCCAAATTCACCTGATAGATTCTTAGATGTAGAAGGAATCTTTCTTAAGTTGCTACAAAAATTCTCTAAAAACGAGAGAAACGGTTAAAAATATTTAAAATTCCATCTCATACATAAGGCCCAATAAACCATTAACCCTAGAAATCAACCAGCATCACTCACCAAAGCCTAGATTAACAAACCAAACACATCCTGGGTACACAGAACCCACCCCACCCCCACCCGTAGCCCCAACCCTCAACCCTCAAAAAACACCTGTTAGCCTCCCAGATACCTCTGACACAGACAAGCCGCAAAACACTGGTCTATACTATGGAGTGCCTTTAGTGACCCGCAGCACAGCGAAGACGCCCAGGAACCAACTACAGATTCTTCCCAGGGTGGGGACTGAGGGGGTCTCGATCCAGTGGGGTCCTATCTGCCGGTCTCCACCTCTTGGAATCTCGAGGGGAAATGAGGCTTCCCTTCGACTTCTGAGCTCAGCCGGACCCCACCCGGGGCCCCAGGAGACGCCTGCTCAGAGATGGAGTGATTAGGAAGCAGGGGGCACAGACAGCCACCCCAAGGTGCCGGAGAAGTATAGGGAGTCGGGCCAAGCTCATCCGGCTGCCCAAGGGGTCGGGCGCCTGGAGCTCCTCGGCGGCGGTGCTGGGGCGCGGGGAGGGGCGACTCTTACCCGGAGGCTGCCGAGCAGGAGGCGGCGGTCGGCCGGGGCGGCTGCAGTAATCCATTAGGCGCTGCCGGGCGACGCGCGCGGGGGGCGGCTGGGATCCGCTCACTTGGAGAAGGGGGTCTCCTCGGAACCGCGCGGCTGCAGTTCCCCGGAGCAGGCCGGCTGCTCCCGGCGGGCGGTGTCGGCGCCGGCGGGGGCCTGAGCGCCCCGGGCTCCTTCCGGGCTCTCCCGCCCGCCGGGCTCCCCGCCGGCTCCGGAGGCGGCAGCTGCGCGGCCCGAGCAAAGCGGCGGTGGGGCCACGTTGGGCGCCGGGCGGGAGCGGAGGCGGCCGCGGACCCCGCAATCCCGCAGCCGGCGACTGGATCCCACCTCTGCAGAGACAAAGGTTAGAAAAAGAGGGGGTGAGGCTCCAGGAAGGCAGAATGCGGGGGGAAATTCGCCTGGGAAATCAGGAAAAAGGCCGTGAAGGCGAGCGGCGCCTGCACATGACCAGCCGCAGCCAATGACGACCGCAAATAGGTCATAAAAAGGTCTATTACCAAGTTGTAAATTTTCTTCAAACAAAAAGGAATTTGCTGCAATTCCTTGCGGATTTTGCACATACAGCTCGCAAGCGCCATGTTTTTTCCTCTTTCTTTCCCCGCTATCTCTGTTCTCTCTGTTCCTCCTCCTTTTCCTTCCTTCCTCCTCTCCTTTCTCTTCCTCTATGCTCCTCTTGGTTCTCTCTGCGTCTCTGCCTCCATGGTTCCTAACTCTCACCTTTTCTAGGAAGTATTTCTTTTGCTCTTTTTTGATTTGGCTCGAAACCTCTGCTGAATAGAGCGTTGTGTTAGTGGGGAAATGAATGCGGTGTACTGCACAGGCGCTCGGGGAGGTGATGCTGGCAGTCACCCCCCTCCGATTCTCCTTGCGCGGGTCACTTGGATTCCCCTCCTCTCCCCTCCCCTCACAGAAAGGCCCGCTCCCGAGCGGCAGCCAGGCACTTTCGGTTTTTGCCCCTCTCATCTCCAGGCAAGCCAGCCCCAAGGGATCTTGCGCAGAAAACCTGGGCTCTGCAGGCCAAGAAAGCCCGCCCTCCCCCTAATACCTCTCCAACACAAATTGGGGTCCCTCCCATTTCTTGGGGTTTCTGGGGGTAGGAGAGTCACCAACCAGCTCAAAGCCTGGAAATGGTTTTGGATACTTGTCAACTTCTCCAAAATAACAGTTTGAACTCCCAATGCTTGCCATTTATCTTGGCAGAAATATCCTCCTGCACAGTTCTGGGTTCAAGGGGAGGCAGTCTTTCTGGATCCCCTAAGAAACCCCTTGCTAGGTCTCCCCGAAGTGCAGTTCTTGTTTCTATGCAATTTAATTCTAGTTTCCCCCTCTTCCATTGCCCCCCAAATGTTTGTCCATCGAAAAGACTGCCCAATGCAACATTGAAGAGGAGAGGAGCTCCGTTTGTTCCAGGAAAGAGCGGACCCTCAGTTTCAGCCTGCGGAAAAAAATAGTCCTTTTTCTTCAAAGGCAGGAGTCACATTCTTTTTGCACTTCTGATGGGAGCTGCTCCAGAGAACACCAGCTGAAAGTAAATGGCCTTGAGGGGCCCAACATTCCCCTCATCATTAATGCATGGGCATGACCATCCAGGCTTCAGAACCTGCCTGAAAGAGGTAACCCATCCCCCCATCCTTTCAAGGGCACTGTCTTTGGATTTCTAGTAATGCATTTATAAATATTTGCCTTGGATGTCTACGGGTAGGTTTTCTGCTATTCACATGGTCACATCCAGTAAGTACCTAAGTGAACATAGACTTAAACAGGAAACACACTGCACCCTCTGAAGCAGGCCATTTGTATCCCTTGAAAAGGTTTTGATGATCTTGGATGTTTTTTATTAAAGGAATTATGTTGCCATCTGTCAGCAAAAGTGATATTCTTTCTAGAAACAGTATGCTCTAACTTTGCTGGAGGGAACCACAGCAGAATCCAAGGTCCATTAAAATGTTCTATTCCCCTGCCTACCCCCAGGTGCCGGAAGAATCAGTAAACACCAGGGAAGCAGAGGACACAAGCTTGGATGTGAAACAGCAACATCTTATGCGTTGAAGAATAATAAAACAATGCTTTTAATTACAAAAGAAAATGTGTAAGAATATGTGGGGCAAATGTGGGGGCCCTTCTAAGCTAGAACACTTAACCCTAATCTGTACATATGGAACTGAACAGAGATTGCTCACTTCTAAAATTTTCTAAGAAATAATCTCAATTGCCAGTTTTCCTCTACCCACATAAAAGCGGAACTTTATGACCCTCCTTTGCAGCCTGGGGAAGTGGGGCTGGGAAAAGACTTTGCACTTTTGAAAAGGCAGCCATATTTGCACTTTTTCCCCTGTGCAGAGGTAATCCAGGCGATGTGCTGGGCTTTATGGAATCTCACAAAATGGCAGTCCCCGAACTGACTTTTCTCTAGAAACCATTGAGACCCATACCCTCTTTTGTGTGTTTCTGGTCCTCGCAAACAGAGAACCTAAATCACTTGGAAGGCTTGGTTCTTTCATTCAGTGTTAACTTTGGAGGGTCCTATTTTTCTCTAAACAGTTTACAGACCTGTCTAAGCAGACTCTGAGCAATCGAGGGCCAAAACGCATTGCCTTGATTTTCAAAGGATTCTCTGAAGGCTTATGCAAATTTCTGCAGCAAAAATGTTTGCTCGCTTCGCTGCAAGCCTCGGATGTTTACAGATTTGAGCCAATTAGAAGGGTATCTTCTGTGCTCTTCACCTCGACTCTGTCTGCATCTGAAACACCATGATGGGGGGTTTCTAGCCACTAAAAGAAGGTAGTGTGTGTGTGACACACACACACAGTGAGAGAGAGAGAGAGAGAGAGAGAGAGAGAGAGGTAATTCCCTAAGCTCTTTATTTGAAGGTAGATCTATGATTTTCCCAGCTACAAAAAGAAGCCTATATACCTACATTTATTTACAACCAACACTTTCTGCGATGTGTAATCTAGGTGTAAGTACAAATACACCAAATATATACCCAGAATACCAAATTCGTGTATGTACAAATATTCTGCAATGCACCACGTACTACAATAGAATTTTTTTCTGTACAAGAGCTACAATTTTACTGTGGGTTGGGGGTGATGGGTCCAGAAGGTCCAACACTTCCAGAGCAACACACAATATAGAGGAAATAAGGACACTGCTACCTCCTCTTAATTTCTTGATTACCACATCCATTCACGCACCAGGTCCCCTGAGTCTTGCCCCAAATCAGTGACTCTAAAACCACAATTTGGGGAGCGTTTTTGAGTGGGAGACAGCGAATTTTGCTGATAGAGGAATCACTTAACTGGAAAGCAGCTGGAGTTTAACCAGCAAGAAGCTCTAGCCAGCCTGTGGCCCCTGCCTGCCACTGCCACCGCTACTCTACCAACCCCCACTGCCACCACCCCACAGCCTGCGTCCTAGCCATGCTTTCAGGGGCTAGGCATCTTTGCTCTAGAAGCCAACAGCAGAGTGTCAAGCAGCACACAGAGCAGAACGTTTCCAAATCCAGCATGCACATTTGCAGCTGTCTCCCCTCGTGCAAATGTTTCTTAAGCCGCAGGCCACCCATAACTTAAAATTGTCTTTCCTGGCTCAGGTCAGCGAATGCCACAGCCACAGCCTCTTCCCTGGATAGAAAGCTAGGTAGTGTTGCACTTCTGGCCCCACCGGTGCCAACATTTCTGAGGTCCTTGAAGTGGCAGGTAAATAGCCCACCAATGCCTAAGGGGCTGATTCAGGCCTAAGACAGATTCCATTTTCTTACCTGTGCAATAAAAATCACCCTGGAAACTAAAATGTACCTCCTTAAAAATAAACGCTCCTACGAAACGCAAGGAGCCCATCAATGTCTACCTGATGAGGTGCTTCCCATTTCTACGGGAGAAGTATTCATTTACTTGAATTTTTCCTGTTCTCTACTACCCTTCTTCCCCCTCCTCTCCCCTCATAAAATGGCAGCTGCAGGAGCAGCCTCAATGGAAAATGGATATCTTGTTAATAACAGATCTCAAACCCCAGCATCAGCACAGGCTCAGTAGAATAATCTGTGGTGTAACTTGGACCTTGGGTCTTCCCCCCCTGGGCCCACAACTTGAGTCCTTTGCGAAGTTCAAAGCTTTCACAGTATCTTGGCAAGGTTATTTAGAGCTAGATGCAGCTAGGAGAGCCTAGCCAGCCCTCTCTGGAATGAAAAAGAGACCCCTCCCCTGCATTTATTTAGTTTTTACAAAGCAATGCTTGTAACCCTATTTTTTTTTTCCTAATCAAATAGAAGCTTTAGTGAAATGTTGCCTTCTAGTAGCCCAGGTGCGACTGGCTCAGGGAAAGGGTTATGTGCGACGCTCAAAGACACTACCTCTAGAAAAAGATTCATTTCTTTATTAAGGAGCTAGCTATGTTCTGGAGCGGTTGTTTACACTCAGATTTTTCTGCATTTGCTCTCAGGGCTTGTTTCAATAGGTGAGGCCATCCTGGAGAACAGCAGAGGACGTACCAACCGACATCTGAGACGCACACAAGTTGGCTCAAAATGGGCGTGCAAACAGAGCGAAGGAAATACAAATAAATATGGCACCTATTCAAAAAAACGGAATCACAGCAGCAGCCACAGCATAGAGACCTAGCGATTTCAGGCGATACAAGCGCAGTTCAAAATGAAAGCAAATTGAAAAATGAGAGGCATTCCACAAGGCGACTTGCCTCAGTGAAAAGTTAATGAGTGAAAATGTTATAATTGGCTTTTCAAGTATTCATTCACTTTAGATGATTTAATTGCCACAATTTGTATAGACTATAGAAAATTATTAAACATCAACTATGACATTTTCCTGAAACTTTTGTCATTGGCCCAACATATTCCCCAAGTTTAAGGAAGCTGCAGAGCCGGGCTACACATTACACCCTTCAGCTAACATGTGCTTTATGAATATTTGGCCCAGACTTTTCCCAGAGATATTACATTTACAAAATACTCAAAGAAACCTTCTAGGAGTAAACAAAAGGCAAACGAACCATTCATTATAAAAGCAGAAAAAGGAAACATAAATAATACGCTTTAATCAAATAACATAAAGTAAATATTCTGCAAGCATAATTTTTTAAAAAAATTAATAGATCTCTTTTAATTTACTCACCATAAAGAAATGATTTTAAGTGTTCAAGTGCACTTGTTTGATTAATAAAGCATTTTATACTCAATTATTTAGTGCTAATCATTAGGAAGTTTATGTTGTTGAGGCAAATCACCAGCTCAGACATTAAAAACTACCATTATAAAAATATAGCAACAAGGTCAGTATCAAATTACCCTTACATAGGACAGCTCAAGGGCTGCTTCTATGTGATACTAGAAACTTTTAACACCCAAACCCCTCTCAAAGCGCAGAAACCTCAAGAGCAGTGACATGAAGGTAGCTTGAAATACAGGTAAAGTCCTTTCCAACAAAGAAAATAGATGGTATCCAACAGCATGTGTTGATCATTAGTTTTAATAGTCTGTGGTAAAATTTTAAAGGTAGAAGTTAATTTGTTAGGCCTTCAGCTCTGTCTTCCTCCAGCTCTTGGGATTCCTTTTTGGTTTCCCCATCCTTTGCCTCCTGTCGGGAAACTGGGAATTTGTCCTTATTGTTCTCTTTTTTCCATTTCATTCTCCTGTTCTGGAACCAGATTTTTACCTGTCTCTCCGTGAGGGCTAGGGCGTGGGAAACCTCAATTCTTCTCTTCCTGGTCAGATAAGGGTTAAAAAGGAATTCTTTTTCCAGCTCCAGGGTTTGGAAACGACTGTAGGTTTGTCTTCCTCTGCGTCTACCAGGAGCTGCTGATTAAAAGAAAGAAAAAAAGGAAAACAAGCGTTTTAGAAATGTTAGGGTGCCTCTGCAGGTTGCTGGAGCTTTCTGGAACGGGTCTAAAGGATGAAATATGAACAAGTCTCTTTAGCTCTGATATATATAGGATATGCAGGCAAGAGGAACAGACAGAAGGTCTTCACAATTACTCTGTCCCCATCATCTTTACACGGTTTCTACTTTACGAAAAAAAAAAAGTATTACTTTATGAATAAGAGCCACTATAGCTACACAAGAAGAAAAAGGAGAGGGCGAGGAAAAGGTAGTTTTAAAGCTATAACGTGAGATGAAAACAGATTTCTCCCCCTCTCCCCGCATTGGAAAAAAAAAAAATGCATCCCAACCTTGTGGTCTCATCCAGGGAAACATTTGAGAAGGAGACGAGCTCTGATTTAAGTGGTCTGGGTCCTCGCCAATATTACCACTGGACGATTTACAGTCAGGATATTGTACCAGCTCGGCCTCTTGCTGGGTCGTAAAAATCGGCTGTCTCTGTAAGTTATCGTATCCGTAAAACTTCGCGGGCTCCCCGTGACAGGCAATCCCGCCGCAGGGGGGAGGCGGCGGCGGAGGCGGAGGATGCGGAGGAGGAGGGGGGGCGGCCTGGTACGCTGCGGCCGGGCTGCCCCCGCCGGGGTGGAAGTAGTCCTGGCCGGGGCCCGGGCCGCCCCCACCACCGCAACCCGGCCCGGCGGGCGGCGGCGACGGATGCGGGTGCGCGTGCGCCTGCGGGGGCGCGTGCGGGAAGCCGGCGGCGCTGTTGCCATAGAGCTGCAGGGCGGCGGCGGCGGCGTGGCGGCTGCCGACCTCGGGCGCGAAGTGACAGTCGTAGTAAGTGGGATTGATGGCTTCGCCCGCCGCGGCTGCCGCCGCCGCCGCCGCCGCCGCGGCCGCCGCCTTGTACTTGGAGTACAGCGGGTTCACGAAGTAAGAGCTCATCGGGGCGGCGGCGGCCAGGGGCCGAGGTAGGGCGGCCCCGGGCGGGCGGTGCGGAGCAGGCAGGGAGCGCGCCTCAGCGCGGCCGCACTGCCGCGGGGGCCTCTGGGGCGGCTGCTCGCTCCGCCGGGGCCGCCGGGCTGGGTTGCTGCTGCCACCCACCCGCCCGCGCGCGCGTCGCCTCTGAGGCCCGGCCGCCGCGGGCACTTGGCTACTGGACGCTCATGCCCGGCTCTCGCGCCCGCCGCCTCGGCCTCGCGCCGCCTCCCTCGCGGGTCGCGGGGCCTCGCCCAGCCCCCGCGCTCACCGCCCGCCCGGCCTCTCCCGGCGCGCGCCGGATCGGCCGCAATATAATCGCCGACGCCCCGGGTGACCTGCCCCGCTGCCTCCACTGTTTCCTCTCAGGCACCAGGCAGCCCTGAGCGCACCGGGACAAGAAAAAAAGTGCGCCCGGCCCACGGGGACACTCTTTGGCTTCGGTTTACAAACCCCCGCTCTGGAGGGAAGAGAAAAAAACACCCTCTGCCCGCCACCACCTCTCACCTCGGCCCCCCCGCGGCCCCCTCCCACCGCTCTCGCCGCCGCCGCCGAGGCTGCCGCCCCGGTGCGCCCCGGCGAGGCATTTTCGCACCACGCCACTGAGTGGAGAAGATGAGGGCGAGATAACCGCGCGGAGGGATCCGCGCGGAGGCGACATCGTTGATCCCGACGGGACTCCTCACGCTGGCCGGGAGATGCCTCCGCCGGCCTTAAAGGGGGCTCATAAAGCCGCACTGCCAAGGGCTCGCCTTGCACCTGGGGGCCCAGGGAATGTGGCTCGCGGCTGGCGTGGCGGGGGCGCGAGAGAACCTTACACTTGGGGGGAGGCAGGGAGGCCACTCCCAAGAGGCCATGGCAGCAAATGACTCCCTTCCCTGGCCCTTAGAGCAACCCCCCAGAGGTTGGCCGTGGCTTTTGCGCTCCTGGACACGCGGGCGCGGCCCGAGGAACAAGGGCAAGTAGTGTAGACTGACCGTACCGCGTACATTTGGGATGGATCCTGAGTGGTTTGATTAGAGGCCACAAAGGTGATCCCCAAACCTGGCATTATCAAAGCGAATCTAGGCCCTTCTTTTCCAGGCGGGCAGGCCTTGTGGAAATGAGATGTACATTTACCCTTGACGCACTGCACGCCTGGCTGAGGCTCCCAGGTTAATTGATATTTAATGGAAATCATGCCCATGAATATAGTTTCCATCATTTCACCCTTGATAGACGTCAGCACCAGGCGCAGGGGGAACTGAAGAATGTGGGGGCGGCGGGGGCGGGCAGATTAGCATTGCTGAGGGAGTAAATAAAAAAGCGGACAGAAATGTTCCAAGGCGGGAAGGAGAACTCACGCTCGGGTGGGTGGTATTTCCTCGAGCAGGACGCGCGGCTGCCGGGTCTCAGCCCCCGCACGGAGCGGACCGGGGCAGGCGGTGGCCCCAGGCGGAGCACGGGGGGCCGACGCCTGCGAGTCCCCACTTGGAGCCTCCAGGCCGGTGTTCGGATCGCTCCGGTTCCAGGCAGCTGAACGCTGATTCTAGTTCATCTGCCAAGCCTGTAAATTTACTGCTAAGAGCGGGCGCTGGACTCAGCTTAAAAAGTTACCAATTTTTCCGAAAGAAAGGAAAGAGAAGGGTCATCCTAGCTTGAGCGATGAGGAAGAGAAACGTCCCGAGTCATGTGGGCAAGTCGAATGTGAATCGGCAAAATATTTCTGATTTTACAAGCCCGCTGGCTGTTGTAATCACCGTCTTCTCTTCCTCATACCTCTTTTTTTTTCTCCCTGTCTACGTATTAACTTCCAATAAGTGTAATAAGTCTGTGTTGAGTGCGTTTTCCCTCGCCTACTCGGCCTTGTTCGTGGGCTCTTCAAATGTCAGGGGCCCCTTTTCCTTAGGGATAATCCATTGTTGTAAGGGGACCAGGCCCACACCAGCCTTGGGAACTGACCTCGGAAACGTGCCCCAAGCCCACAGAGAGCGCTCCCGCCAAAGCTAAAACACACCACGCCGGCGTTTCACGCCAAATGCAAATAGCAAAAAACCCGAGACGGCCCCCAAAGGCACAGCAGGCGAGTCATTTCCACTACCCCCTACACCTTATGGGTTGGTCCAGTCTGTGAGTGCGATCCTGAGGTCAGTCCGTGTGGACTGAATCATATTTTACAAATGGAGAAAATGAGATCGAGACGGAAAGGCATAACAAGATAATGTCTAATATTCTTTCAATTGTTTCTACAGGGAATGGCTGAAAATGGTCAAGGTAAACGGATGGTTAATGAATTTCCAGATGATAAAGGCATGCTTTATTTTTTAAATTAGTAGGGAGTGGAGGATGCGGGGTTGGGGGCCGGGTTTGTTGTTGTTTTCTGCCGGATATCCCCAGGTAAAACTTCCTTGAAATCCGAAGGCGAACAAACCAATTGTGATAGTTAACGATTTGTACTTCAGTCTTGCAAATACCCAATTAAAAGAGAATTATTTTCAATAAAGCCTTGGAACCAACTTTGTAATTGTGACTTTTTTAAATTCAGTGCTGGTGTGTGCCCTTGTGCGTATGTAAACTCTGCAACAATGAACGGGTTTTGGAACAGAATGGGGAAAAAGAAGAGCGAGCCCAGATCTCAATAATACGAGGCACCTTCCAGAACTGTGTGATTTCTTGGGGGGGGGGGGGGACAGAAAAGAAACACAAACACTACGAAATTCATTTCTACACATTCTGGCCTAATTAAGAAAGCATTACAACACAACATTTCCTCTTCGGACAAAACAGTTCCCCCTCGTCCCCACCCCAAGCATTCTGTTTATAATCTGAATGGGAAAAGAGCGCGATTAACTTTGCAAATAAAGATCTATGCTTTTTACACGTTTGTTTTGATAGACTGCCTTAACTTAACCATAGCATTTTATAGTTTCAGCTGTGCCATAGTCCAAATTCTCTGAAATCCTGACTAATCCAAAATTTTATACTCACCAAACACGCCGGGAGAATTTAACAGTGTACACCACTTCTTTTTGGTTAAATTTATCCTGATTTAAAATTAAAAATAAGATTGTAAATATTTTAAATCAAAACCTTCCTAGCTGCAACGCCAGCTTTATGAGATCACAAAGTGGAGCAACAGCGCTCTCTAGTGGCAAAATGCCGCCTCCAGGCGACCGAGTTTAACTTCCCTTTATTCGACTCAGACCAGTTCTAATCCTGTTCTTTATTTTGACTGGGGCTTGGATCGCTGACACTAATAATGCTTCATCCCTTTGATTGTCAACAAGTCAAGTGCAGCCAGCAGGGCTCCTGAACGCCAAAGATATCTGTATTCCCGAGAGCCTCCAATAGTGTCTTTTTCAAAAGCTTCCAGCCCTTCTTTTGCCAGACACAGTAGGTCCCCATTCTGTAATCTCCCGCAATTACAGGATGGGCTGGATTGAACAAATATTACAGTTTTCTAAATATCAACCACAACAGGCTTTTTTTGTCAGCGGAGCCAGGCACTTCGAAAATGAAGAAATGATAGTTAATTTTATTAGTATTTTCTCTTAAAGCTGTTGTTCGGCAGTAAATCCTGAATATTTGCTATTTTAACTTATTTTTAATCCTTCAGGCCCATTTCGCTGGGCAGTTTGGGGACAGGTGAAGGCAGAAATAGAAACCAAATTAAAAGCTTTTTGCTGGATCTCTGAGCGGCTGTCTGGAAAGGCCCTGTTGGGTTGTGTTTATTGGCATTTCTATACACAATAAATGAGATTTTAAATTTACATCGAAAGACACAGAGTGAAATAAATTGACTAAGCGTTCCACTTGAATTTTTGTTAAAGCAAAGACTTTAATCAACTGAAGTATTTCCTCTGAGGTTAATCTTTTTTTCTCAATTTCAAAAATGTTTTCTTCCAATTCATCTGTAACGATTGCATTTTCTATAAGCAAATAGAATTTACAACAATACTTTTGCTGTAAAGTTTGGAATGGAGGGCCGGGTACTTTTATGAAAGGGCATTTAAATACATCTTTTCCTGCCGACCCTGTGACGATTCGGCTGGGAGACCCTCGGCTCCAGTAAATGACTCAAGATCACTAACTTCTCCCACCCCCAACTAACAGGCCAATTAAAAAAGAAAGAAAGAAAATGAGATAGACCGTCGCTTTAGTGAAATATTATAAAGAGCCACCCACCCACCACAGGCTAATTCTAATACCCGGCCCTTTTTAAAAATCAGAAATACATCATCTCCTCGTTCCTACCCTCCCCCATTTTTATTTCCTAGGTGCTCACACCTCACAGGGGACTCTCAAGCTCCTGCCTTCTTGGTCCAACACAGTCTTGTTTATATTTTATTGTCCAGATTTTAAGACCCAGTTTTGTCTGCATTTTTCCCTTCCTCCCGCAACATCAAAATGAGATGGTTTCAAAGCGAAGCGCCGAGCCTGTCGTAAACTCATTACCTCCAGACGTCTCGCCGGCTCGATGGCTTTATGACACCTTGGCTCTTCCTGTTTTCAAAGGGCCCTAGGTATCGGGTTGGCCGCAGGGGCGGGGGTTCGCTGCACCTTCTGCCGGATCTGGGCCTTGGCTTTTCCTCCCAGCCCCCCTCTGCTTTTCCTTCAAGTCCCCTCTTTCATCAGGATCCCCCCAAACCCTGCCATCGCCACCCCCGCCTCTTCCACCCAGCCCAGGCCACCCGGCGCCACCCACTCTCGGGCCTGCAAGAGCCGTGCTGGGCCCGAACCCTCACTTACAATGACCTTCATTTTAGCCCCTGAACGCGGCCCTCAGAGGGCCAAGCTGGGGGCTAAACACGCACTGGAACTGAGGTGGGGGGAGGGGGCGCTGAGATGGGGTGGGGGCAGCTGCGAAGGAGAGCCTTGACCATTTCGTTCTGCTAAGGTCACTATGGGGCTCTTGTGTGTGCAGGGCGGAAGCCCGCAGCCTAACTGGCTCAGTCCTCCAGGAGCCAGCCAGCCAGCCAGGAGGTGGGGGAGTTGCTCCAGAGAGCAGAGTTGGCCTTTTCCTTGTTGAGAGAGGGGAAGGGATGGCGAGTACTCCACGAGCAGAGGGAGATACGGGATGGGGTGCGATGTGCCAACGTCCCAGAGAGAGGGTGCCTGGCTTCTGGGGCCGTGGGCTCCGCTGGGCACTGCTGCGAGGCTGACACTGGGCCGAGGGCCCCGAGTTGACTGAGAAGCTGGAAGCAGGCTGGGGGGGAAGGACAGAGCAGCCAAGGACCCCCCTCTGCCCACACAAAGGGCAGACTCAGAGGTACATCAGACAGACCGCTTAGGTGGAAGGGCCCCAGATTTTTAGCAGTGTCTCCCTCTCAGGGATAGGAGAGAAGTCCCGTGGGGGTGGTATTTCACCAAGAGACAGAGAAAGCAGGCACACAGTGTTCAGGGCCAGCGTCCGGGCTGCGTTTGATCAGGTCAGCATTTATTGGTAGGAAGCGGTAACATTTACAACTGGTCCTCAGGCAGGAACCCGGAGGGCCTACACCCGCGGCCGCCCACGCAAGCCGAGCCCTCCCCAGGAGCGAGCGGCCCCTCCAGTGCACTGAGAATAACCCCCCCCACCCACCAGGAGCCCTGGGCTCCCCTCTCTCGGCCTCATTTCAGGTCTCCGTGAAGGGCCTGCGGGCTCCCTGAGGAAAGGGGACTTTGGTAACTGGTGGGCAACCTGGGCGGGCCTCCCACCATTGTCGCTCTGCCTTCACTCCCAGAAGTGGGGCGCACTTGGCCCCTGCTAGAGCAGCGCTGGGGGCTAAACTACAGCACTTTTCAGAAACACTGGGGACATTTACACAGGGGAGGGCTCTTCAATCCAGCGTGCACTCACAAAATATAGCATTTCCTATGGAACCAAGGGTTCAGGAAAGGGAGGGGGGAAGGCAAAACCCCGAAGCCACTTCGTTTCTCCAACACGTAAGCGAGCAAATACAGAGTCCCCCAAATACCTCACAGAGACCAACCACACAGTCACTTCTACCTAAAAGGGAGAGGGGGAGGACATGTCCGAATCGCTGGAGAGTTTCTGGAAATCAAGCACCCACAAACAAAACCCCCACTGCCTTTGCAGCGCACAGTGGTCCGGCCGGCGCCGCTCGGGTCAGTCTCCCTTGGGGCACTTCTCCTTGCTCATCTTTTTCATTTTCATTCTACGATTCTGGAACCAGATTTTGACCTGTCTCTCAGTGAGGTTCAGAATCCTTGCCACCTCGTAGCGCCGGTCCCGGGTGAGGTACATGTTAAAGAGGAATTCCTTCTCCAGCTCAAGCGTCTGATATTTGGTGTAGGGACAGCGCTTTTTCCGGGTGGAGCGAGCGTGGATCCAGTTTGCTGCAGGGTTGTCTAGGAAGAGGGGGGTTTGGAGAAAGGGATCGAGGGGCGGAGGGGAAGCAAGGAGAGACGACAGGGTGGAGGAGAGAGGTCGTTAAATTAATTTCACCAAGGATGGCCGCTTTTCACAACTTGGGGGGAATTATCATAAAAAGCCTTAATGCCCGCGCTCTGTTTACCGTACAAACCGCGCGCCTTGGGTAGGTGGTTATGGGAAGCTTTTTATGGATGCGTGTTGCTCGCCTAGGCTAGAGTAGGCGTCTAGACGTTTTTATAGGTTAGTAAAACTATCAGTTTTGCACATTCGAGCCTTACAGGTTTCAGCAATAAATCAGGGGGCAATTTCTTTTGCACTTACTTGGGTCAAGTTGCTGCTGCGGCGGCTGCGGATGCTGCTTCTCCTCCTCCTTCAGTGGGCAGCCTGGGCTCGGGTGGTCGCTGCAAGCCGAGGGCTCCGACGAGCCTCCGGACCCGGACCCGGACCCGATCCCTGCCCCGGGCGCGGTTCCCCCAGCCGCCGCTGCCGCCTTGTCCCGTAGGAACGAGTTGCAGGAGAACTCGGGGCCGCCGCTCCCCTGGGACTCCCGGGCCGCGGAGCACTCAGTCCGTTTGGAAGAGGAAGACGTGGAAGTGGAGGAGGAGGTGGAGGTGGCGGCGACAGGGGTCGGGGCTGCTCCGGTTTCAGGCTTAATCCCGTAGTGGCGCCCGTTGGGTGGGCCGCTGGGGCCGGGGCTGGGACCAGGGCCCGGGCCACCTCCGCCCCCGCCGCTACCACCGCCGCCCGCGCCGCCCGGAAAACCGGGCAGCGGCTCCATCCAGGAGCGCATGTAGCGGCCGGGCTCGGAGGCGGCGGCGGCCAGGGGCGGCGGGGGCACGTACGGGTGGTAGAGGCCACTCATCGCCGCCGCCGCCGGGGGCTGGGCGGGCACCGCGGACCACGAGGCGGAGAACACGGCCGATTTGGGGGCAAAACTACACGAGGCAAACTCGGCGGCGGCAGCGGCCGGGCTGTCGGCCACACCTGTGGGCCTGCCCTGCGCGCCGGGCCCCGGCGGTCCAAAGCGCGCGGCGAACACCTCGTCGCCCTCATGGCCTATGAGCGAGTCCACGTAGTAGTTGCTGAGGGTGCCACTGGAGGACATTTTGAGGCGCCGTGCGCTCCCACCCAAGGTTACACTGCCCGCCGCGGCGCCGCTCCCCGCCGGCGCCCGAGCCTCCGACTAGTTCGCAGGCTGCAGCTTCCACCATTGGTCGCGCGGCCCACGTGATCATATTTACCAATACCGGGAGTAAATCAGTCCGCTAAACTGGGGGCTGCTGTGATTTAAAAAAAAAAAAAAATCATCATCAACATAAGCGCCGCAATTAGAGCCCACGAGCCCGGTCGGTGCGCCCAGCTCGGTCCGGCCTGGCTCGGACAGCCTGGCGGTGGCTGGAACCACTACGCCCGACCGTGGCCGGAGGAGGCGCTGGGGACTATTTGTTCGTCTCCTCTTGCCGCCCTGGGTCTTGCAGTTTGGACCTAGCCGCTGCCTCTCCATCCTCTGGGCTCCGATCTCCCGACCGCGGGTCCCGGGCGCACCGAGCGCTGGGCCAGAGCCCCGATCGGCACGGGGCACGCAGGGCGGCAAGCGGCCCGAAGCAGGCCGGCCTTCGGAGGCGGCCCCCTGGCGCCCGAGGGGAGTTTTTTCCCTGTCCCTCTCTCGCTACCCAGACCCACCCCTCCCTACACATACCCACACACGCTCTCTCACAGCTTGTCGTGTTGTTTAAAACAGGTGGAAGACCTCTGTAATGATATTATGCCTTTCAATAAAAATTTTATGAGGTGTATTTGATTATAGATTAATGTGTCCCTAATAAAACGGACGGATGGAGCAGCTCGGAGGGCCTCCTCCCCCTAGCACACACACACCCGCGCAGCCACACACACCCCCGACGTGAGGCTAAGCACACGCCGCGGCCCGAGGGGTGAGCTGGGGCAGCCCGGCCCGCCGACTGGGTGCCGCGGCCTCCGCTGGGGCTGCTGCGTGCCCTCCGAAGTGCTGGCCGGCTGTAGCGGCTGTAGCGCGGGCACGGGGGGGGGGACGTTGGCGGCCAGGATGCCTTGTCTTCTCCGGGGCTGCTGGAGAGGCCCTGGAAGAGAACACGCCATAGGGCAGAACCCAAATGCTAGCGCAGGCCCGCTCCCGCCCACCGCCCCGAGCCTGCGTCAAAGAGGCCAGCGGGAACCGCATCTCCCCAGGGCAGGGTGGCTTCTTGTGGTTCTCAGGCCACTGTCTTCCGAATTCTTCTTTTTCTTTTCTTCTATTTTTTTTTTTTTTCTTTCCCTCTCCAGAAGTAAGGCTGGGCAGCCTTGAATCTGAGGGAAATGCCCATTGTCACTCCCAAATCCATGGTACAAAGCCTCGTTAGCTCGGCTGGGAGTCGAGACAAAAGCTGCCGGAGAGCGGCCGGCAGAGGATATATTCCTCACTCTACAAGTTGCCCAGAGCACCCTTGGAGGGATCCCAGCCCACCCCGAGCCCCGGAAAGGAAGGGGGTAAATGGCTACTTTGGGCCTGATTGATTGCCTTTGCCAATGGCTTTCTGATTTTGTTCCAGAGGAGATGCCTTTGCCTGTAGCACAGGTTTTCCTCTGAGACATGGCCCCTGTCAACAACTAATGGCGCTCCCCACATCGCAGGGAGGAAACGGAGAAGTTAAAATTGCCCTCCTTCTCCTGCCCAACCAATGGAGGTCTGGGCAAACCTATTCTAGTGTTTCCAACCTGGCATTGATTCCCAGCTTTTTCTCTCCCACCCCTAGGAAATGGCTCCTCTGAAGGGTTCTGTCTTGAAACTGGGGAAGGTTCTTGGTTTTCAGGAAGAAGTTTAAAACTCTGAATAAATACTGAATTTCCCAAAGATTCCCTGGATGGGAACTGTAAGGCTCAGAGCCCCTGAATAGATAGCTTCATGGGGAGAAAAAGTGAAAAGGATGTGTTTTGTGAAGCGACTTGAAGCCAGCGGAGACCTTTTGAAACCACAGCACAACCTGAGGAAACGAATTCTCTGTCGGCTCTTCCCTCTAAGGCCTCTTCTCCTTTCTCCCACGCAGGACTAGATAAGCCTGCACTCTCTCCGTGAAGGCTGGCTGGAGTTTTCCAAGCTGTGTCCGCAGCTGGAACACTGGACTTCATGGGAAGTCACGTTCATTTGCAAAGTCCCTTTCAGTCACCTTTTGTACATTTTCTTGCCTCCCGGGTTCAGTGGCTCCACCCAGCAGTTTATAACTAAATAGGGAGAGTATTACCTAGGGGAGAAACCTTTTCAGAAAATTATTTTCTGAAAATTTTTTCTGAATATTATTTTCTGAAAATTCAGAAAATTTCATGTGGGCCATTGAAAGCTAATGACTGAGCATGAAATCCTTCCACAAGGAAACCAGGGCAAAGTGGGATGGGAAAACTCACCTATCCTGGGCTTCGCTGTGGCCTGGCTCGTCTTGCGCTTGGGATAGGGGTGGGGATGAGGGAAAGTGTGGGGGGCAGACCTGGAGCCGCTGCAGTGCTAGCTGGCGGTTGTCCTTGTTCCTGTAATGGAGGCCCGGCGGCTTCCAGGTGGGCCAGACTGGTCTCAACCTAGCCCCTGGCAATGACACGCCAGTCAGAAATCACCAAGACCCCACTGAAAGTATTTAAAAAATAAGAAAACCAAAACCAAAGACAGGAGAACACACAAATGGGGAGCTGTGGGGGAAAAAACAGCAGCTTGGGCACAGTCTTACTTCCCAGGCTCTGGTTAGAGGGAAACATACACCCATCTAGAATTCAATTATGTTACTATCTTGCGAGGGGGGAGGGGGAGAAGACTCCCCTTCTTCCCAGCTAGGAAAACAGCACACCCAGGCTGGATTATCACCCCCCCACCCCCACGGCCAAATTTTAGCACCCTAGGCCTCCTTCAGCTTCTCCCATCTTCCTTCTCCCTGCTCTCTATAACCGCTCCCAACTGCCCCAAACAAGCACTTTAACCGGAAGATCATCTCACCAAAGGCTTTCATTTCTACCATAGCATAGGTCCATTTCAGAAAGCAGAGGGAGCGAACTCGTTTCCAGAGTTTATTGCATTATACATGCGACCAGAACATGCACAGAAAGGACAGGTTGCTGTTGTACTTCTACCACACCACAGATGCACCACAAGGGAAGGCTACAAGGCATAAGTCATCAGTATTCCATCTCACCAAGGACAATTGCTAAGTTCATTTGCGAAAAGATACATTGTAATGTGCTTTTTTAGTCCCCCTCCCCCCAAAGCTTGTGGGTTTTCTTAATCTTTTTTTTTTTTAAATATATATGTAATTTAAGTACTTTTAAGTACTGGATGTATTCAAAAACGCCATGAGATCATGGACTAACCACACACACAGACCTTTTGCGTTAGGAAAAACATGAAAAAGTCACATTGCTGGATGGACGAATGAACTGGTGGATGCTGTACAGTTCCAATAAGTTAAGACCCAAATGAAAATGCGCAGTAATAGTTACCCTGCATTACGATGAAAAAATAATAAATTACACGTGCTAGTTTTTTTTAATATATATATATATACTCATAGGGATTACAGATCACTTGCAGCACGAACAGAATGACCCCAAAGTCACATTCTAGCAGGAAACAAAACAAAACAAAACAAAAAACAAAGAGCGATGAAGGTTTTGTTTCCGCCTTCCCAGTCCTCCAGCACTAGGCCCTGGAACGCGGTGCCCCCTCTCCGATCCTGGCCTCCGAGGGGCCTGGGACCTAAGAGAAGGTGAGGTTGGCGGTCAGTTCTCGGATCCGGTTCTCTCGGCTCATCTTCTTGAGTTTCATTCGGCGGTTTTGAAACCAAATCTTGACCTGCCTGTCGGTGAGGTTAACGCTCTTACTGATCTCTAGGCGGCGCTCGCGGGTGAGGTACATATTGAACAAGAACTCTTTTTCTAATTCCAGCGTTTGGTGCTTAGTGTAAGGGCACCTCTTCTTTCTGCCACTCTTTGCAGTGAGCCAATTGCTGGTTGGAGTATCAGACTTGATTTCCTCTAACAAAATTAAAAGGGAGAAGAAGAAAAAAAATCAAGATTTTTTTTTTTTTCTCTCAGTCTTTTCAAATGTACCCTTGGCCGTGACCCTGCTGGCAGCCAGGCCGCTTTGGGAAATGCTGGTATTAAACATTACTCATATGAGGTGGGCCCTGGAAAGGATTTGTAATTGACACCAGATTAGTTTAAATGCCCAAAATGACACGATGGGCGGGTACTCTTGCCCTCGTTGTCAGGGTTCTCTCTCTTTCTCTCTCTCAACTTTCTGACCTGCACAAAACATCAGTACAATAGTCAACTTTCAGGATCTCCCCAGCAACATTCTAAGTGGGCAGTTCATAATTGGGCTGGAGTGGAAGAAACAAACCACAGGTTGAACAAGTATCTACGAACCCCACCGCTGCCTCACATCCCCAAGTCCGCCACTTCTTCCCCACTTTTCCTGCCCGTGCGGGGAGCCCCACAACCAGGTTGATATTTGCCCTTCTCTTTCAAAAGATAACCAAGGAAGCGAGTACACCTTCTCCGACCTGCCTGGGGCATTGTTGTACTCCCCAGAATTTCTTGCATTCTCTTGTCTTCTTGTCCCCACACAAAAGCATCCCTCCCACCCCCAGAAATGTGGCTCCCTACCGTGGCCCACCTCTGAACACTGAGGGAGAGGCTTAGGGGCAGGGTTCCTCTTCAAAATGCCAGGACCCCTGTCTCTTTGCCCCAGAAGCCCTAAGGCTGGCCCAGCCGGGTGGGCCCTGCAGATTCCATTCCCCCCACCCCCCACCAGCCTTTGCCCTCTTTGCAAATGGATTGCAAAGCTTACGGCACTTTTCTCCAGACAAAGCCAAGGTTACCTAACCCCGCAGAGGCCGGGAGCCCTGGTCCCCAGCCCCAGCGCCAACCAGCCCAGTCATTTCGTTCCCATCGCCGCCCCAAGCTCGCAGGATGCGGGGTGCACACACTTGAACGCGAACACAGTGCCTTGGACCGCCTTAAAATCATCATTGGGTGAAAGGCAAAGCTGGGACTGCAAATCTGAGCAGGAGAAAGGAGGTTCTGGGGCCGTGTTTACAAGCCGCCCTCTTTTGTTGCATTTCAGGTCTAGCTCAGGAAAAATAAACCCGGCAAGCCCTTCCTCTGTCCAGGCGCCATCAGCGTGGGGCCAGGACTAGCCAGGAGGGCCAGGGCAGCCGGGAAGAAGTGGGAACCATCTCGAGACTGAGACTGCCCCTCTAAAAGCCAGGAGGAGCAGCACCTGCCAGTCGGGCCCCGCCTCAGCTGCCCGGGCTCAACGCTGGGCACCCAGGCGCTCCCTCTCCGCCGGGTTCCCGGGCTGCACGCCCCGCTGGGGTGGCAACTTGTTCATACCGACCTTTGCTTTCCTTCTCCTGTACTTCGGGACTGGACACGGAGACCTCAGCCAGGCAGCTCCTTTCTTCTGGAAGGCCGCCCTTGGCCTCGGGGCTCTCCACCTGGGAGACTTTGGTGGGCTCCTGGCCGCTCACGGGCTCGTTCATCTTCTTTTCCATCTGCAGCTGGGCGGCCGAGAGCTGCGGCTTGGCCGCGCCGCGAGGGTTGAGCTGGAGCATGACTGTGGAGCTGCCTTCGGGGCTGTTATTGTACTCTTGGGTTTTCCCGGTGGCGTAGGTCTGACTCAGTCTAAAATATCCAGGGACAGGAACCTCGGGGTTCTCAACGGGACAGGACTCAGGGACCAGCCTCTGGTACGAAGGGACCTCAGCAGAAATGAGTTTGTTGCGCTTATCAGAATACATGCAGCAATTGGATTCTTCCTTAATGTTGGTGGTGAAGGAGCAAGTAGGGACTTGCTGTGTAACAGGTTGCTCTATTCGACAAGATCTGTTCGGGTCTGTCCAACTGTCTACTTGAGGTATATAAGGATGCACATTCATACCCATATTTTGGTGGTTCACTTCTCTTTTGGCCAGAGACGGGAGCAGTCCACAGGTTTGCATTCCATAGGTCCCCATGTCTGCGCTAGGTGGTGGCATGTACATGCTGGCGCTGCCGGAATAAAAACTGTCACTCCTGCAGGCACTGATCAAGGAATCTACTAAAAAAGTATTAGCAGCAGGAGAGCTGTTGGGAAAGGACATTTTGGGGAGGAATTTGAAGAAGAGAGATTGTGTCCTTTGTAGGCTGACATCTCTAGGAAAACATTCCCCGTGTAATTGTGGATGCCTCTGCCGACCACATGACAACCAAGCCAATGAGATTTGAAAATGGCCTTGAGCCGCAGCCTCCTCGCAGGTCACGTGCTCCAGAGCCCGGCCGGCCGGCCGCGTAAGCACGGACAACAGCGACATCTACTACGCGCCCGCGATAGTGCGCGCTGGAGACAACCGGTCCGGCGCTCTCCGTCGCCCGCCAGCCTCCCCGGGGCTCGCTCAGCCGGCCGGCCCCACTCGCGTCCCCCGCGCCGGCCTCTGGGCCCCGCCGGCGGAAGGAAAGTCCCGGCCGGAGGGGCGTCCGGGAGGACACGCGCGGGGAGGGAAGCCAGAGTGCCGTGCGCCTGCACACGGAAGCATTCCCCGCACACACCCAGGCAGAACGCGCCCGAAAGCCGGGGCACGGGCAGGGGGTGGGGGCCCGGCTGGTTAATTTTCTCCCGGGCAGCCTGGGAAGGTGAGTCGGATTCCCCGGGCTCTGAGACATGCCACCCCAGGGGGCCACAGGAAAGATGTCTCACGCCAAGACGCGGTCAAGTTATCGTGGGGAGCGGAGGCGAGAAGGGCAGCGAGGGCTAAGAGGCCAAGCAGCTGGCCGGCCCCGAGCCCCGAGGACTGGCCGGCCCTGGCGCTGTCCATTCCCTCCTCCAGCCCGAGGGAGATGCCGGATCCCGGCCCCTCCGCGCCCCGGCGGGCTGCCCGAGCCTTCGGCTCTCTCTCGGCTGGCTCTCTCGGAGGAACCACACCCCGACCCCTGCGGCCGGGCCGCTGAGAGCTTTCAGCCCGGAGACAATCCCTCGCCAGCAGTTGGCTATCCTTGAAAGCGTCCCTCCGGTTCCCAGGGGGAGAACTAATCCAAGGTTTCCCTCCCTACACACCCTGATAATAATGAGCAAAGAGGAAGGAAGGAAGAGAGAAAGAAAAGAATTTTTTTCAAGGAAAGGGGAAAACTCTGGCCCTCAGACTCCAGAAGTTTTAGAAAACTGGCTGGGCCGAGTAGGAGAGAGAGAGAGATGCAAAGGTGTCATTTGGTTCTTCTGCAAAGAAAAATATGTTTTCCTTTTATGGATTTTGTAAAAGCATTGGTTTCTGACAAGTGCAAGGTACAAAAGGTTGTGGAATTTATTAATACATATTAAGAAGAATCAGGGCGATCAATAAAATTCTCATCTACATTCTTGGGCTACTTGGTAATTTTCTTGCTTCTGAAGGTTTTTAAAGAGTTATACCCGCTGTTGCCACACACGGGAAGATATTTTATTAACAAATCAATCGAGACTTTGTAAAGGATAAGATTAATAGTTAAGATTTAGCATAATGGCGTTCGCTTTATGAATTATTGAAAATTATACTATTGATTTTTCCCCTTCGCTACTAACCAAGAAGGTCAATTTTTGTTTTAACACAAATCGTCAAATATTAAAAGCTATACTTTTGTCAGAAGTTGAGTTTTATAGTTTTGGACAATTCCTAAAATTATTTGACACCGTTTTGCTTGGGTAAGGGGAGGGAGAAAAAAAAAAGGAGGTGGGAGAACCTTAGTCCTCTGTTTCCTTTGGTGACGGAAAGTTCTATAAAGAGGATTTGGTCTGGGGTTGTGGTTGAGCTCATTAAAGAATAACCACCATCACCACCATGGAAACTCAGAGTTTTATGAGAAACTTCTCCAACAACTTCCTTTCTTGTTCTCTGGTTGCAGGCGGGTGAGCCGCCCTTCGGAAGCCCCGGCCTCGGGGCAGCAGCGGGGAGCTTTAACCTTGATTTCCAAAGGCTTGCCCTGGTCGAGGGGCCTGGCCAAGGCACAGGAGCCGTCCTCAGGCTTCCCAGATCCCCTTCCCTGTGTCGGACAGAGGAAATGGGCCCCAGAAACCCTGATTGTGAACCAGTTCTCTGCCCGGAAAGGCGTCTGTGTTTTCTTCCCCCAACACTCGCCCTGTCATGGGCTGGCCTTGGGTTTCAGGCCCAGAGACTGAACTTGTGGGCAAATTGGGTTTCCGCCTCAGCTGAACATTTCTTTGGAGCCTGATGCTCATTAAAGCGCCTCGGCATTCTGGGGGTCGGGGGGAACTAGGAGCCTGCTCACCCCTTCACAAAAACCTTTTCCAAAAAACCCTCTGTCCCCCCTCCCCAAAAGGAATCTCCCCCGGCCCGGTGGAAACAGGCGCTGAACATTATTTTCGGCCTTGGGACCACTTTGCCTGTCCCCTCGAAGTGCCCTCACCCAAACAATAACCCCCTTTAAAAACCTCCGCGGTGGCAATGAGACAGACCTTTTAAACCTTTACGCAGCTGTTCAAATACAACATCATTGTCAGGTTAAAAGCCTGGCGCCTCTAACTGATCCGGCTGCGGGATGCCGGGCGGCGAAGTCCGAGGTTTAAACATTACCTTTCCATAGGGGTGGCTGTTTTTAAGCTTGAGGATGGGGGGGGTGGGGTGGGGTGGGGTGGGTGGTGAGGAAGGCAGGAAAAAAAAATCCAACTTTTGACTCTAGTCTGCTGCCGCTCCGATTCCAAGCTAATAGTCACAGACCGGCACCCCAAAAATTGTTTTCTCGGAAGGTGGGGATCATGATCCCGGCCACGGCTAAGCGTGCCCAGGGCTGGACAGAGTGCCCGCTGCACACGCTCTCGGCAGGCGCCCTGACGCCAGCCTGGCGCTCGGGACGGTCGTCCCTTTGCCTCTCAGCCAGGGTCGCTGCCTGGAACTCGGTTGTCCAATTCTCCCTATCCCACTCGTGAGGCAAGACTGTTCAATCTAATCGGGAATTTTATGCCCATCAAATGCCTTTTCATAATCTTTATTTATACATGAAGAAAACATTCAGGCTAAAAACCAGCAATTCCTCGCAGAGCGGGTAGGTCTATGGTGAGCCAACACAAGCAGGATCTGCCTTCCGAATTTGGGGGCCTTTCTGTTTCAGCTCTCGGGGGCTTCGGGCTCTAAGTCACCCCCACGTTAGATATGGCTTTACATAGTTCGTCTTCATCCACAGAAAATGTGTGTCTCGGCTATAATTTTGCATCTATTACCACAAAATTCTTTTATTCTTTCTCAAATATCTGCCCTCGGACCAGTTCCTTTAGGCCAGAGACACCAATATTTCAGAGGAATTTTATAATAAAAATGGAGCAAAACAGAAATAATGCAAGGGAATGATCTGGACCTGGGAGGATGGCAAGTTCGGTTAAGACTCTAAGGCTAAGATGAAGCAAATGGAATGAAAAGGCAGAGGCTTTCAAGGCCGGCCTGTATTTTGCTTAGGAGTATTTAATGTAGCTGCATAGCTGCTGTTTTCGATCATCTTTAGATCAGTTGGAGCAGTTACCATTAATAATAAATCAATATTGCACTATAAAGGAGATGAATATCCATATTTGTACCAAGACATCCCTCTCCCTGGCACAGCTCTTTCCAGAGAAAAAATTAATAGGGTCGCTTTAGCAAGAAATTAGCATTTGTAATCCAGAAGTGGCTTGCATCTGCGCTCTGCTGTCACCAGGAAGAACAGTGACCCTGGGCCTGAGTAGACCTGGGGACTCCTAGGTTCACCCTGAATTTGCGCCCTGAGTGGCCTCAGGGCTGTGCCATTCTTTGGGGCCAGAGTGGATGGGGACACATTTTAAAGCCTGCTTCCCCGGGGAGCCCCTCCGGGTTGCACTGTGCCCCTTCTAGCCAATGTGAAGAGAAATCGAGGGGGCACATGGGCAGGCTGTGGAAGCCACCACCAACTCAATGAAGAGTCTGTGGAGACTGTGCGAAAGGGCAGGCGGCCTGGAACCTCCTTCCGTCCCAGACACAAAAGACTCCTACTTGGCGCACTTTCCCTCCACCTCGGGATCTGAGATCTCGGTGATTCAAGATACACGGCGGTACTCCATGAGCCCCACAGGGTCGGGTCTGTGGGAACAATCAGGAGGGGTCGGGTCTGCAGCCCCCTGAAGTCCTGGTCGATCCTCTCTCCTTTCTCAGGCCCATCTTGGGCGCTGCGGGTAGGAAGGGAACTGCAGACGGTTGAGCGCCCGTTGTCTGAGGAAGGCTGCCAGCCAAGGCCAAGGGGCCCCCCTCGAAAGGTCATATGCACCCCTGCTGGAGTCACCGGAAGACCACATTTGGGGAGGAGAGTTCTCTCCCCACCTGGACTGAGACCTAGGTTCGGCTCAGAGAAATGTCGCTTCACAGTAGCTAAGCAGGACCCGCGGTCAGACAGGCGGGAGTGGGGGGTTGCCCATGGAGAACACCTATATCTCTGGCTAGCGCCTCACTACGGGGCTCATGGCACCCCAGTTTCCACTGAAGCTGATGCCAGCTCCCAGGGGCGGACCCAGGGCCTTTGGTCCAGGGTTTGGAGAAAGGAGACACAGGCAGCAGAGCCGAGGAGACCAGCACTAATTCTGGGCGTTGCGGGGGCTTCACAATGAACTTCGGGAAAGAAGGGACAGCCACTCTCCCTTAGAACAGCCCGTGCTGGATCCCTCCCTTTTGGACAGAGGATGGCGACACAGGCCCTCCCCACAGCCAGGGGCTTTGCAAAAGGGGGCTGGGGGGCAGGAGGGCATACAGCAAGAGGACTGCTTCTGAGAGCTGGTGCCAAAATCAAACTCCGTTCTCAAGGCCAGCAGGCGGCTGAAAAGAATGTCCAGGATTCTGTCAAACGCAAAGCTCGTTTGCTTCAAATGCAATCTCCACACTCTGCCGCCTTGCCTCGCAGTATAAACGTTTCCGCGGACAGCCTGCCGCTTCCCGCAGCCACATCGGCCCAGCCGGACCCAGACGCCCCAAATCATAGTTCCGCCTGCGCTTCTCGCTAGCGGTAGCCCCGGGTGCCAGGCAAGGCCGGCTTGGGGGGAACTCCCTCGCCCAGAACGACCCCTTCAGTCCCGACGCGTCTCATTTTCTCTGAGACCACACTCAGCTAAGTTGCTGGCGCCCCATCTGTCTTAAACAAAAGCCTTTTAATCATCCCGGGCGGTCGGAGAGGGGACCAGGCGGTCGCTGTTTTTGGGAGGAGTTGGTCCTACCCTCATATCGTTCTCCAAACTCAAACCAACAAGAAAATTAATTTCTCTCATTTAATTAATTCTCAGTGGCATGACCTATTTCGAAATGTACGTATCGGTCTTTTTGAAAAAAATCTGTCCTTGACACCACCAAGTTATACCAAGGTATTCTTTGCAACAGCGTTATCTTGAAGGAGACAACGATTAGGTGATTGTCTGTTTCAGGAATCTGGGTAGCTCCCTTTTCTCTGTCTTTATACAACTTCCCACACCTCGTGGCTGCTTAGAACAAACAAACAGCAAACAAATACCTTAGTGGCCGCGTGTTTCTAACGGGCTGAGATTGCCTATTAAAATCAGTATTGGAAAGATACGGTACCCCGGCCTCTCCGCCAAACGCGGCTTCTGGAACGTGAGCGCGCCCCCGTGTGGCTCTCCAAGGCCATGCAAACGGGAAATGGTATCTCTAGGTTCGGCTTACCTAAGGTAGTGGACACACAAGCTTGCTACATTTAGACGCAGTTAAAAAAAAAAAAAAAAAAAAAAAAAAGATAGATGGAGAGAGAAAGAAATAAAGCAGTTTTAAGCTCCTGCAACGATCATACTACCAGGGCACTGACATTTTAACGGACGCCCAGAATTCCACACAAAGGAATCCCCTTCCGAACGAAATTATTCAATTGTAGGCTTTGTTTCTCTTGCAATTTTCACCAAAGGTTGAGGGACACTTTGGAAAACAATATAAATATTTTTAGTTCTGTTCCATATCATAGAAAGCACAATAACTTATCTGATGGTGCAGCAGTTTTTTTCAAATATAGTGAAGGTGTAAATCTGACTAAAGCTTCCTCTTTCAAATGCCCGCTTTGAAAGCGGTGGTTCTGCATTAGAGCAAAGGGGACTGCTGTCTGTTACCCCCCCCCAAAAAACCCTACTTCAGTATATACTAGCTGTATTAAAAAACATGCTGGTAGACACTCAAATCTAACCAGTATTTTAAAAAGAAGTCAACTGCTATTGAATTACACAAATGTTTGAAGGGAAATTAAGGTTATTGATCCTGAAATTAGGCATTTGCTTAGATTTATGGTGAGGCCCTGATATGATGCTGTGTGGCCATAAATGCATGTGGGGGTCTGGATGTGTGTAAGCATGTGTGTGCGAGAGTGGGTGGCGGCTGAATATCACAGAAGAACCTTAAGGCGTCTAATTATTCAGAAAGGTTAAAGGTGATGACCTTGACATTTTGGAAGTTCAAAGGCATACACTTATGCACTTATGTTTTTCTTCCTCCCCCCTCACCAAACTTTGGCAATTAAAAAATTTTTGTATTTGGAAATGCATACCTCCTCTGAAGATGCATGGGGTACTGTAGATCTTATGGATTTTTTTTCTTTTTTACACTTTGGGCTTAGGAGAGGTTAAGAGTCATGATTCACTTTACTTTTTTTCAGAGAAAGAGATGCTTTTCTCACTCCTACAGTTTATTGCACATTGCGGAAATCTCTTTTGGGCCCACCAGAAGGTGTATAATATAACCCAATTAAGCTGTTTAGAACTTTGGCTTTTATGGTGTTGTCTAGACAGTTCAAGGTTTTGTAAACAGCCTGGCCTGGCCCAGCAACATACCGTGCAGTTCAGCCCCCACCACATTCTTTAACTTGAAGCGATAATGCAGTGAGAATTGGGTCTGCGGCCTCAGGCCCTATTCCAGGGAGGGGTCTTACCTTCTCTACCCTATGCCTGCTGTGACCCTAGCAAGGACCCCAAGCCCTCTCAACCACTGGTAACTTCCTTTTAACAAACTATTTTTTTTTCAATGAAGCTTTCTAATTTTGGTTTCTTTTTGTCAGGGATCTTGGCTCCTTGACAGCTTGTTAAGAGTAGATTTAGATTTTCTAACAAGTTTGCTAAAAATGATGTTTGTCTCTTCAGAAATTCCAAGTTCATTAAATTGGGGATGGGAGGAGGAGACTTCCTTCTTAGGTTCCTGCTGCCCCAGCTTCATTGCCTGGAGGAAGCAGCACCAGAATGGCTGGGTCACAGCCTTAATTCAGAAATTCAACCCTAAAGTGATTTTTAAAACCAATGTAGCCTGGACAAGGTGGGAGAGAGCTACTCTTATTTCAGCGTGATTAAAAAGCATTTCGCTTGCTTTTCAGTTGCATATGGGAGAAGGTTCTGGCTACTAAAATCCCCTCATCAGACACTAAACTTCTTTAGAGAGAAAAAATCATATAGTGTGTTGAAGCTGTAACCTCCATTTTACCAGAAACCATTTATTCACACAAAACACAGTGACTTATGCCTTGATACGACAGACCAACAAACCGAAGATACATTTCCCAGAGTTTAAATAATCTGCATTCGCCAAGGGGGATGGTCAGGTCCCTTAAACTCAGAACAAAAACAAGCACCTTCCAGCCCAGCGGCCTAACTCTCTACAGATCCCACAGCGTCCCCACGGGGACTCCGAGAGAAGGAGGGAGAACGACAGCACATTGGCGGTAAAATTGTAAAGGGACGTTTGCATTTACCATTTTCCCCTCATTAGGATCCATTCGGCCAAGTCCCCGGCCTCGTCCGCAGGCAGCAGTGGTCGCTGGGAGGTCCCGAGTTGACCGTGGGAAGAAATCGTGGAGTTCCACAGAGAAGAGGCGTCATTAAACCCAAGGACATTGGGCCTGCCGAGGGCAGGCCGGTGGGGAAGTGGGTGGGTGAGTGGGGCTCGGGAAGAGGGGTGCTTCCTGGAGCTCTCAAAATAAGGGATTTCCAGTGAAATACTGCAGACGGTCTCTGTTCAGTTTCTTTTCTTTCATTCTGCGATTCTGGAACCAGATTTTGACTTGCCGGTCAGTGAGGTTGAGCATCCGAGAGAGTTGGAGTCTTTTCTCTTTGTTTATGTACACGTTAAAGAAAAACTCGCGTTCCAGTTCGCGGATCTGGTACTTGGTGTAGGGACAGCGCTTTTTCCGGGACCGCTGGGGGGCCACTGCAAGGCAAAGAAACCAAGAGGTGAGAGAGGCCGCTGGCTGCCCACCCCCCGCCCGCCCGCCGGCCCAGGCCCGCGCGAGGGCCAGGCCTCGGCCCCGTTGGGGACGTCCCCTGCCACCACTGAAAGGCCCTGCCTGCGTCGTGGGGGATGATATATGGGCGGGCACAGGAGAGAGCGCGGGCGTGGACCTGTGTTCACGCCCGGACACACACACACACACACACACACACCCTGGCACGGAGGTGGAGAAGCAGAGGGCAAGGCCGGCTCTGAGTTGGAACCCGAAGGGAGAGAAACACGAGCGCGCCCAGGCATCTGCTCTACTCCAGCCAGCAGCGCGCGTCAGCCAGAGGCTTGGATAAAGTCCAGTTCAAGGATCTCCCCACCCCATCCCCCCCCTTAAAAGCAGGAGGCTCCAGTGTCCATATTCACAAAGTGGCTTGAAATCTTCCCCCCCTCACTCCATGGTCTCTGGCACCACCACCACCCCCCCAAACTGGGGAAAAGCTCTCTGCAGCGATTAATGTCCCCCTTCGAAGTCTACCTTAAGCCCACCTAAATTGGTTTCCTATCGTAAACACACTTTACAACGGCCCGGGAAATCTTATAGGATGTATAAACCCCTTCGAACGCTTATAAAGTAGCACATAAAACGGCGCGAGCAGAGGGAGGCCCCCGCCGCCCCCCCGCGCCCGCGGCCCCCCGGCCCAGCAGCCCACCCCGCACCGGGTGCCTACCTGTGCCGCCACTCTTCTCAGCCCCCGCCTCCCCCGGGGGCCCTTCGCCGTCGCCGCCGCCGCCTTCTGCCGCCCCTTTGGGCTCCGAGCCGGGGGTCGCCTTGGCGCAGGGACTTCCCCCGCCGCCACCGGCCCCCGTCTTGGGGTCGCCCTTGTCGGCAGCGCCCTCGGGCTGCGGCGGCGCAGGAGGTGGAGGGGGCTGCGGCCCGGCGAACGGCGGCCCGGGCGCAGCCTCGTAGAACTGATCGAAACCCTGCGGCAGGATGCCGTTTCGGCCCACGGCGCTGTAGAAGTTGGAGGCGGCGCCGGCGGGGCCGTGTGGCGGCCCCGGCGCGGCGCACACCGGCTCCGGCGCCTTGAAGAGCACGTCCGGCCGGCGGCCCGAGGGAGGCAGCAGCTCGCGCTGCATGGCCGCCTCCTCAGCCGCCGCCGCCGCTGCCGCCGCCGCCGCGGCCGCCGCGTAGTAGGGAGCGTAGCCCCCGGCGCCGCCGCTGCCGCCCCCGCCGGGGCCGCCCCCGCCGCCGCCGCCCCCCGCGCCGCCGCCGCCGCCGCCGCGGTACGGCCACTTGGCGCGCTCCAGGCCGTAGTCGCGGAAGGCCACTTCGCGCACGGGCTGGACGTGCGGCGCCAGGTTGGAAGAGTAGGGGAAAGTCATCTGGCAGGACGACGGTTGCGATAGGAACGACGGCTTGCTGGCGAAGTCCGACGGGGCCACATAGTAGGCGCAGCCGGGCAGGTACATGCTGGCTGCGCTCGGGCCGCACTCATCAAAGTCGTTCATGGCTCCGCGGCGTGCGCGCCGGCGAGCCCCGGGCCGCTCCCCGCGCCGCCAACCTGAGCCATCGATTGCACAAGAGGCTTGGGCCAGGATCAACTAAGCAAAAATCCCCACCGGGCGCTGACGTGCAATTCATCTTGATTGATTCTGGTGGTAATTATGTCACGTGACGCCATGGAGAGAAATGTCCTTATATCTATATCAGCTCTCGCCAACACGCCCCGGGACGGCTCCTGGCGCCGAGACACGCGCGCGCTGGGGGCGGATCAGCCTCCTGCTCCAGCCAGCACTCCCCGGGCGCTCCCCGACCTGGCTGAGCCGCAGGCCGGTCACCTGTGCGCCGCCGGCGGCTGCCACTGCTGGGTGCATCTGCCACCGCCCGGCTGGGCCGCCCGCCCGCGCCCGCCCGCCCGCGCCGCTTTAAGTACGCGGACCGAAGCCGGCGGGGAGGAGGAGGGAGGAGGAGGGAGGGGGAGGAAGGGGGAAGGGAAAGAAGCGGAGAGCGGAGGGGGGAGCCCCAGCCCGGGGCACAGGGGACTAGGTGTGAGGTTGTGAGGTTCCCACCCCCCACCCCCCTGCCTGCAGCCTCTCCCTCCCCCGCGACGCCGCCACCCTCTGCAGCTTGCCGGTCAGGAGCTTGTTGCTTCTTGCTCAGGGGGCGTAATTGCGCCACTCTCGGGGCACACGGAGCCTTGATTTACATAATTCTCAGCCCTGCGCGTTCATCGCAGAATAACTTGGCTCTCGCCACTGCTGACCCCGGGAGCTCGAGTGCCAGCCTCGAAGAAACCTACACCAAAACCCTACCAGGAGCTCACCCAGGCCAGGGCTTCGATGCCCACTCGCATTTCTTGCCCTCTCTCCTCCTCTCTCAGTTCCTGTCTCCCTCACTCCTTCCTTCGTCTCCCTTCAGTCTTCTCACTTCTTTCTCTCCCGTCCTCTCTTCTCCCACTCCCTTCTCTTGTTCCCTCTTGTCTTCTTCCTTCTTCTCACTTTCCTCGTTTCCTCTCCTCTTTCTCTGTCCCCTGATCCTCTCTCTTCCTTTCCCCTATCAGTGTATCACCACCTCTGTGCTCTCCCTGTCGCCCCTCTGCTTTTCCTCTCCCAATGCTAAAGCAAGGAGGAAGTTCAGCCGGCGGAGACGCCCCTCTAGAAGCTGGGGGGTCTGGTGAACAAAAGGATCTGGAGTCCTACTCTAAAGGTGCCTGGCCTCCCACTCCCCACCAACCGGAGACAAACCACTGGCGCCTCCACCCTCCTCGCCCTCTCTGCTTTTTGGCCTGGGCTAGGACCAGCCCGCCTCACCACCGGCCCCTTCCCTGCGTCGGAGACCCGCCAAGGCCTACGCATTCACGCCGCCAGTCTCCCCTAGGCTCCTTGGGCCGGCATGGTCCCTGCGGGGGAAGCCCCCCGGGAGGTCCGTTGGCTCTGGGGAGGGGGGCAGAATGCTCTCAGCAGCTTTTTCCTCCTTGCCTGAACTTCTCCGCAGCAATTGGCCCCGAGAGCCCTCCATCCATTTGCCCCAAGGCCTCACTTTCCTCCACAGCCGCCGAGTCCCTCTTTACTAGCCCGGGGGTCCAGGCGAGGCCTGGACTCCCGCCTCCAGGAGAGCCAGCGCTTTCCAAAGATAAAATCAGTCTCTCAGAAAGAAGCTCCCCAAACCCAAATCCCAGAAAGGAGGGCAGGAAGTTGCCCCTCTTCCCAAGATTCCTCTGCCCAGGCAATCCCAGCACTGGGTTCTGGGCCTCAGCCCTATGCGCGGGACAGGCGGTGCCGGCTGTGAAGCTGGTTCCCTTCCTGGCCCTGGCCGCCGAAGTGCCCGTATGGCGAGCTCTGCCCACCATGCCGACAGACAGAGAAAAGGCGGGTGATCGGAGCTCATATCTATTTTCTGGCCGTTGTCCCCCCCTTCCTCTTTTTCTCCTCCCTCCTTTTCTCCCTCCCACTCTTCTTCCTCCGCCCCCCTCCCACCTCTGCTTTCCTCGGAACACTGCGCAAACAGGTCTGTGGCGACTGGAGGGCAAGGAGGCTCCCCCCGCCCCAGAACTGCTCATCGTTTTGTGCACCCTCCTTCCAGCTGGCACCCTTGCCCAGATTCCCGCTCGTTCCTTTCTCCTCAGTCCAGACCTCCAGCACACTTATCTGCCTCTCATCTCCATCGCCCGCCCAAGCCTCTCCCTTTCGGGCTCGTGGTCGACGCCCCTGGATCTCTCTCCTAAAATGGCTCCCCGGACACTGCACACTGGCCCTGCGGCAGCTCAGGACCCAGGGCAGCAGCTGCAAGGACCCCCCCACCCCCAGCCGGGTCTTTACGTATCTGGGAGTGCGCAAAATTCTCGCACCTTCTCTTTGCTCGGGGTGGGGCGCAGGCAGCCCGCTGCCCCCAAAGCGGAGCCTGCTGACCGCTGAAGAGGGAAATGAGGAGGACGGAACCATTCAAGTTCAACGACATGGCGATGGCGGCTCGGGCTGGAGCCGCGCTTTGGCGGGGGAGGGTGCGCCATCTGCAGCGGCGCGCGGGTGCATAGAGGAAGGGGCAGCGGACCCCTCTCTGCGCGTTTGCGCGGATCCCCGCCCCCACACCCAACGCTTGGGCTTTCATTTTGGGCCCAGCCCGCTTCGGCCTTCTGCCCCAACTCCCTCCTCGATCCTCACCCCGAAACCCAAGGAAAACCGCAGCCTCCCGACCCGCGCGTCCCGCGAGAACCTACCATGAAGACTCCGGCGTTGTGGCCTTGTCCTTGCCTGCGCGGCCCCACTCGAAGCACAAGGAGCGCATCCGACCCTTCCGGCACAGCCAGCTGCTCCGCGAGTGGTAGCTTTCCGCGCAGCGCCCAGACGCGATGCGGTAATTTTGAGCCACCCAAGATAAGACACTAACTTGACCTTAACTTTGTCAGGGCGCCCCTGGTATCTGGAGAACGTGAACAGACACTGTCTGGCAGCCCTCGTAAAAGCTGACTGGGGAAGGGATTCTGAGTCATTTCATTTATTGCCACTACAGTTCTGCAAGAAAGCTTTTCCTCCCTGCCAAACTTTAATTATTTATGCTCTTTTAGGAAACGAAAGAAGAGGAGAAACGCGGGGAAAAACACCCAGAGCCAGTCCCTTCCCTGCAGAGCCTTCGGAATGGGCTCCTAAGTCAAGTGACTGGAGAACAAAAATGTGGGGAGATCACCTTTGTCCAAGGACGGTCGGACAGCGCTGTGCACCCCCCCTCACGAAGGGGGGGGTGATTGCAGCTGGGAGAGGCGGGGTGAAGAGGCACCCCCCGCCCCCCCGCAGACATGAATATTTACAACGGTTCTGGATTTCTCCTCCACCCGCCGGCCTACCGGAAACCTTCCTAGCCCGCCTCCTTCGGGGAGAGCCCCCAGGCCTTAAGAGTCCCCTGGTCGGCCCTCTGAGCTTGTAGCCGATTGAATGCCAGCCGAAGCCATTTTTTCTCGTTTAAAACCCTTTTTCTTGGTTAAGAGGCCTGCCCAGACTGCGGCATTTCAGAGGACGCATTTGTCTTTGTGCGAGAGGATGTTGAGCACTCAGATTTCAGCATCATTTCTCTCCGCGTTTGATTCTTAGGAATTTCGTCGTGGTTCCAAATCCCTGCCAGGACCTTGGCTAGGAAAGGAGAGAGGACACCCCTGCCTTTGTATTTGTGTTGATAGTAAAGGGGATAAATTTGAAAAACACTGCTGAAGCCCGAACGGACAATCAAGATTTTACACTTAGAATAATTTCAGTCTCTTTGGGGAGTGGTCTCCATGAATTTCTCCTCCAACCCCACCTCCCAGGCTAAAGAGAAAGAGCACGATGATTTAATGGTATACATTGGAAAGAAACTGTCTCTCTGTGTTATCCTAGGGCCTGCATCTAATTCCAGTTTCCTAGCCCTTTACCCAGCTCTCTAGACCTGAGGTCTGCGTGTGGCCTCCGCCTTTGTTCGGCTGTTTTGGGGGAGAGACTCAGCTCCCGGTACCACTAGCTCCCCGAGCTCCATCAGGTGGGAAGACATTGCTAAAGATAGGGCCTCACAACCTCTTGCTTCTTTTTTCCCCCACCGTTGTATTTTTTCTTAAAGGAGCTGTTTTAAAAATATTTTTAAATACACATCAAATTTGCTTCAGGAAAGGGGAGTTGGAGCCCACGAATACTTAGTATTAGAGATTTAATGGTTTTGCTAATTCTTCTACTAGCTTAAGGCTAGGAATTCTCTAGTTTCCATTTCAAAGCTAGCTGGGAGTTGAGGTCTGCCAGTGGATCGGGAATACAGAGCGGACTTTAACATCCCCAGGTTCAGCCAGAGGCTCCTAAGGCCTACGTGGCGTGGAGGCCACATTTCCTAAGAGAATCTACCGGGCTCCTGGCAGAAGTGCCAGGATGCAGGATTTCCACAGGGCATAACCTGTTCCAAAGTAGCCTGACCGAAACGTGACAGGGAGAGATGTTTTGTGTTGAAATCTGAGGAACCTCATATCTTGACAACATCCTCTCCCCCAACAGCAAGCCTTAAAGTTTGAGAATTTAGGCAAAATACAGAAGCGCTGGACTTGCAACAAGCTGACGGTTCACTTAATGCCTTCCAATCTGCCTCCAGTTCCCCACCACCGCCCACTTGGATGCTTCATACGCATCTTGTTCATAGGCTTTTAGACACCATTTTCTGCCTGACTTGGAAGCCATTTTCTCATTTAATGAACAGTCAACACCTGCAGTGAAACCACAACCAGGAAAGAAAAACGAATTTGATGGCCCAAAATCATGAGGAGGGAATCTGAAACGTTTTTGAAAAATTGACATCAGTCCCTTGACAGCTTGGCTGGGACCCGGATATTTATTTCCACTCAAAACATCTTGATGTATCTGATATATACAGGATATTGTTTTTTGGACAAAATCAAAATGACATAAAACATGCACAACAACTATGAGATAAAAAGGAAAATGCAATGAGTCTAAACATAAACTGTGGTCAGTTGGACTGAGGCTTGGGGCTCTTTGGGAGGGGCTCCCTCCAGATCGAGGGCCTAGGCCTCCACTGAAAATAAATCCTCGGACTTAGGGGAAGGAATCTTCAACTCTTTGGCTGTCATACATCTCAGTAGGAGTTGGGGGGCGCTATTTCTCAGAAGGAGAGGGAAAAGAGGTAGGGGAGGTAGAAGGAGCTGGGGTGGGGGGCCCGTTTCTCTGAGGGTAAGGCAGGACACCCCAGCACAGGCAAAACAACTCCATCTGGCATCAGGAACCCCAGTCTCCACAAAGCAAGTCCAGCAGGGCCCAGGGCCTTACAGGTGCCACTCAGGCAGGCCAGACATGGGTTCAGAAAAGGCGCAGTGGCTGAGGCCCAGAAAGGCCCCTCGTGGAGTTGTGCGGTGGTGAAGAGGGTGAGAGGGGGGAACTTCTACTTGGTCAACAGCAGCAACCAGGGGCTAAGGATTGGAGGGACCTCCTTCTTCACCCCCTGGCTGATGGAGGAGTCCCCTCTTGCTACCGTGGCCCATTACCCTAATTCAAGAAAGACACGTCCACACCTTTACCTACCTGAAGAGGGAAGCCATCTTTACAGTTGGAATGCAGGACGCCCTTCTCCTTGCTCACTCCCTTCTCCTCCCACTGGATATTTTTCCCACCTCCTAGTGCAACCCAGCCTCAAAGCAGATTAGCAGCAGTCCTCACCAGAGCTGAGTCCAATTACAGAGTGCAGGGCTCTGGCCTAGACATATGGGAGGAGATAGGAGAAGTAGGAGAAATTTTACCAGTCCTATCTAGAGATTGCAGTTTGCGGTGGAGCCTCAGCCCCCCCTTGAATCCACGGGAAGGAGGTATCCATCCCATTTTCTCCAGCTGGAGGGACCGGCCCAGCCCAAACTCCGAGGTGTCTCTGAATTTGTCCAGCCACACCATCCCTCCCCTCCCCTTTCCTCCCAAAGTCTGAATGTTTAGGGTGGCTTTTGTCCTCCCAAACCAGCCAGGGCAGACAGGAGGGGGGCGGTGCCCTTTCTTTCTCCAGAGCCAAGTTTCTGGCTTTGCCACAAGGGGCTTTGGCTGCAAAGAGACAGAATTGTGCCTTGCCTACTCCTTTCCGAAGGGCTTCCTAAATTTAATTCCACTCTGAGCTCTAGCGAGGTGCCTACTAAATTCAAAAAGGACTGGGGAGAAGAGGAAAGGGAGTCCCGAGGTGGAAGCAGAAATCCAAGTACAAGGGTGCTAGAGTGAGCGCCCAGTGTAAATACCCCAGACAAGAGCTAGGACAGGTGACCCCAGGCCCCCACTCCGGAAGCCTCAAGGCCAAGGTTATACTTCGACTTCTGCAGGCCCCTCCCAGAGAGCTGGAAGCGTAGAGGCCCGACTGGTCCGGTCTCCAAATCCTCTGCTGGCTTCTGGGGCTGCAGACTGAGCGGAAAGGTGCTGGGGACCAGCGGAGAAGGAGCGGAAGGAAAAGCCCCTACCCCAGCTCTTCCTACACGCCAGGCCTCGGCTCTAAACGGCAGGCCTGGCCAGCCGTGACCACGCGGGGGGCTAGTATAGAGCCAGCGCCTGCTCGCGCAGGACCACGCGCTTCTTTTTCATACGCCGGTTCTGGAACCAGATCTTGACCTGCTGGTCGCTGAGGTTCAGCCTGTTGGACAATTCCTTGCGCTTCTGGCGGTTGATGAATTCGTTGAGGAGGAATTCGTTCTCCAGCTCCGCAATCTGCTGCTTGGTGTAGGGTTTCCGCTTCTTGCGGGTCCTCCCTGGGGCCGCCCCCCACGGCAGGCCTGCAACACAGCCCCAACCCGAGTCAGCGCGGCCGGCCGCTCCCTGTAGCCTGCCCGCCCCCCGCGGCTCCCTCCCCTACACACTCTCCCCTGCACCCCACCTCCCAACCCCGCCTAAACTGGCCCGGGGAGCACGGCCACCGTTTACCGTCGGGCAGCGAAGGTCGCAGGCAAGAGGCGACGCTCGCCGCCTGCACTGTCATGTTCAAGTTGAGCGGGCCCTTGGCGTCGTCCTTGAAGCCGGCAGCGCAGGGGGTCCCCTCGAGCAGGGTTGCAGAGCCTGCCGCACGGCCCACACCCGCGTAGTCGTACTTGGCCGCTTTGAGAGCAGCGGCCGCGGGGGCCAGGCTAGACTCGGGGACGAAGGGCGGCCGCGCGCGGCCACGGTCCTCGGGCCCGGCAGCCACATCGGGCGCATAAAACTTGGCCTGCTCTTCGGGTCCGTCCTTGGCGCCCAGAGGCTGTAGGCCGAGCGGGCCGGAACCGGCCAGGTAGGGCTGCGAGAAGCTGCCGAAAGCGGTGGCACCGGCAGGCTGCGCTGGGGTGCAGGAGGCGGGCGTGGTGGCCCAAGGCAGTGCGCCTCGCGGGTATGAGATGGAGGGGAGCGCGGCCAACTGGCCGCCATTCGGCCGCAGGTTGGAGAAGTAGAAGGAGTCAGGCGACTGCAGATTCAGCAGCGAGCCCACATAGCCCGCTCTGTAGAGACTGCGCTCACACATCTCCAACAAAGGGCTTCGGCTGCGCTCGCAGCAGTATTTAGTTACAACCGGGAATAAGAGGACAGGCTCAGACGATTGGAGGAAACTTTGCCTGCAGGTTCTTCAAAGCCGGTCATTTCAGCACCGCCTACATCCCCCGACCCGTTTCCCCCCCTTCAGGGTATTATGATAACACCCGCAATATTCGATGGCGAAGGCCAAGGCTGCCAGGCAGAACCAAGGAATGTTGAGCGAAGGTGAAACCACGGGGAGTTCCCGGGCTCAGCTTCAGGAGCTGGGGACATTGGGTACCTTTGCCTGAGTGTCCCTTGGGATCCTTCTTGGTCTTTATTAGCTTTGCACTCCCTTTTTCCACCCGCATCTGGGCCAGGCTTGCTTCCACCAGCTTTAAGTCGCAGCTGAGGCCTTTTCCAGTATTGTGCACCTCTAGGCTTGCACCTAGAGCCCACGGTGTGGTGGGGCCACCAGCTCTGTCCCTAGGCCTGAGCAATGCTTCTCAGACGCCGATTCCCCCCTGCCCTGTCCCTCTGGAGGGGATTCTGCACTCGTGGTCTAGCAGCAAAGACCTACACACTCCCCAGACCAGGCACAGTCCAAGAAATTTGCTGATGGAGGAGAAATGCATCACAAACTCTGCCCAAGTTTGGCTCCCAGGAAGGTGGTGTGCTCCTCCACGGCCAGTTCTGGTGTGCTTCTCCACGGCCAAGCCCTCCGCTCCTAGGAAAGTTGCGGCCATCCAAGTCCATGGAGAATGCTGGCCACGGAAGGGGCAGCTGCATTAGCCAATCATGGCCAAAGGCTACATTCCTTTTATCGCCTGGAGTCACCTTGGCGACTACTGTCCTGCCAACCAGAACTCCAAGCTGTCCAACTCTGCAGCGGGCAGAGCGAGACGAGCTCCCCGGACCTGGTGTGGAAGGACAGAAGAGCCAGAATCACTTGGCCGGGGACAGCGGGGCACACCGAGGCAGCAGGCTAGCAGCGTTCCTCTGCTCAGTGCCTCCAAGGCGGCTGGCGGGTTCGGGGTTCTGGCAAACAGGGATGCGGGCGGGGCATCTTTCCCTCGCCAGGAGCAACGTGGCCGCCCCCCTCCACAGGCCCTCTGATTTAGTTTGGCCAGAGGACTATAGGTCCTCCTCTCCTGCCTGGGTCCCAAGAACCCCAGCGACCGCGTGACTGGAGCCCGCCCCAACCTGCAGCCTGCCTGGCCGGTCCCCGAGCCAAGCTGGAATTGGTTAGACCGCCAGCTCCTGCACGGAGACCACACAGGCACCGCCGGAGGGCAAGGCTGACCACCGGGCTGCGACTTTATTGTGTGAGTTATGGCGACCGATTGGGCGGCTCTGGGGAACGCAGTCGGTCTCTTCCTCCCGCTCTAGGGCGGGGATAGGGGGTGGGATGGGGATGTCCGGTACTCTTCAGGGTTCTATCAGTTTCTTTAAGAGCTCAGGCTGAGAGACAAGAACTCCACTCCCGGGCCTTTGGGGGGGGGGCGTTGGAGGTGGTGTAGGCTTAAGCTGCAACCTCAGTTCCTAAGGACTTAGGGGATCCAGGCTCTCATTTTGGGAAATTCTCCCTGTTTTCCAGGAGTTACAGCCTCCCCAGCCCCGAAGCTCCAGTTCCAGGGATCCCTGCAGTCTCTTCTCCTTCGGCCTCAGGATGCAGTGATGCTCCGGTATTTCCAAGTTCAGGGTGTCTTCTCCGGACCCTTAGGCATTTGCACAGCTGCAGTATACCCTTGGGGACTAAATATGTGAAGGGACTACGTGAGAAACAGAAAGACTAGAACAACTAGACTCCCTCCATTTCTCCTTGGCTCAGAATGGTGGCCCAGCTACCTCACTTTATCTCCTGGATTTATAATTTCCGAGGTCCAGCAAGCAAAGTTGTACGCTGGGAGCCGGGAACTGAGAGCTAGAGACTGCGCGGGGTGGCGGGGGGCGGGGGGAGGTGCGGGAGGTGGCGCGGGGCGGGGCGGGGGGAAGGGCAGGGGGCTTGCCTGGTAAGCTAGGGGGAATTGGAGAGGATTTGGCCGCGGAGCTAAATCGCGAGCTCTGCCAATGCCGCCGACCGCCCAGGAGATGGCGAGCGAGCTCCACGCCTGGTGACGCGCGGCAGCACGGTCAAGATCAACAGTGAAGGGCGGCACAGCCGGCCTGGGGTCGCCAGCCCGTGCGGTCACGGCCCGCTGCCAGGCTCCGCCAAGTGTCTCGGAAAGCCGGAGATCGTGGCAGCAAGGCTGGCCGGGACAGCGGAGTCAGAGGCACCCAGCAGGCTGCCAGATACGGGGAAGCGTCGCGGTCGCCGCTTTGTCTGGCGGTGCGTCCCGGCTGCAAAGCGTCTTTCACCTCTTGAGTTACCCGTAGACGCGCGGGCCTCGAGTCTCCACCAGCGGCGCTCGAAACCTGGCAGGTTTCGGAGGAGCTCTCCCGGCGGCCTCTCAGTTTCCACCCGAAGGAAAGGCCTCTTCCCGACGCTCCCTTAGCCCTGGCTCCCCGCGGGCCTCCCTTCCAGCCCTTCGGCCACCTACCGGCTCCTCTACTCCCTCCTCAATTCGGAATATAAAAGGAATGCATATAAATAGCAAAGTCTTCATCTGTTACTGATTTAACTTTCAATTCAAATTCCACCAGAGAGCATTTGAGCAGTTTTAATCTTCAGCAAACCTCCCATCTCTCTTAGGCAGAGGGAAACTGACCGGCACACTACAGATGAAAGGAAAACCTCGAGGCAATCCCCCCATCCCACCGGAAACCTTAGAAATGGACTTGGGAATGGAGTGCGGCCCAGGAGTCTGGAATTACAAAAAAAGGAGGGAAAACGACGACGGAAAAGAAGGGAAAACAGGTCCGTTTCACATGAAAGCACATCTTGTGAGGAAAACAAAATGTTGGAAACCCTTCCTGAGAGTGGAAGGTCGGGGTCCATGTGTCCCCATTTTCAGGGGTTATTTCTTCTCCAGTTTGAATCGTAGTCCGTTCTCTCTCTCCCTGTTTCCCTCTCTCCCTGTGTCTCTCTGTCTCTCTGTGTCAGTTAAAACGAAGTTGGCGGCCCACAGCCAACCATCGGTTCAAGATATGAAAGAAATCAAGCTGGGCCAGAGAAAACGAAAGTAGCTTTGGACCTTGGTTCTCTGCGCTTTCTCCAGCAGATCCGTAAGGAAGTCCTCCTACCAGAAGAGTTTACATATTGTGTGAGGTTTTAAACATGTGTATTTAACTTACATACCAAAAAGTTAGTAACCACTACATTGATTTGTGTCCCAGCGCTAACAACGATGAGGCGCCCAGTTCCTCAGCGGCCATTTCCCCGAGTGGCAAAAAGGCCTCAAAAAGTTCATAGTGCCTAAAAATTGCGACTAGAGGTTTAGGGTGTATAATTATGGTTTCAGTTCTCAAATGCTGTTTGGAGGCTGCTCAGAGAAGGTGATAAAGGATCAGCTTGAAATGTTTCTTTTTCAATTGCCAAATATGGATATGTCTAATTTCAAGACCTTCCAAGAGTAGATATTTATAGCAGCCTTTCTAGGAAGAACACCTTTAAGTGAGTACAATTTCCTATACCCAGACAGAAACATACATATTGATTTTCAAAAAAATAAAACTATTTGAATAAAGTGGTAATATTGAAAGAGAAGGAAAATTTTTATTGGAGATTTTTTTTTGTCTGGCAAAAAAATACCATTTCAGACACCACAAATTATAATCTCATTTAAAGACATCACTACTTATGTTAAAGCCACAGGGAAAAGGGCAGAGAGGGATGGCAGAAATGGAATGGAGGTTTCAGAGAGCAGAACTGGGGTTGAGTCTCCTTCATCTAAAAGGAACATCGTAATGTTCAAGACAACAAGATTTCATAATAAATAAGAGCACAAGAGGTAACAAGCCTGGAAAAAGAAAACAAATATGTAAAGACACAGAAGAAACAAGAGAGTTCTGTTTATTTGCATCTCCCTAGGAATTAAAAAATGATTTTTAAATGCCTGCAGCCCTGCACACATAGCTTACAGACATTGCATCTACAAAAATAATCTCTCAGTTGTATAAATATGCAGCACTTTAAAAGTAGTTATTTATCATCACTTTCAGAAACATTTTTTAATCTTGAATTATAGAGCTCCACATATTTCGTATTTGTTAGATGTTTTAAAATTCTATGAGAGGCTCAATACATTTGTTCAGACAGTCAACTTCTTCAGTGGGTTCTGGATAAAAGTTCCCACCCATGGCCACATTGATTCAGTCGTTTTCAGGCGACCGAGGAGATCACCTCATTTCTAGTCCCACAGACCCAAGGTCAAGGAGGAGGTGTAACTTTATACCATCCACCGATCACTCTCACACTTGCGGCCATTTAAATATCTGCATCTAGAGCTGGGGAAATGAAGGCATCCATGAGGACATGTTATTTTCATATTAAAGATTATAAGAGCACAAATCGATAAGGTATACTAAACACATAGAACTACAATGGCAAATGAAATACCCGAAGTAGGAAAGATTGTCTTCATTCCAATATTGATACAAACCCTATTTAATAAGGTAGCTGCTTTTAAAGCTATCACAGTACATCCAGCTGCCCGCTTTTAGAATTTCCCAATGACCCTAGAGCACTGCCCGCCCAGAGCTGTTTCCACTTGCCTCACGGTGACTGCTGAGAGCTAATGATTAAATTGCCCAATCACAGGATATGAATGACAGCAAATTGTTCTACCCTAATAGATTATGAAGATAATCAGGGCTGGAGAAACAGGCATACAAAGTGATTCAAGAAAATAAAACCTTAAAATAATAATGGCACTTTTGAAATTCTTTGGGGGGGATTATTAAAAAATACTTCAAGTCCTTTATACTGGCCTGGAGGGAGAAACAGAACATCAAAAACATCATAAAAAAAAAAAACCTAGACAAGAACAAAATCAATAATAAACAAGTAAGAAACAGAAATACAAAGTCAGGTTGGGCAGCAAAAGGTTTTAGAGCCAGATAAGGGGAAGAGAGAAAAACAATTCACAAAATTTGCCATCACTGGCAGGGAGAGGGGGGAAATTAAATACATATTCAAGTCTTTCCGAAGGTCTTTTGGAGACAACTGAAAGCATTTAAACTCTTTGGCTAATCTCCACATCAGGAGACAGTGTCTTTGAGCTTGGAGACGATTTTCTTGTCTTTCACTCTTCGGTTCTGAAACCAAATGGTCACTTGTCTCTCGGATAGGTTCGTGGCAGCCGAGATCCGCCGCCGCTTGTCCTTGTTAATGAACTTGTTAATGGCATACTCGTTCTCCAGTTCTTTGAGCTGCAGTTTGGTGTAGGGCACCCTCTTCTTTCTCCCCCGACGGTAGACACACATGTCTGGCTGATTTAGAGCCACATCCCCTGGTGTAAAAAACAGCATGAAAAAAATTAGGCCGGGGTTTCTGAAGCACCACTGGGGGCTGTGTGTGTACGTTCGAAGGGGTATGGGGAATAAAGAAAGCCAAGCTGTTTGCATTTCATTATGATTTACACAGACATTATTTGCACATTTATTTTAAAGATTTTATTTATTTGACAGAGAGAAACACAGCGAGAGAGGGGACACAAGCAGAGGGAATGGGAGAGGGAGAAGCAGACTTCCCGCCAAGCAGGGAGCCTGATGTGGGGCTCGATCCCAGCGCCTTGGGATCTTGACCAGAGCCGAAGGCAGACGCTTAATGACTGAGCCACCGGGGAGCCCCCATTTACACTTTATTGAAGAAAGATTATTTACACTTCAAAGTGAAGGCTATTTGATGGACCATCATGGTTTCAAAATCAAACCATCATCTTAACAAGCTTTCAATTTTATGGCATGGTTATTGGGGACAGTTATAAGGATAGTCTCTGCAGATGCCCGTCGCACACATACAAACATACAGAGACTTAAAAAAAAAAAACCCAGGGTTTTTGCTCAAGCTTTGATTTCTTGTGTTTCTGTGTTTGGAGTGTGAGCTCTTAGAAGCTTTAGTGGTGACCCTGGGACAGTCATATCCTTCAAAAGTGGGACCCAACTCTGTGACACTTCTTGGGGGGAGGAGGGGCCAAGGCCTGAGCAAAGGGCACGCAAAGACCCTCAGCTGTGGGAGAAAAACAGGCTTATACCGGCACACAAGAAGAAAAGGGTTGTGAGAGGGGCCGTTTAAATCAAAGGAGAAATTTACAAATTTCGGGCAAACTACAGGAACTGTTCCATTGGGTTAACCTTGACTGGACGAGGAGCACAAGCGCAGCTCCCCAGTAGACGCCTGCTGCTTGCTTTCCGTTCTCTCTCTCTTCCCTCCCCCAACTCCCGCCCTCCTGGCCTCGCGGTCCACACCGCCCCCCACCCCCGCCCCATCCCTACGCGCCTACCTGGAAAGGATGATTTCCAAAAGTGGGAGCCCTGTGGCTGGTCCTTGGCGCAGTACACCTGGCTGTTCCACCCGTTGGCCAGCGTCCAGGACTGGTAGCCCTCCATGGAGATGTACGCCTCATGCCGAGGCTCCCCGGAGCCAAAGGTAGACACCATGTCGATGTAGCCAGGCACGTGCTGGTAGGGGCTCGTGTAGCCCTGGTAGAAGGACACCTCCTTGGCTCTGGCGGGCACCTCGTTGGCCGGCACGCTGCTGCTTGCCAGGCCCGACACGTCCATGTACTTCTCCACCGGGAAGCCTCCCAGCGAGGCGTGCGGCGACGACTTGAGAGCGTTTTGCTGCAAGCCCACGCCGTGTGACATGCGGCAGCTGTAGTAGCCGTTGCCGAAGTGGTAGCCGTAGCCCAGAGCTGGGGCGCCCGGCGGCGCTGCAGCGGCCGCGCCGGGCGCCGGACACTCTTTGGCGGAGGGAGCCTCCGGACGCGCTGCGACCACAGCCGAAGATGACGACGACGAGGCGGAGCCCGCACGCTCAGAGGTCCCGGGGTAAGCGAAGCCCGAGGCAGCCGCGGCCGCCGCAGCCGCCGCCGCCGCCGCCGCCGCCGCACGCCCGGAGTGTGTCCCGGCGAACACTGGCGCCGAGAGGAAGCCGCGACACTGGCCCGGCGCCGCCGCCGCCGCCGCCGCCACAGACGACGAGGAGGAGGAGGCTGGGGCCGCCCCGGCGGCCCCACCGTCCGCCCGCAGCCCGTCCATGTCCCAGCTCCCCGCGCGGCTCATGGCCCGGCCTGGCCTGGCCCCGGCCCCGGCCCCGGCCCCGCGCAGGACACCATGGCGCGGCGCGCTTCCTCCCTCCTCTCCTTTCTCTCCCGTTCTCTCGCTCCCGCCCTCTTCCTCTCGCCCTCTCTCCCTCTGCGAGCCTCCCGCCTCCCGCCCGCCCGCCCGCCCGCCCTCCAACAGGTTAGCTCATCGCGGGACGTTTATAAAAACGAAGTTCAGGTTGGGAGGGGGCCTGGGCCGGTCGGGGGGCCTCCTCCCTCCCCGAGGGCTCCCGCTCGGGGCCGCGCTATTGGCTGCGCGGGGCCACGTGGGGGTGGGGGCGCGGGAGAGCCTGGCTCCTGGCCCGGGCCCCGCTGGACCCACCCACCCCGGCCCCTACCCCTTCCCAGCCCCTAGCGCAGCCCACCGCCCCTTCCCGCCCTCCCCCGGACCCAGGCGTTTGCGCCGCAGCCAACCCCCACGAGTTGATTGCGCGACCGCCCATCCTAGGCCCTGTCTGCGACCGAGACGGGCGCCGAGGCCTGCGCCTTGCTTCGGCCACGGCTCGTTTTGCCACCTCTCCTCGGATCCCCGAGCTACACGGCTCAAGGAAGGCGAAGGACAGAGATGGCCAGAATGACGTGAAAACAGATTGCTTTTGGATCCCGTTGCTTAATTGCCTGGATTAGCTGACCTAGACCCCAAGCCCGAGGAAGTTTATTTTCCCTACCTTGAACAACTGCCACGGGCATTTCACGCAGGTTGACATAAGGGATCCTCCGAATTAAGACCAATTGGAGCAGATCACACGCGCACACGCGCGCGCGCGCGCGCACACACACACACACACACACACACCGTCCCGCAGGAAAATGCCCACGAAGAGCCCTTTGGGCCGGGACTTACTTACAAGTAAGTCAAGCAGCAGAAAAGACTCGGCCACAGCAGAAAAGACAGCCACAGAACCTGACGATCTGCCCCAGCGAGAAAACTCCTGATGCCTGGTCCAAACTGTTCTCCTCTACACTCAGGCAAACCCGGAGTCGCCTCCCGAACTGGGCTCCCCAGCCCCGGCGCAGATTCCCCTGGCCAGAAGAAAGACCCTGCGGAGGACACCTGGAGAAAGCCACTCTGCTGCCCGCCACGAAACTTCTGCGCCTCCCCCGCAGCCCGGCTGGCTCTTGCATTTTGCAGCCACCACCCACCCCCGCCCATTACTCACACCAATTAATTGAAAACTTCACTTTCCCAGGGACCTTTGTTTCGCTTTCTTTTCCAAGCTGCCAACTGCAGAGAACCGAGAGGGGCAAATTAAGAGGGTGATTTTTTTTATTTTTGTTTTGTTTTGTTTTGTTTCCAAGCCCAGTTGAGGCTCCAGATAGGAGCAGCCCTGAGCAACAGGGTCTGGCCTCCCCGAGAGAGAGCGGGCTCTTAATGTCAAGCATCACAGCCCTGGCCCGATTCATCCCTTCGTACCATTTCTCAGCCATGGAGCCCCAGCCCACCACCACCCATCTTAGCCGTTGGTGGGGAGCTGGTGTGTATCCTGGGGTAAATTTAAGGGTCCTCCTTAGTAGCAACATTCGATCTGAGCAGTTGAAAGTGCTGGGGTGGGTAAAGGAGCCCTCAGAGTGAGCCTGTTTGGTTCTGCAGCGTCAACTCCCCAGGCCAGCCCATCTCCAAGAAAATCGCACCCGTGAGCCTGTGATTGGTGAAGCCAGCTTGTCACCCAGCCCTGCCATTCCTGGACCCAAGACGTGACTGGATGGGGCGAGTGAAAAAGCCAAGGAGGCCCTCCTGGGCCTGGCCTGGCATTGCAGGGTGGGCTGCTGGTGTCGGGAGTGTTGACACGCAAAACCCAGTAACCATAAAAGGCTCAAATAAAGGGGAAAGTTATGAGAGGGGCGCTGGAAAGGAAAAGCAGGGGAATTTGACCTTTTTGAAGTCCTAGATGTGTTCATCATCAAATTTGAGTCAGAGGGGTTTGAGCCTTTGCAGAAAATCATAGGGAATAGAAGTTTTCTGGTGCGAACAATTTGGGTTCTTGAAAGACGGAAGTAAAGGTTAGTAATGGAAGCTGAATCAGCGTTTTAAAAACACCAGCTGGGGCCAGGTGACAAAGGTCGCTGATTTTTTGGAAGAGTTTGGCTGGGTCCTCTTCACCCAACAATTTCGGTAGCAAACCAGTTGTGGAACGTCACCCCGAACACTTTTATTTTTCCTTTGTCTCCCTTGCTTTTTCTCAGAGAGGGAGAACACATAAACATTTTTTCCCATGACCTCAAAAAGCAAATGTTGTTGAAATAATTTCTAAGACATGAACTTTCAGTCTTTTAAAACTAAATATCCCTGTGACTCCCCCCGCCGCTGGAGACCTCTGTGCCATATTCTAATGGATAAATACATTTTTAATAGTCGATTATAAGCCAAAAAAATGAAGAAAATGAAATTAAGCTAAGAAGGAAGAATTTGTCAATTTTGCTGATTTGAGACAGCCCTTCAATTTTGGCTTAATTTTCTATGCAGCAAATTACCTTATGCAGGGCTGGGAGGAAAGTCTGAATTAATGCTCTAGTTGAAAGACACTTCTCAATGATGGCCCTGCCTCCAGTTGCCTTGGGGGACCCTCACGGGACTTGGGGTTTCTCTGTCCATCCAAGCGGATGTTAGGACTAGGGACGTTTTGAACAATAAAGAGCATTGCCTCTTGCTATCCTGCTGCTGAACCTGCTTCCAGTACAGCCTTTGAGATCCTGGACCTGGGGGAGGGAATTCCCCTTAGAAAGGAGGCTCACACTGGACCCAGCACCCCAGGGCAGCTGCTGCTATTGAATCATAGGGCTGCGGCTGGGTACCAGGCAAAGTCAGGGTTGCTCGGTTTATGAACTAATAAGACACATAGTTTACAAGCCAGGGTGGTAGGTAGTGGAGGAATTTTGAGGCCGAATTTACGGAAACATTTCATTTAGTTTGTGTACCCTGTGTCCGAGTTGATTTTAGGTTTAAACTCAATGTGAATAGTTTTCTTTAACTGGTCAGGAGCGCAGACTGAACCCTATGTATATGTGTGGGTGTATTATGCTGGGGCTTTAACAACAGACATCATCTTTGTTACATGAAAATCTTTTGCAGCCGGACAGAAATGCCTCCAGTCACTGATGTGTTATTCAGTTAAACCAGTTTTGTCACATTTCCTGATTTGGGAAAGAACCCCTCATTGCCTAAAGTCTTAATGAGAAGGGGAGGGGGCAGGGAGAGGGAGGGAGGGAGAGAAAGCTCATCTCTGCCCTCCTTTCCCATCACTTGTTCTCCCCTCTCCTCTTCCTCCATAGGCACCCTTTCTGGGAATCAATAATGTTCTGAAAATCACATTCTCTCTTGTCCTCCTTGTAGATGATCTTCTGTATCTACATCTACCTCCTTTGTAGATGACAAGTACAAATCATGTACTTGTCCTGGGTTGAGGAATGGGTGGATGAAGTCTGAGATTTAGATCCACTGAAGAACATAAGTTCCTCTATTTGCCAAAACAGCAATGAGCTCAATTAACCCCATAATCAGTGGCCATTACCGCCAGACAACAATTACCAGCTCCTATCAAGAGTGGAGTGCTGGGAATTCCTTTGAAAGTGTTTTCCTTGATGGCCACACCAGGAAGTGCAGGACACCCTCCTAATTAACTTGTAAGAAGTCAAAAATTAAGTGTAGAAATAAAGTCTTCGTTCCAGAATAAAGCCTTAAATCCAGCGGGACTGGCTGGACAGTGTTGTTCTTAACTAAATCTGTACCCTGACAACTTTGAAGCTAATTTTCCCTCTGTAGGCAATACCCAGTTTCGTTCAGGTTGGACATATATATTAAAAAAAATAAAAACGACAAACCTAGGGTAAAGAATGGGGTCTCTAGCAAAAGCCAGACACTGGAATCCTCAGTTTGGGCACTTTCTATGTCTGAGATGTATTTCATTAGGATTTTAGAACACAATTAGGCTTCATTAAATATAAATTGTTTGCAAAAACAACAAAACGCTCTCTAAACCCAAAGTGCTATTTGGTGAACCTACGTTTGCCTCCCACAGAGCAGAGGGCCCTTGTTTGGGATGGAGAGAATGCCAGTCCCGGGAGGAATTAAACACGGCAAGAATCTTCCTTCTTAGAGAAGCACTAACCTTGTTGAGAAGGAGATGGTGGAGGGTGGGCCCAGAGCTGGAGGGTATCAGTAACTTGTTGCCCCCCCCTCCACAAAACAAAAGCTGGGACTGCGAACAGTTTTCTGTTATTTTATCTGGTGTCTCAAGGCATGGGGTTGTCCTTGGCATACACTTCTCTAGCAATGTCATTGTTAACTGGAGTCCAGTAAGTGCTCACTCTGTTGGCCTTTGGAAATGAAAGAAAGTTAATGTTCCTCTTTCTCCCCACCTTCTCTCTCTCTCTCTCTCTCTCGCTCGCTCGCTCGCTCGCTCTTCAGCTCTTCATTCTCTGTCTCTCTGTATCTCTCCATTTCGCAGAGCCCTTGGTCTCTATGAGGAATCCCCGTTTGGACACCAGCAGGGAGAAAGGATGAAGGTTAGGGAAATGCCTAACCAAGAAGGTGGGCCTTGTGGGGATGGGGCGGGGTGGGGGGCGCGAAGAGAGTGAGGTGGAGAGGCAAGTGGTCAGGCTTAGTTTCCCGGTCGGGCAGCGCGCAGTTCCTCAGGCCTGGCGCTAGATGTCCCTGCAAGTTTTCCCGTGGCGTCCGAGGGCGCAAAGCTTCAGGCAGGCAATGGGTCTGGGTAGCCCCAGAGCCCAGGGAGAAAGTACCCCCCCTCCTCACCCAGGGCCGTCCCTCGGAGGGTGCGCAATTGTAGCGGGAAGGAGGAGAAATAGAAACAGCCAGAGGGACTAAGGGACAGCGCCAGGACCGCCAGCCTAGGGATGGCCCCAAAAAGATGCCAAGAGGGAGTCAGGCCTGAGTCGCCAAAACGGCGGCTCCTTCCCTTATAAACCGAAACCTCCAAGCCGTAAGCCGTGGGGACTGCATTTAACTTAAAGAAAATGTATCAGGGATTCGAAGCCGAGGTTTTAGCGATTCTGCTGTCCCACTACACCCAGGCGGCCCGAGTCCTCGAGCGAGCTTGCATCCGGTTGCGGGCCCGCACGGGTTTTGGGCCCGCTTGGCTGGGAGCCTACTGCACGGAAGATCGCAGCCAGGCCCGGGCGGACGCGGGGGCTCCGTTGCAACTCCGGCTTGACCTGCGCCCCTCCCCTCGGGCAGCCTGGACACATTTTTATTACCTTCCGTCGAAGGCCAAAAGTGTTTACCGCTTCACCTCGGAGGACCCGCTGCTGCTCAAGAAACAAATATTTAGTCTGGAGGTCCAACCAAAAAAAAAATTTAAAAAAAATGAGACCTCCTTCATATAATTCCTCCTTTTGACCAAAAAGTGCTTTTCAGTCCATTTGGAGAAAGTCCTTCCCATGCCCTCACCCCCAATGCACCTTAAAAATTCTTGCCAAACCTGGGGGCATGGGCTGGATTCTTGTCTTGTTTTATTGAGTGAGTGAGTCCTGTACTTTGGTGGTGGTCTCGATATGGCCCAGAGGCTAGGCTAAGAACTGGGATCATCTGACCGCCGGCGGTTCTCAGTTTCAGCCTCCACAACATGGGAGAGGTTCAAGGTTTGGGTATTTCATTAATAAACATCAACAGAACTGTTTGTTAATCTTCTCACTATCCCCTATACAGGCTCAGTGTTTTTGATTTAGGCCTGTATGTAGAGAAGACATATGCAAAATGAAAAAAAAAATCGACCAAAAATGCTGCCCCAAAGCTTTTAAATACCTTATAACTTGGATATTTTCAGAGATAAGTTTAAATCAGCAAATCCTTCAACCTCTCTGCGTGGAAGGAGTCCATCTCTGTAAAAGGGATAATAGAATCCCTCCCTAGAGTTGCTTCCAGCTTTAGAGGTGATAATATATATAAAAAACACTTGTAATTTTAGAGCAAAAGCTACATAAAAGTTGGCCAATATTACTATACTAGTAGATACGGAATCTAAAATAAATTAAAGAACATTAAATATTGTTATGGGATGTTCACCGTCTCCTGTGAAATATGGTCTGCTAAACGCAGTTTATTGAAAAATTATAGGTGTCTTTTACCGTGAGTAGTTTCCCTGACATGATTTCCAATGTACCTTTTATAATAAACGTGCTAGAATACGAAATGTTAGTGTTATTTAAAAGATGCAAAATAGTTTTCAAAACCACTAATGAATGAAGGTGTCGCCTAGAAATGGTGTTTTACTTTTTCAACAGACTGAGGTCCGGTTTGGCGCAGGCTTTGGGACCAGAGGCGTCAGGTCCCAGAGGAAGGGAAGAAGCGTTGAGTGAAGGAGGAAGGGGTTGCCCTCCGAACCCCAGCCCCCGCCCGGCCCCCGGCCCCCAGCGGCGGCTTCTGCGATTGAAAGTAGCTCACAGCTGCCGAAACCGCGAATAAAACAGACGGGGGCGCCAAACGACAGCAATAAAGGCATCTGCGACTTCCGCCAGGATCGCGCCTCGGCCGATCCCACCCCCCCGTCAGGGCCTCGGCCACCCACGGACCTGAGCCTGGACCGAAGTGCCCCATTCAGTTCCCTAAGCAAGTGGGACTGGGCTGGGGGAGTACCCTTCCCAGGTTCCTGGGACAGCGAATTCTCTTTGCCTGGCGACCCTACCGGGGGTGGTGGAGCTGGGGGCCTAGACCCTGGAGCTAGGAGGGAGAGGTGGGGGCACTCGCAAGGCTAATCTTTTACCGCGTTAATGGCCAGAAAGCCGCTTCGGGAAGGGGTCATAGAGCTCGGAGTCGAGGGGCCTCTAGGACGGGGTGGGAGGCGGACGCCTAGGCCGGTCCTCTTCTGGTTTCCCGACACCCACTCCACGTTCCCCCGCCCCCCCCCCACCTCTCCACAGCCACCGCGTGCCTATCCAGCTTTGCATTTCTCACCTTGGGGGAGAATTCCGTTTATTACCTAAAGAGGTGGAATTGATTTTCTAAGCAAAGCTCACGTTGTTGAAATAAGTTGGCGCCGAGGGGAACAGGAGAGAAACTTTTGGCATTGACTATGTGTATAAATGTATATAAATATACTTAACACCTCCTCTCTCCTTACATTCCTGACGCGCCCCCAACGGGTTCAAGGTTAAAAGGAAAGCGCCAACGGAGAGATGGGCAAATAGATTCTGGGTTTGCCCCAACACACCCCAACGTGCTGGGTGTGGCGGCAGGGAGGAAGGGGGGCTGGGTTGGGGTCTGAGTTGACGCTGAGGGGAGGATGCGGGACCCGCGCCCAGCGCCCAGATTGCCAGGGTCTTTTGGCCGCTTTGGAAGCTCGCAGGCCGACCTCTGTGTCCCGTCCCTATCTTATCGTGTTCCTGCCTGTGGCCGCGGATCTCTCCTCTTTTGCTGTTGGCTGGTGGACCTGCACAGTGCTTTGGGGGTCCGGACAGGGTGGGGCGCAAGCGCGGGAGGAGATGTGCAACGGCCTTGAGTGAAGATTGATCTTCGTTAAAATGGTTTCCACCGGCGTCATTATGACCATCAAAGTTATCGCCAAGAGGCTCAGCCTCCAAGCTCAGGCCGCAGGAAGCAGCAGCAAGGCTGGTAGGCGACTCTCTGCGCCCAGACTCAGCAGCGGGCAAACTCAGGGCCACAGGTAAGAGGTTGGGTTGGGGGAGGAGAGAAAGGAGAGAAGAAAGAGCAGAGTGGAGAAGGGAGGGCAGCGGGTGGAAGGGAAAGGAGGCTAAGTTCTTTCTTTCCTTCTTTGACCTAGAAATTCGGCAACTTCGCCACAAATAATTCGATTTGAGGAGGGAGGGGGAAGCTGGCAACGTAAAAAGTGGATCTGGGGCAGCCCATATGGCGTTGTAAATCGCGACTGTGTTTAAAGTTAGCTGTCGAATTCTACTATGAAATCGTCCAGCCGAATTCATTTCCCCCAGGGAAAATGCGTAGGCGAGAAGCCTATCCATCAGCAGGGTTATAAAAGTAAAAAACCCAGGACTTCAAGTTCAGAACTCACTCTGCAAACGGTGTTAAAAAATCAGAGAGGACCTAATGATTTCCGTTTGGAGGCGCGGGCCCAACGCACCTCCCCAGCCACGTAGCACTAAAGTGCTTTCAAAACTCTCCGATATTTCCTTTCCCTTTCTCTCTCTCTCTGTCTCTCAGCTGGGGTGGGAGAAGAGCAGCCAGGCTGAGGCGAAGAAGTGGGGAGAGAGAAAACTCGGCGCCCTATTTGTTAAATAAAATACATATTTGGTTCTGAAATTCAAAAGATAAGTAATCCAGACAGGAGCGCAAGGTCTCCTTACGCAACTCTTCCTACATCCTCCCTCTTGTCCCCTCCCTTACCCCTCCCGCTTGTAAATGTAAAAAAAAAAAAAAAAAAAAGCCTTCCTGACGATCTACTCTGGAAAATCAAAGGATTATCTATTATTTAACACGTATCTATGTCCGAGGAAAAATGAGGAAGGCGCTGCATGATTAGGACCTAAGGGGCAACCCAGCAAACTGAGAGCGTAATGATGCCCCTAAATGAAGGGGGAAATGTGCCGCGGCGCGCTCTATTAATCAGACTGTCAATTTCACCCCCGAGGCCAAACCCCCGGGCGAACAGAACCGGCTCTGAGCCGGCAAAGGACCGGAGCCTTCCTCCTCACTTCTTGTCTCTTCTCGCCTCCTACCTGGATCTATTTGTCTGCTCCGAAGCCGCCTTCATTACCCACTGACAGGAGCGTGTATTTATTTGCTTATAAACCTGTTACAATAAATGATTATTCGAACGGCGTCATTCGTACCTTAATGACGAGCGAGCGCTACTTTTTGATGAATGACATCTCGGGCTCGGAAGGATGTATGGGTCATTTTGACCAGTCATTCCCTCGCTCTGGCATCCCACAATTTTTCCGCCTCCCTCCAAAAGAGATAATAATATTTAGAGGCGCTCGCTGGGGCTGAATGAGAATTAGCCCTAGGCGCAGCCCATCATTAGGACGGGACAGCGGGCCACAGTGACATTTTTTAGAAAGCTGAGATGATGGAAAGAATAAGAAAAGAGATGATTCTGATGGAGAGAGGGCTGCACAGCCCCACGGCCGGCAAGCGGTTCTCCAATTTGTCCGATTCGGCTGGCAATGCTGTGCTCGAGGCCCTGGAAAATTCGCAGCACCCGGCTCGCCTCAGCCCGCGCCTGCCGTCCGCCCCCCTGCACAGCGCTCTGGGAGACCTCCCTGCCAAGGGCAAATTCGAAATAGACACTTTGTTCAACCTGCAGCACCCAGGCAGCGAAAGCACCGTCTCCTCCGAAATCGCCTCCGCCGCCGAAGGCCGTAAAAAGCCGGGTCATTATTCAGAGGCGGCCGCCGAGGCGGACATGAGCAGCGACGTGGAGGTGGGCTGCTCCGCGCTGCGCTCCCCTGGCGGCCTCGCTGCCGCGCCGCTCAAGGAAAACAATGGCAAAGGTAACCGCGCCGCCCTTGCCGCGCTCTCTGGTTCCATCCTCCCCGTTCCTCCGCAGCTCCTGCTGGCCCTTCCTACTGCCTTTGCCCCTAACCGACCTTCGCAAGCAAGCTGCAACCATCGGGCTCGGGCGGGGGCGGGACGCATGCTGGGGATCCTGCACTCCCGCTTTGCTCCTTGAGTCTCCCAGCGAGGCACAGGCCTGGGGGGTGCCAGGCCCGCCAGCCCGCTGTCGCCCGAGTCCTAGAAAATGTTTCTGCGGGCTGGTTTAAAAGCCTGTGCGAGCTGACCGACCCCTAGCCAGCCGCTGAGTCGCGCTACGGGAAGGGTGCCCTGGTAGCTGCTCTGAACTCCGTTACCCCTGATCCCCCAAGGCCGAGTGGAGGGGGCATCCTGAGTAAGTCGGAGGGAGCGTCGCCGGGCGCCTCTGGGAGACCCGCTTGGGTCAGCGGGAGAAAAGAGTTGAAAAGTAGAGTCCACCCCTCAATGGTTCCGGGTTGAGCTGCTGCTCTTTTTCATCTTAAACATATTTTTAGTCAAACCCAAAAGACTATCAAAGAAAGGTTGGGAGCCTTACAAAAGCTGCCCTGCTGTCTCCAGACCAGGGGAAACCCAGAGCTTACCAAACTGCGCCTAGATGTAGGCATTTTCCCTTGGCCAATTTTCCTCCTGACTTGAAAATTTCGAATTATTTAAGGGAAAAAAAAAAAAAAAAAACCTTCCTAACTGAGTTCTTATTATTTGGGCTCCCCAAACTTTATTGATTCCATTAAAGGCAGCAATTTGTAAGCATGACAGACCCTATCAATTCAGGCAGCGTCTCCCCTTCCTCTCCCGGCTTCCCCCATCCCCGCTCAGCCCCAGCGCGGGGATCTTGGTCCTATAGTGACTCTCGCACTGTCGGCCGTTTGTTTGCCAGGGTACGCGGAGAGCGGCTCTGCAGCGGGCACCACGACGTCTGCATCGGGCTCAGGCCTTGGCAGCCTGCATGGAGGTGGCGGCAGCGGCGGTGGCGGGGGCGCGGCGCTGGGCGGCTCCGGCTCAGGCGCGGATCAGGTGCGGCGCTACCGCACGGCGTTCACCCGCGAACAGATCGCGCGCCTGGAGAAGGAGTTCTACAGGGAGAACTATGTGTCGCGGCCCCGCCGGTGTGAGCTGGCCGCGGCGCTCAACCTGCCCGAAACCACCATCAAGGTATTGATTCCAGCAAGCGCCTTTTCTAGTCTCCCCGGGGGTGTCTGGGTTGATTTTTGTTTCTCCTTTCTCCTTCCTGGGTGGCCACATTTAGCTGAGGGCCTGAAAATCCGCGCGGTAGAGTCACTGAAGGAATTGACTTATTTCTCAGCTGCCGAATCCAAAGGGTTGGCCGGCCTGGCTGACCTGGGAAGGCCCGGGAATGGCGGAGCCGATGCCGGAAACGCTGGCCTCTGCTTGATTCTGCTCAGCGCCTGCCCAGGTGTCCCTAGCTCATGTCCATGGCCCCACTTTCCCCTTGGGGGCAAAGCCGACTGGTCTTTGTTCCTCTGGCACGAACCCTAGGTGAAACTTTTCATCTGCTCTTGATCTTGGAGATTTATTTTCCACATAAATCGTTACAACATGGAGAAAAGAATACTGTATTTTGAAGATCGATTGGGTTGAGAAAGTAGTTTCCTAAACATTTTTCTCTTGGGAAGCAGGGGGGGGGGAAAGCAACCTTCGAGGGGGGGCGGGGAGAGGAGAGGATACAACGAAATTGTCCTTACTTCTATATCTCTAGGTGATTAATTTTATTAATCTGGGAGAGACAGCTGGGAGGTTGGGCGACTTGGCGAACACTTCACGGAGAATTCCCCATACTCTCTCTAGTGTACAGAATTCTTACACTAGAAAGAAAAGAGTAAACTGCAAGGGATATGGGAGGTTGTGGAAGTCTCCCTTTGGTTTGATCAGGCTTTCTTTAATTTGGAGTTGTGACGAATGATGTCTTCATTAGACTGTGTTGGGAGGGGTAGAAAAGTCCCCTTCCCAGTTTAAGAGGGTGTTGCCCCCGCCGCTCATTTGAGGCAAACGATTCCAACAAAATCGTCCCTTCGATATCAAAATCGGACGTGTGCCCTTGGGACAGGTCCTTGCCGCTCAGAGGACTCAAGAGCTGGAGTGGCGACCTTTTAGAAAAGCTGCCGCGGTAGCCCCTCTTCAAAGGTGGCTAGAATCCCGTGCAAATCCTGGGATTGAGAGAGGGTTGCTCAGCAAGGCTGGGCACCAGTGGGTGGCGGGAAGGAGAGGAAAGGCTGCACTGGGACCTTAAACGCAGCAAAAGGCAAGGGAGCAGGAGCCGAGGGCGGAAGACTGTTTTCGCGGAGGAAGGTGTGCCCGCGGCTGTTCCCACTGTCGCCCTCGCTACCAGCTAGGAGAGCAGAGGGGCCTCCAAGCTGGGTCCAATCGGAGGGGAGTAGTAGGTCAGGCCATTCGGGGCTCCGGGAAGGGTGGAGAGGTCCCGCGCGGGGGCCGAGGCCTCCGGGCACTCCCTAACTCGGGCCGCCGCGCGGCTCTCCCCTCAGGTGTGGTTCCAGAACCGGCGCATGAAGGACAAGCGGCAGCGCCTGGCTATGTCGTGGCCGCACCCGGCCGACCCCAGCTTCTACACCTACATGATGACGCACGCGGCCGCCACCGGAAGCCTGCCCTACCCCTTCCACTCGCACGTGCCGCTGCACTACTACCCGCACGTGGGTGTCACGGCTGCGGCCGCGGCGGCCGCGGCCTCCGGCGCAGCGGCCGCGGCCTCGTCGCCCTTCGCCACGTCCATCCGCCCGCTGGACACCTTCCGTGCCCTGTCGCACCCCTACTCGAGGCCGGAGCTGCTCTGCAGCTTCCGCCACCCTGGCCTCTACCAGACGCCAGCGGCCGCCGCCGGGCTCAATAGCGCGGCTTCGGCCGCGGCGGCCGCCGCAGCGGCAGCGGCTGCGGCCTCGTCGGCCGCGGCGGCCGGAGCGCCCCCCAGCGGCGGCTCCGCGCCCTGCTCGTGCCTCAGTTGCCACAGCAGTCAATCCGCCGCGGCGGCCGCAGCTGCCGCCGCCGCGGCCCTGGGCTCGCGGGGCGGCGGCGGGGGCGGCGGGGGCGGCGGGGGAGGCGGCTCGGGGGCCGCGGGGGGCTCGGACTTCGGCTGCAGCGCCGCGGCGCCTCGCTCCGAGAGCGGCTTCCTGCCCTACTCAGCGGCTGTGCTTAGCAAGACCGCCGTGAGCCCGCCGGACCAGAGGGACGAGGCGCCGCTCACCAGATAACTACGTCGCCGCCGCCAGGGGGCTGTGCCCGGCACGCTGAGTGTGCCCGGGAGTCCCCCTGAGCGCCCCCCGCGCCCCCCGTGCGCCCACGTGCCCTCTGCGCGCTGCCCGCTGCTAAAGCTGCCGCCAGGGGGCGCCCCGGCGCGGGAGGCCGAAGGGAAGCTGCCCAGACCGAATTGGGGGAAAAGAGCCGCGCGAAAACCCAGCGGGTGGACCCTCAAATTATTTCTATTTTTGTATTTGCTACCCGGCAGCTTCCTCGTGTTTCCCACCGCCCGTGCCCCGTTTCCCCGCCTCTGTCCGGAGCTCTTGGTCTTCCCGAAGACAATCCCTTTGCCCTGGAGCTAGTTGTCTCGGGTACGGGGTCCTGGCCTTAAGCCCCGAGGCCTGGTTATTCTCCTGAACCACGTGGCCAGAAGCCACCGAGAACCACAACAAAGAGAGGGGAATGGTGGGCGCCGGGGCTTTGTGCGGGCGGTGGTGGGGGGGGGAGTCCCCCCGCCCCAGGTTCCTGCTGCTGCTCTTTTTCTTCCATCCTTTCTTTTCTTTAAACGAGGGTGAGGGGAGGTGGCAATTTATCTCCCTGCCTGAGCTTGTTAGGGGCCCTGTGCACGGAGAGCGGAAGAATGGAGGTCTGAGAAGGCCAGGAGGCCGGATGGAGAGCGCGGGCGGCCGGCGGGGTGTTTGCGAGACGGTTTACCGCGTGCGGGAGCGAGGCGGGAGGGGGCTGTGGCGGTTGTCCCCGGGAAGGGCAGCGCCGGGGCAGGCAGGAGTGGCCGCCTCGCCTCCACTCTCGGCCCACCACAGTTCTTTGATCTTTGGTGTGGGATGCTGGCGTCTTGCATATCTTATGCAAAAAGTAATGGCAAAGGAGGGTGCCACAGCCAGGCCGGGAATGGAAAGGGAAACGAAGGGAAGGGGAGGGCCGGACTGACAGATCGTTCGTTGTCCAGCTCAGTTTTCCGACTACCGGGTTCCACTCCATCTGGGAAATACTTGAATCCCTAGATATGTGTATTATCCTGAAGCATTTCCTTAGACACTTTTCTAAGTTCGATCTCGATTCCCCTCACCCCTTTCCCTCATCGCTTTCCTTTTCCTTGGGTAAAATGGTTCTTGGCATATTTCTCGCACGCATGTCTATTGCGCTTTCGCCTCTGCAAAGCCACCGCTGGGTTGTTGAGACCCATTCTGCCAACCCCGGCTACTGGAGGGGTTTCCTTGAACTTGAAGAAAGGCACATCAAAACCCACCAGTGTTAACTGCCACGTCAATTTTGATGCTAATAATGTGCAGATTATGACGAAAATTGCCAATCATGCTCTCTGATGGACCTCCTTTGAATGTGGAATTGGAGAAAAGTTCCCCGCACGGAGACCTGCTGTCAAGTACTAACAACCCGCTAAGGGAAGTCATTAGGAGAGACGGATAAGAGACTCGGTACATAAAACATTGTTCTTGGTGCATAGAATGTATGTTACTTAATGTTATCTCTGTTACCTGAAGTGATTTCGCAGAAGAAAGCCACGTTCTTATCATCTCAATTGCCAATTTTCATTTTGGTAACTCGGACGCCCTGGGTAGACTTTTCTCTGTTAAGTTGATATTCCACCAATGTGAACAGCCTCATTAAATCAAGCCCAGATATTTCCATAATGCTCCCCGCAGAGCCACTTCGCTCCTCACATAATGAGATTTTCTGAAGAGTTGAAGCCCTAAAATAACTTGCTAGTGCATGTTTAGACCCAACAAAGTGGGTATGTGTGTGTATTAAAATGTAGGTGTGCTACCTACATATTCGTGTATATATGTATGTATATATGTATATGTATGTATATACATATATATCCATTCTCTTAAACATATGCATATGTAAGAGATGCGCACACATCCGTATATACCCATTGGCACTATATTCTGTGATTTATTTCAAATTCGTGTTCTGATATATTCTTGTTATTTTAAAGACACTGGATTTTAAAAATTCATTTCCTAAAAAAAGCTTTCAGGAAACTTTTGAAAAAATTCATTTCCAGGAGAATTTATTAATTTTCAGGAAATGGAAAATATTTCAAGGGGAAACAGTATTTCAAAACTCCTAGGGTCTATTAAAATATTCCCATAAAGTATTAGAAAACTTCCTAATGAAATAGAAATGATGATCTAAAGCTCAACTTTTTTTTCCTTAAAGAGATGAGACTACTTATGTTAAATATTGATTATGCCAGCTGTTACTGAGTTTACATTAAAAATATTAATATATAATTTAAGGCTAAATAAAATAAACCAAAATATGGTACCCTTTTTATCAGCTTTACCTTTGTAGATTGTTAAAGTCCTTTCTTCCGATCAGCTATCAGATGTATATAAGGTACTTTAGGCAATAATGTTTACATTTCCCCCCCCAAAATATATATGATTGATGAGAATGCTGGTTGGTAAAATGAACATAAATTCTTCTTATGTTAGGTCCATTGGATCTGGTTATTATATTAAAATAAAATTGTAAATAAGTCTCCGTGCTTTAAATATTGCTGGCTGTATGAACTCACTGTAAGATATTTTACAAATGTGCAATAATTATAAAGCTTTGTATATTACATTATTTATTGTGTTTGGTCATGTAAAATAAATGTTATTTAAATCAAAGCGATTTTATTTGTTTAAGAGATTGCAAAACGGTGCGTGCTGGTGTTTGTTTTTAACTGTGGCATCCAGGGTTATGAAAATCTCTTAAAACAACATATTTAAATCCATATAATACACATATCAGACGGATTAATTCATTCTAATCATTATTTTTACGGCAAATACATTACTCATGTTTATAGGAGACACGCACTACATCCAAACATTGGTTTAACGTTAATTGGCTGGCTAAACAGATAAGAGTGTT
>CM052810.1:123816540-123834040 GCA_028533885.1 Nasua narica | reverse complement strand
CCAGGTACTGCCAAAAGCACTTTTGTATATTAACTCATTTAGTTCTCTCCACACCCGTATGATATGGTTTCTACTATTACCTCCATTTTACTGAGGGGTAACCTGGCTCTGTGATGAACAATTTTTGTAAACGGCAGACTGGAGTTCAATTCCCCGCGACCCAGATCCTTCCGTTGGTGATCTCAACCTCTCTGCTAAGCTGCCCCAGGAGGCTGAGCCTCAAAAGGTGACACGGGCAGCTCCCGTGCTGGGGAGCTGCCCTCCGAATGTGGGGCACCCGTCCGGTAGATCTACATTTATGTTGACCAAACTGGAAGGGCCTTGGTCCCCTTGAACTGGCAGAAGTTTGCGGCTTGGCTGTAGGCCGCCGGGGCTGCAGAGGCGGTGTGGGGTGAGTTGGCCTACCCCCCACCGCTCACGAGCCCATCTTGGAGCCTCTCCCAGGCGGGTCCTTCCCTCCTTTGGGCGGGTCACCTTCTCGAAGGGCTTCTCGGATCGCAGCTTCGAACCCCGGAAAGGGCTCTGCTTTCTCAAGTTCAGTCCAGGCCCGGCCTCTCCTCCCCCCCACCCCCCAGCCAGAGGACCGGCAGCCGGGAGATGTCCACCCGGACTTTGCCCCCTCCATTCCGCACTCGGTGCAGAAGACCAAGTGAAAGGGCACGTAACGCGGCCGGCGTTCTGTGAGAGCAGCGGGCCCTGCGAATGAAGCTGGGCGCCAGGGGGGATGGGGACAGGTCGCGCGTCTAGGCTCCATAGGGGCGCGGGGCTCCAAAGCCGCCGCAGGGGGACGCCCCAGTGGGTTCCCACTGCTCCCCGCCCTCCCCACTTCCTGGGAGGGGGGCGGAACCTCTGCAGGACCAACTAGGACGTGTGCGCCGCCGCGGGCGGAACGGAGTGTGGGGGGGATGCGTGTTCCGTGCGGTTTCCAAACGGGCTCCACGGAGGCGAGAAGCCAGGAGACGGGAAAGAAGGGGAAAGTGTAAAGGCTGCAGTCTCCGCGCGACTGTTGGCCCCCGGCCTCTGCCTGCACGACCCTCCCTCCCCCACACCGCAGGCGTTCCGCCGGGTCTTCTCAGCCCCGCCGGCTGTCCAGGTCACCGGGGGCGGGTGGGCGCTTTGTGGAAGGGGCTCACCACCGCTCAGATGCCCGGGCCCGGGAGTGGTGAGCGGAGAGACCCAGCTCCTCTGGCCGAGCCGCGGGAGACTCCCAGGGGCGTGTGCAGCGACCGGTTCCGGAAAGTGCTCAGCTGGGCTCCAAGCCCCGCCCGCAGCCTCTCTGACCTCGCGGCCGTCCGGAGAGAGGCCACGACGAGGCGGGGTCCAGGGGGCCATTCGGGGGCATCCCCATCAGCTTCTCCAGCACCGCCCCCCCAACTCCTACGGACCCTTAGGTCACCTCTTTTGGCCACCTTCCTTGATTTCTTCCCGTTCCCCCTCGGAGACTCCCGCTTTTCCCTCGCATTCGATGGGGGCGGGAGGGCAAGCACTAGGTTTTAACTCAGGATCTCTAAAGCCTTGGGCAGCATAGGGTCTCAATAAATGTTTGTTGATTGAATGAATGAATAAATGAGGGGGGCGGAGAAGAGGCCAAAGGCTCCTGAAGCACCCTGGTCTGCTGATGAGAGGGCAAGCAGGGATGGGGTCAGCAAGGCCAGAGAGGTTCAGTTCCTGGGAGAGGAAAGCAGGCATCAGGAAACACCTGCCTTAACTGCCACCTTTAGTCAGGAGGCAAGGGATGGAGGCAGTAACTTGCTGTCAGGGTCTGGTGGGGTGCAGTCCCTGGCCGGGGTGCTGTGCAGGGGCAGGGGTGGGAGGGGCGCTGCTGGGTTCTTCCCTGGTTGGGTTTCTCCCCACACCCAATGTTCAGAGCCCAGTTCTCCACTGCCTCTGGACCCACCAAGAAACACTCCCAACCAATGCAAAAGGAGTGGACCAGGCCCTAAGCCCCGCAGGTCTCTAGAGGAGAGGAATGGGATGAAGGAAAGGAGGGCAGGGGTTTTCTGGGAATTTGACCAGATCTGCAAGCAGAGAAAAGAGCCCCAGGCCTGCAGAGTTGAGGGACCTGGGCCCAGAGAGGCACCCAGGACAGTGACAGGATTGTGTCTCTGATAGATTGATGATGGAGGCAGTTGGGAAGCTGGGCAGAGACAGCATCAGACTCAGGGCCAGTAAGGCCCAAAGTAGGTCCAATCCTGGGGATGAGGCCGGACAGAGCTGCAATTTGAAGATGTGGCCTCTTAGGCAGTGGGCTCCAGATCTTTTGGAAAGTAGTTGAGGAGGGGAGGCAGGGGCAGGGACACAGGGCCCTGTGGTCTATAAGCCTCCAGACCTAAGGGAGCTGTGGGAGATCTTGCAGACTCGGTTTCTAACTGGCCTCCTTCCCTCCCGCAGCCACCATTTTCCCAAGGTGAGAGGCTGTACTGCCTCCTGGTTTGAATAACTTCTCTGTGGTGTGACCACAGGCAAGTTACTGGCCCATTTTGGGCCTCGATTTCCTCATCCATAAAATAGAGACAAGTCCTGCTCTAATGGATGTTGGGAAGATTGAGTTAGTATGTGCCAAACTCACTCTAGAGTTTACAGTTCTGCCTCTGAGTTGTTCTGGTTACTAAAAAGGAGCGGGGAGTCTGCAGACCCAGCCTTGCTCCATTCCTGAGCCACCCTTGCCCTTCCTTGCCACTGTGCTCAGAGCCCCTAAGGCCAGACGGGCTCCTGAAGGCTCTCCCCCCAGAGCGTCAGTCAGTCCAGGCCCGAGGTCAAGGGCAGAGTCAGGCAGCAGGTACGGGTACGGCAGAGCCGAGCGAGAGAGTGAGTACAGCCCACTCTGCTTCCAGAGAAGCAAAAAGGAAGGGGAAAAAGGCCTTATCTTGAGCATTCTCTACATGCCTGGCACCATGCTAGGCGTGAGGAAACCTAAGGCAACACAAGAGGAAAAAGTAAGTCTCTTACTTCATTGAACCCTCACAGGGAGTTGCCTGCCCGCTTTCTGCATCATTCCTATTTCATAGCGGAGAAGGCAGAAGCTGAGAGTGGTTTAACAACTCACCCAAGGGCATGGAAGTCAGATATCCAGAGCCAAGATTAGAATCCGGATGAGATGAATCTGTCCCTAGGGTGGAGGTCCTCAGCTCAGCCGTCCCTCATCCTCTCCCAGCCTGCGCCCCCTCGCCCCTGGCAGTGGCCCTGGAAATCCTCTCCACATTTTGTTGGTGAGTGACCTGGGCAGAACTAAAGGATCAGGGAGCCCAGGAGAGCGCTGGGAACCACATGCTACCTCCTTCACCAACACTTTCCACATTCCATCCTCTAAAATGAAAGCAGCAGGTTGTGGGACTCCCCTGGCTAGAGCTCAGGTACATAATCAATAGATCTCTGCCTCTCAGTTTTCTCTTCTGTAAAATGGGCATGGGTATAACAATAGAAATTGTTTCGTGTGGGCAGCTTGTTCGAGAAATAAAGCCCTTTAAAGTTTGCTTGGGATGTAGTTAGCGTTCAGTAAATACACTCATCGTGGTTAATTTTCCTTTCTTCCCTGGCTGAGGAGGCAAGAGAAAGCCCGTTGGGCAAAAAGATCTGGCTTGGACGCGCTCAAGTGTGTCAACCCTGCACATCAGTTTCCGGTCTGAGCCTCGGCTGCTGCTTTTGAAATTTATGGGCAGGACTAGGGCTCCTCTTGGTGATTGCACAGGGCGGGTCTCGGGTGCCGGTGTGTGAGCCTTTGGGTCACCTGTGCTGGTGTTGACTGCTTCATGGGCGGTCTTGGCATCAAGTGTAGTGACGATGTTCTTAAAGCACTCTGGTCCCAAGATCGAGGTGGCGGTCGGGGCCCAGGGGAGGAGCGGCGCTTTCCACCTCGCCCTGAAAGCATCCTGGGAGACCCACAGAAGCAGATTCTGACCGCCTGCACGTGGGGACTCCCAACGCGAGCAATCCTTTGGAACCGGTGCATGTTGGAGGCAGAGCGGCTGACCCAGGGGACTGGGGCCACCGGCTGTGCCAAACAAGTGCAGACTTAAGCTTTTGGACTTTTCTATCAAAACCTTAGTTTTCTCAGATGGGAAAGGGAACTCTGTATCTGCCTTCCTTAGCAGACTCTTGGAAGCCTGCAATCCGACATGCTCCTACTTGGTCTTACCCAAGTCCTAACTACAAGTGTCTTCTTAGGACATCATTGGTGTTTATCATGGAGATTGAACCCAAATGAGCCGTGTGCATTGGAAACTTTAACACTTTGAAAACTGAAAAGTGGCAGACCTCACTTGTGGTTCCGGAGTCCCAGCAGCCTCTGTGGCGGGTGACCCTCCGCATTTCTGTCCTCTGTCCTCTGCTTGCCATGCCAACCTGAGCTCTCCCCAGCGCCGAGCTCCCCGCGGTCTCAGGGGCTAGAGGACAGGGACGGCTGCCTGGTGGGGAAGGGCAGAGGGCCGCATGCTCCGGGACTTGGTCTTAAAAGTGGCGAGGTGAGAGTCCTAAATTCCGCAACTGATGCTCCCGGGTCAGGATGCCAGAGCCCCGTCCCCGCCATGAGGAGCTCGCAGCGCGGCGGGTTCAAGAGCCTGGAACCAGCAGAGTGCCTCCTGGGTGCCCCTACTCTCCCCAGGCCAGCGGATCCTGACCCACTGCAGCCTCGCAGGTCCAGAATGGGGACTGGACCACGGGCGCGATCCTGGTACTCCTGACGTGGAGCAGGGCCACGCCTGCTGGTTTATACAGGCTCCTAGACTCGCGGCCCCAGCGAAAATCAACTGGGGTTTCCAGTCTCTCGCACAACTGTAGCCCTGAGCATTAGTGACCTTGTAGGGCCAGAGGATTTTTTTTTTTTTTTAAGAGAAAGGAAAGGAAAATCAACGCTTGTTTCGGACCCAGTAGTCATTCCCAGTCATTCCTAGTCTCACGACCACTTTCGGTTCCGTCTCCCTGTATCTTTGAAGAAAGAGCTAAAGAAGGTCACGGACGCACTCAATCCCACAAACCAGGTGATTTTAAGGCGGGTCCGCAGCCGCGTGCGCGGAGGAAGCCAAGGGCTTGTTGGGAGCGGCCCTGGAGCCACAGCCTCTGCGATTTTTCAAGCCGCCAGATACAGTCGCTTGCGCGGCGAGGGTCGGAGAAGCCCGGGATTGGCCAGACTCGGTGAGTGGGGACAGGGACAAGGCTTCGGCAGCCGCCCAGGCACCACTGGAAAGGGGAGCTGGGGTAGGCGGGGCCTCGCGGCGAACTGGGCGGGCAGAGCCCCCAAAGTTTTTCCAGCGGTGGACGCGCCCACCTTGTGACCTGCGGGCCTGGTTATCTGGGAACAGGGACGGGTGGCTAGAGAAGCTTCCCCGGGGATGCCTGAAGCATCTGGAGATTTTCTGAAAAGTGCTGGCTCCCCAGATATTGTTCTGGGGAGAATGGGGCCTCACCGTTTCTAAGGGCCGGCACTCTGCGGGGCGGGGAAGGCTTTTTATAACGTGCCTTCGGCGTTGTGGGGGCCAAGTTTCTTCTTAGGGTGTCTGAACTTGGCATAGCCCCAAGGACCTCGGTTGTTGTAGGTGGGTAAATGCACCCACACGCCTCCCCAACCACGTGGCAAAGGGTCATTACAAGTTGGGGACTCCAGCGACGCCCAGGTTTTCTGTCTAACTGCTTTTCTAAAATTCATCCGTAAAGGAGGGTTTGAGCTAACGCAGCTCAAGTCCCTGCAAAAGCGCTTGTCCCTGGGCCCGCTTCCCCACCCCCTCCATCTTCTCTCAGCGATCTGCCCCGCCATAGTAGCTGTGTTGAGGTCCTTGTACCGAGTCCCGGCCATCACTAAGGAGGGCTCTAGTGAAACAGCGTGGGCCTGAGACTGCCCCCCCCCACCCCGGCTTCCCCTTGGCCAAGTCTGAGTCCCCTTTCCACCTGCATCATTTACTTGCTGTGAGACCTTGGGCAAGTTATTTAACTTTTCCTAGCATCCTTCTCTGTAAGATGGGAGAGGGGATGAGTGGTAGTTCACTTCCAAGAGGGCTCATAAGGACTTCATGAATTATTTCTCGTCACACAGAAAGAAGTGTGCCTTATAGGAGGCCTGCCATATGAAATGTCCCTTTATGCACACATCAGGGCTGTCCCAAGATCCTCTCTCTCCTACACTAAGGTGCAGGCAGGATGAGACCCAGATGGTCAGGATCTGTGGATATAAAGTACTATAAGGAGTGGGTGGTCAAAGGTTTCCCATGGGGCTTAAAATATCCAGGCAGGCTTTGGCCCAAACGATTTGAGAAAAAGGTCCCACATCATTTGTGCCTTTCTGCTTCAGGTTTGCTGTGAAACCGCCTTCTTTCTCTCCCTCCCTCCCTCCCTCTCCCTCTTCCTCCCCCCTTTTTTTCTTTAAACATTAAGGTAACATTAGCTCCTTCCATCTTCCAGAAACCCAGTTCAAAGGGCAAAGAAAAGCAGTGAACAAATTTCTTTTCGCATATGACCCAGTGGAAATAATGCAGGTTTAGAAGTGATCTGTCTTCTTTCTGGTCTCTACCACTCTATAAGGGCAAATTCATTAACCTCTCTGATTCTTAATTTCCTCATCTGTAAAATGGGGATGATTATAATAATACCTCATTTAAAGGATCTTTGTGAAAATTAAAAGAAATAATATATGTTTGAAGCACTTTGCCTTGGCAACCCAGGAGGACAAAGTCGAGAATTCACAAAAACAGCAACACAAACAATAACCCTCAAACAAAACCTAAGCAAAGAAGAGAAACCCCAAAGGACAGATATTTTCAGTGTAGAATGATTAGGGCTTATTTTCATTCAGGTCGAAAGATTAACAGAGAAAAATGTTCAGTCCAGACCTGCAGCATAGCATGAGTTTCAGGGAGGGGGTTCGGGATACTGAGTTATGAAAAGGTACAACTGTGCCCCATTTGCCCTTCAAAAACTCAAGACATGTCTCCATCAGGCTCAGGGATATTTTCCTGTAAATACATTTCAGTTTCTCCAGTATCAAAGCAGGAAATTGTCATGTATTAGAGGAGGACTGCAGATAAAACATGGTCAAAGCATGATAAACTGTGGAGTTATTCCAACTATGCTGAAGTGTGCTTTTAAAACAGGGAGAAAACCCAGAACCATTTTTTTCTCATGCTATCAGCTATGGAAGTGAATATCTGTATAGCTTCTCATTTTAAAGTCTCTTTGCCCCATATATATGTATATCTATTTTGCATATACAGGTGCAAATTTCTATTTTGTTTTCCATTTTGTGCAAGGAGGTTTTAACTTAATCAAATTCAAATCACTGATTTTTTTTTATTCAAAGTTCCCATTCAAAATCAGAAATAACAAAAATTTTTCTTGCTCTGTTCTTCACATAAAAAAACCCCAACCTATCCAACAAAATAGAACTTATCACTTCTGGTTAATTTTGTAAAATCCATCCCGTTATTCCTTGAGTTGTGCTTTCCATCTTCTTAAAAAATATGAACCAATCAATTATATTAGCCATATGGCTTGATCATAACAGCTAATTTCCATTTCATAATGTAATTGTTGTTTAAACACTGACAGTTTATTAGTCAAGGTGTTTGGGAAAGTTCTCTGTAGCTCTATCTCTTTTAAATGATGACAGAAATAACCATAAAATCTCTGAGTCATTAGACTATTAGTTTCATGGTTTTAGATTCTGTGGCTCCTCTGCAGTAAATATCTCCAAGGAGAATGTTCCACTTGCTCTGTGGTCCTGGGATCACTGCATGGGTTATCCAGAGCAGCTAGTTTTCTCTGCCACCCAGAGGCTGGCAAAAGCAAGAGTTTGATGTGATGGGCGGGGCTTGCGGGCCTACCCAGTGATGTCGGACATAACTGAGCGCTGGCTGGGAAGGCTACACAGTCACACATTACTGCAAACAAAACATGTCACCCTTCAGTGATCTTAATGTCCATTAAATGTGCTCCCTCATGGAAATGACAGTGAATTTAACTGGTAAACAGATGTTACCCACTATCGTCTCAGAATTAGAAGCCTGTGGTTTATGCTTGGCTTTAAGCTCTGGGTTTCTTATTTCCATAAGGATTTTCCAGAGTCATTTCTGGTTTCTATTCCCGCCCATCCGAGTCTTGGTTCTGTTGTGGCCTTACTCTCGGTTTATGGAGTGAATGCTCCTGACATCTTCTGGGGCTCTAAAAAAATTCACATATAATACATAAAATAGATGTAGAACAGGGGCATCTAGGTGACTCAGGTCATGATCTCAGGGTTGTGGGATCTAGCCCCGCACTGGGCTCCATGCTCAGCCCGGAGTCGGCTTGGGATTCTCTCTCTCCCTCAGTGCCCTGCCCACCCCCTCCACCCCCTCTGTGTGTGTGCACGCTTTCTTTCTCTCTCTCTCTCAAAAAACAAATAAATAAATCTTTAAAAAATAGATATAAAACATAACACTAGAACATGCTATATTTAAGGTAATTTGGCCTTAATGCAGTCTGACTTTAATTTAGGGTATGGTTTTAATGAGCTGCTCTCTATATCTCTGTTTATTTTTATTTTTTAAAAAGGTTTCATTTACTTATTTGACAGAGAGAGAGAGCACAAGCAGGGGGAACAGCAGGCAGAGGGAGAGGGAGAAGCAGGCTCCTTGCTGAGCAGGGAGCCCGATGCGGGGTTCAATCCAGGACCCCAGGTTCATGACCTCAGCTGAAGGCAGATGCTTAACAGACTGAGCCACTCAGGTGCCCCTATATATCTCTGTTTAAAATACAAGAAACCCACTAGGTCAGCTTGTCTACCAGAAGATGGGATTTAAATGCCAGATGGATAGTTGGCTGATTAAAAGGCAAAAAGTTTTGAGTCCATTGTAGAAATGTGAAATCTTTTTGTAAGGTAGCCTACTCTCGACTAGAATTTTAAGACATTTACATTATGGTTATACATTTTGTTAGTCATTTATTATCTATTATTGATCATATTTTCTGATAAAGACATCCAATTCAGGTATGCTACCTTCAAAGTGGGTGTTAAGAACTTGAGTAGGATTTGTAGATTCTAGCCCTTAAGGAGAGATATTTATCTTGAGTTCCTTTTATCATTGTTGCTTGGTTGTTGGGTCACAAATGGGTGGATGGGCTTAGCATTAGGCTTCTGCTCTCAGAACAATGAACTTTCTCACACTTTATCAAAAGAACTAAGTACCTTCCCCAAAGGTCTACCATATGAGGTACAATGATAAGTAATCCAATAATTGAGAGTGGCTATCTACCTTGTAACAGTAGGTGTTCAATAATGACTTGTGCATGGGTAGGTGTCTTAGCTCTTTTATTTTTCCATATTATTATTTATTTAATAAACATCATTAAAATATAACACCCTAAAGAAAATTTACTCATCCGTTCTTCTGTTTGACATTTGGGTTATATCCAGTTTTAAGCTATTTTGATTAATGTCACTGTGAATATCCTTGTGTATGTTTTTTAGTCTACATACGTGTCCTTCTCTGGTGCTATAATACGTAGGATTGCAATTACTGAGTGATCTTGGGATTATCATGTATTATTGATTTCATTTCCTGATAAAGATTATATAATAATCTTCCAGTGGCATCCTGCCTAACTCAGAATAAAAATTAATGACTTTATAATTATTTACAAAGCCCTAAACAATTTGGTCCTAACGCTACTTTCTTTCTTGCTATAGTTACCTCCATGGTTTTTGTAGAACATACTAGGCCTACCTCCTCCTTCTGGCCTTTGTTTTTGCCACTTCTTTCTGCCTGGTAGCTCTTCCACCAAATATTTGCAGGGTGCCTCCTTCACCTCCTTCCCTTGACTCAAATGTTATTTTCTCAGTAAGGCCTTCCCTGACCGATTAAAGCTGTAACCCCTCCCTATGACCTTATAACACTCCCTATTGCCCTTATTACTTTGTGTTTCTTCATAGCACTGATCGGTGTCTGACATGCTATATATTTTTGTTTGTTTGTTTGCTTTGGTCTCCTCCCACTACAATGCAGACCTCATGAAGGCAGACTTTCTTTCTTTCTTTCTTTTTTGTCTGTCTGGTCTTTTCCATCCACTGCTATATCTATTGCTACAGGCACTTGCTAGTTCTAGAACAGTGCCTGGAAAATAAACAGATAGTCAACAAATAGTTATTGGGGGCCACACCAGATGAAAAGAGGAGACCACAACGACAAAGGCAGAAAGTTGCCGTAAGAGTTGGAAGACTTGGCTGTTAGTTCCTGTTGTGTCTCTAACTGACTCTGACTTTGGGCAAATCCCTGCCAGTTCCCTTGTTTGTCAAATGGGGGTAATAAACCCTGCCTTTGTCCAGGACTGTTAAGGGGATCAAGTGAGGGAACTCGGGTGAAAATGCTTTCCAAAACTTAAAGTCTTTATCAAAGTAGATATTCCCAATTGGTACATAAGAGGCCCCCAGGAAGAATGACTTAAGAATGATACAATAAGGAATGTGAGACAGTGAGAGCCACAGATCTTTTCCCTCTTATGTCTCATGAAAGCGTATATTGTGGTTCAACTGCCTCTTACTCATGCACCTAATTGATACGTTACTCTTCTCAGTAGGGAGTAGAGATTGAAGACTCCTGCAGGCATCAGAGGGCTCAAACCTCCATTCATGGGCAAGACGGGGGAAAATCTAGGTTCAGCTTGAATGATGAGAGCAGTAGTAAGTTTGGTGATAGAAATCAGAGCAGTGGTTGTCTCCAGGAGGGGGCTTTGACTGAGAAAAGCAGGAGAGACCTGTTTAGGTGTGGCGGTGACGCCAGTGTATAGCTTTGTCAGAACTCCCTGGGCACCTGGGATCTGTGTATTTCACTGTGTACATTGTACTTGTATTTTAAAATATCAAATAAAAATTAAATCTCTGAGGGGTTCAGGCACCCCCTGCCTGGTGTTAGGCATAGAGGCAGAGCTGTTTAGTTTTCTAGCACAGCTGCTAAGGGGGAGAGGAGCCCTTCTTGACTAGATATTTCTGTATGTGGTTCAGGCTCAGAAGTTTTCTTTCCTGGACTGATTGGTTAAGCAGGCTCCAAAAAAACAGTCATTTAGCAGTTTCATTACGTTCTAGCTGAAGGTCAAACTCAAGTGATTTTTAGCCATCTCTCACATCAGCAGAAGCCAGATAATGTGAGGGATAAACACTAAAGGTGTGGAGCCAGGGGCAAGAGGCCTGAGTGTCGGGCTCAGATCTGCTAATACCTAGCTAGTGTTTATTTTGACATGGGCAAGTCACTCACTTTTCTGGACCTCAGTTTTTTTCTTTCTTTTTCTTTCTTTCTTTCTTTCTTTCTTTCTTTCTTTCTTTCTTTCTTTCTTTCTTTCTTTCTTCTTTCTTTCTTTTTAAGATTTGATTTATTTATTTGACGGAGAGAGAGAGGTCATAAGCAGGCAGAGAGGCAGGAAGAGAGAGGAGGGGGATGCAGGCTCCCAGCTGAGTAGACAGCCCGATGTGGGGCTCGATTCCAGGACCCTAAGATCATGACCTGAGCCAAAGGCAGAGACTTTAACCCACTGAGCCACCCAGGCACCCCCCTCAGTTTCTTTCTTCCCCAGGTGAAGGAACTGTATAGAAAATCTCTGGGGTATCTATCAGATCTAACATTCTGAGACTCTGTATTTATTTTTCTACAGAGCCTTCCCTGGAGTGGTCCAGAAACTTCCATACAGAACTCAACATAGATAGATGGTGATGGAATTATATAACATGGGCTGAGAGCTACAAAGAAAGATGTAGCTGGGAAGAGGGATAGGGAATGATGTAGTTTTATTTATTTATTTGACAGAGAGAGAAAGATCACAAGTAGGCAGAGAGGCAGGAAGAGAGAGAGGGAGACGCAGGCTCCCTGCCGACCAGAGCTCAGTCCCAGGACCCTGAGATCATGACCTGAGCCGGAGGCAGAGGCTTTAACCCACTGAGTCATGCAGGCGCTCCATGAGAATGATGTAGTTTTAATAGGGTGGCCAGGAAAGGCCTTGCTGGGGAAGTGACACTCAAAAGTAGAAGCCTGGAGGTTGTCCCTAATCCACCCCATTTGACACCCCCCCATGCCCAATCATCTGGTAAGCCCCCCAATTTCACCATGTAATAATGGTGAAATTTTATTTCTTCCCCTCACTACCAACACCCAGGTTCAGGCACTTATCTTCTCTTCTATGGATTGCTACAACACTCTCCTAACTATTCCCCGCCTCCTGTCTTGCCTTCCCAAATCGATTTTCTACAAGGCCACGTCAGAGAGATTTATCTGGAAGGCACATCTGACCATGTCATTTTGCTCAAGACCCAACAATGGCTCCTTGTTCTCAACAAGGTAAAGACTCGATACTCTAACAAGTTATTTAAACCCTTTGTGGTCCGGCCCCTGGTTACTTCTCCAGTCCGATCTCTCACCCTTGATGTCTCTGTCCCAGAATAGAATTTCTCCTTCCATACACAGCACTACACCAGAATGCAGGTATCTCCCTTTATATGCCAATGAAGGTCCTACTTTTATTTTAAGATCCATTTTAGTAATAACTTCTTCCTGATGGTTTCCAAATTCTGCAGCCTACCCAGATAGACTGGGTGCCCCTCATTTGTGGTCCCATGACACCTTGCACACATTTTAAAATCACTTTATTTGTCACATTGTTTTGATATGGCCCAGAATACCTCAGTTTCCCCTACTAGACTATGAACTCTGAGCATAGAATCGTGTCTTCTTCATCTTTGTAATCTTCTGCGACTAGTCAACCAGTGACTTCATTTGTGTTCTGATCTTCCCATTCTCTCCCCCTGACTGTAAGCCAACCGTGATGATTTATAACTTGTGATTAAAAGACAGATATGGGAAATAGTCCCATTTCAAGGCTGAGTTCAACTCAGGGTAATTATCAGAGAGTCACAGATTTTTGGACTTGGGAGAACAATTCCAGGTGAATTCAATTCCAGGTGAATTCAACTACCTACCTGACACTTGAAGGCCCTTCTTCAACATTTCTGCAGGTTGTGGGGTTACAGAGTCCTTCCAGTGTGGTGTAATGGTGATAGGAGTGTGGGGAGCCCTTAGCTGTCCAGAAGCTTCCTCTTTTCTCCTCTCCTGTGGTTCAGCGCACTGTGTGTGGTAATACTGAAGCAGGAAGTTATTTGTATTAGAACACATATGTATTTACATACACATACACACAAACACACACAGTGGAAATTTAAATCTGTAAATTGCTTAAGATGATCAACAGCAGGCTATTATCTAAAATGTTAAACATAAGTTAGGGACCTTGCTAGTACCCAGAGAGAAAATGATTTGTAATTTGAAGTTAAAGCCATCTGTCAAAGCGAGGGACTCAGAGTAAAGAGCGAATGGGTAGGTAGACTCCATAGATGGATGGCAAGGGAGAAGAACCCAGCCAGGCAAGGGACTGCCTGCTGGAACTGGCAGTCTGGGCACCGTCTACCTCTACAACCGGAAGAGGGGACTATAAGCCTTGAGTTAGCCATACTCCCCTGCAGAAGCTTTGAGTACCACTTAGTTTTCTGAGGAACACTGTCTTTATGTGTGGATACCCCAACCAGACTCAATGCACTCAGCTGCTTCAACTTGCATTTTACCTATGAGTCAAGAGCTTCTCTCTCCCTATCTTCTTTTCTCCTTGCTGGTCTTAATAAGAGAACAGAGGTACATCTGTGGGTGTAAGGAATAACAAACTCTTAAAGAATCAGAATTCTTTAAACCCTGCCTTTGCCCCTTGCTCTTAGTATCTAAGTAGTTTGGGGGTAAAGACTGTCTATTACAAAGAAAGGTATTGAAGGTAAAAAGCAGAAAACTTACTTGGGCCAGAGGTCATTCAGACCATCTTAGCACAGCCTCTTTGGTAGTTATTCCCTTGGTTGAGCTGAAATCTCTCTGAGGCTTTTACCCATTGGTCCTAGCTCTAACCCAGGACCACACAGAATGAATCCAAACGACCAGGCACATTACGGTCCTTGAGTCTTTCCAGACAGCTTGCTTGTGATCACAAGTCATTGAACTCAAGTCGGGTGCCTGGGTGGAGCCGTCAGTAAAGTATCTGACTCTTGGTTTCAGCTCAGGACGTGATCTCAGGGTCATGAGATTGAGCCCCGAGTCAGGCTCTGCACTCAGTGGGGAGTCTGCTTGAGATTCTCTCTCCCTCTGCCTCGCCCCTCCCGCTCATGCTCTCTCTTTCTCTCTCTCTCTCAAATAAATAAATAAATCTTAAAAAAAAGAGAGAGAGAGAAGTCACTGAGCTTATGAATACCGTATACTTAGCCCATGCTGGCCCATGTCAGCATCTCTCACATGGCAGCTGTTATTATTAGTTGTATTATCAGACTGCCTTTGAGCCATTCTTTTCTTCATAAGTGAAGCCCTTTTAGTTTCCCCGATGTCAAAGAATTACCCAAAACAGTGGTTCCTCCTTAATTACATCAACAACTTTATGTGTAGATGTTAGACACGAGGCTGTTGGACAAATGGAGATGTCCTTCCTTTACCCTCCGCTACCTGCACCTTACCTTTTTTAAGCTACCAAATCATTCTTAAAGACTTGGCTCAAAGTATTTCCTCTTTGAATCTTTTTTCCCTCCTCCAAGGAGAACTGATCACTCCATTTCTTCACTTGACTTGAGACTGAATTCTGGTTTGTTTTTTTTTAGATCTCTCCCCACCCCCATCCCCACTCCAACTCACCCAATATCTAGAATGCTGAACTCCTCTTGGTATGTGTCCTGTTAAGCAGAATGCCTGGAAGTTAGCAGGTGATAGATATTTACTAATAGAATGATAACATTTTTGGGTATCAGTTTATACAATATTTATTGATGCTGTATTATCTTTAATTAAACACCAAGACTCTTCCATTCATGTCACCTAGAAATCATTTCACCCACTGCTGCTGTGTTTGGCCACCAGTCTCTTGTCCCTCTCTTCAGCAATGGTGAGGTGGATAGCTTTTCCTTGGGGAGGAGAAATCTGTGTTTTGTTGCCTTTGCCAATAACAAAAATGTTGAGGAGTTTCATGAAAAGCTTTTGCCACTGACATCTTTCACCTGAACCACAACAAAAGAACCAGGGTGTCTCTCCTTATTGCTGGTCACACTAATTCTTCCCAGGTTAGCACCTCCAGGTCACATACACAGCTTACCAATGTCAAACTTGATGAAGTTGGTAATCTTACCGGTCTTCAAATCAATCTGAACGGTGTTGTTTTCTGTGATGAGGGAACCAGGGTAGTGGATGGTGTGAGAATAATGGCTCACCAGATGTTCTCACAAAGAACTTTCTCACTTTGCACAACCAGTACTTGGCCACCATTGGTATCATGGATTAGGTGGAATTTCTCTACAGTCTTGTCAGTGCTGCCGTCATCTATATACCTGTAGGGTAGGTTTTATCAGTTTGGACCTTGGCATCAATCTTAATGAACTGCTGCATGCGGATCTTCATTTCATTTTCTGTTAGGTGTCCTTAAATTTCTTCCTTAGGAAAATGATGAGAGGAAGACATTCTGTCAGCTTGTGAAGACTGGTGGATGGGCAAGGAACAAACACACTGGTGAGTTTATCCAGCGCCTAATGCTTTGCAGCTGCTACACACTACAGATTCTCCATGGGACCAAAGCCGTGCTGCACTAGCCATGAATAGAGGACTGCTGGAGCAGCTGGCTGGCTCAGTTGGAGGAATTTGTGACTCTTGATCTTGGGGTTGTGAGTTCAAGCCCCACATTGGGTATAGAGATTACCTAAAGATAAAATCTTTAAAAAGAAAAGAAAAGAAGGCTGCCTTCTTCCAGTGTGCTGATAAAATTGCTCCGTTATACAACTTTTATTGCTGGACATTTTATGGTTGGACATTTCAAAAATTTCTCTATGCTTCATTTCTCCATCTCAGTGGTTCCCAACCTTGAGTTTGTAGTGGAAAATACTGCGAGTTTAAAAAGAGTCCTGAGGACTGAATCCTACTCACAGAGATTCTGATGTAATTAGCCTGGGGTGCAGCCTGGGTATCAGGATTTTAAGGATCATGTCTTAGGCTGCTAATTCTGGTGTGCAACCAAAATATTCCCTTTTTGTGGATAAGGGAACTGACTTCCAGAGAGGTCATGTGTCCCATCCACGCGACATGGCGGGTAGAAGTGAGTAAAGAACTCAGGTCTCCCGTCATCCATTATAACATACTGTTCATCATATACAAGTAGTAGTATTCATATTTGCCTCAAAGAGAGACCCTTCTCTTCACTGGGGCTCTGGGGAGCAGCTCCTGGGTCACTGGCACAGGGTAGCCAACTAAATTTCCACTTTTAGGACAAAAGATTGAAAGGAGCTTTCACAATTCTGAAGTACTTCCAAATAGTAACTATCACTTACCTCGTTGTCATTTTAGTAAAAGGAATAATCTTACTTTTTATAATTCCTTACTTTTTATAAGTCCTTCTGTGGGATTTTATTTTGAAGGAAAACCAAATGCAGTCTGTAAACTTCTTAATTTATGACTGAATTGGCCTTTGACTGTAAAGGATGTTTACTAGCAATGTAGGATACAATGTTTAAGGCAGATTGTCATTACATCTGCCCTAGGTGAGGGGGACCTGTGTTGGACCACCATCCAAACACTTGTCCAAACCTCTTAAAACTTGACTGAGTGGGGGGGCGCCAGGGTGGCTCAGTTGGTTAAGCGACTGCCTTCAGCTCGAGTCATGATCCCGGAGTCCCGGGATCGAGTCCCATATTGGACTCCCGGCTCTGCGGGGAATCTGCTTCTTCCTCTGACCTTCTCCCTTCTCATTCTTAGTCTCTCTCTCTCTAATAAATAAATAAAAAAAGAAATCTTAAAAAAAAAACTTGACAGTGGTGTTTTTACTGATACTGGTAAAATTTATTTCCGTCTTATGAACTATCAGGTCAACCCACTTCCAGTAGAGGGATTATGCTCTGGTATCTATTGCTGTGTGACAGATTATTTTGAAACCTGGGAGTCTAAAACATATCTCTACTTTTAAGGAACCCGGCTCAGTACCTTACGACCCAGCAATTGCCCTACTGGGTATTTACCCCAAAGATACAAATGTAGTGATCCGAAGGGTCACATGCACCCGAATGTTTATAGCAGCAATGTCCACAATAGCCAAACTATGGAAAGAACCTAGATGTCCATCAACAGATGAATGGATAAAGAAGATGTGGTGTATATATACAATGGAACACTATGCAGCCATCAGAAAATGCAGTCTTGTCATTTGCAATGACCTGGATGGAACTAGAGGGTATTATGCTAAGTGGAATAAGTCAATCAGAGAAAGACAATTATCATAGGATCTCACTGATTTGAGGAATTTGGGAAACAAGACAGAGGATCATAGGGGAAGAGAGGGAAAAATGAAACAAGACGAAACCAGAGAGGGAGACAAACCATAAGAGACTCTTAATCTCAGGAAACAAACGGAGGGCTGCTGGAGGGGAGGAGGGGGGTGGGGGGGGTAGGTGGGGGAGGGACATGGGGGAGGGTATGTGCTATGGTGAGGACTGTGA
>CM052810.1:123798630-123816040 GCA_028533885.1 Nasua narica | reverse complement strand
TTTTTTTTTTAATTTTTTTAAAAAAGATTTTATTTATTTACTTGACAGAGAGAGAGAGATCACAAGTCGGCAGAGAGGCAGGCAGAGAGAGAGGGAAGCAGGATCCCTGCTGAGCAGAGAGCCCGATGCGGGGCTCGATTCCAGGACCCCGAGATCATGACCTGAGTCGAAGGCAAAGGCTTTAACCCACTGAGCCACCCAGGCGCCCCTCTTTTCTTTCTTAATATTGCATAGGTTGCCATTTTTTCCTTGTGGTGAAATGTACGCAACATACAATTTACCATTTTAGCCACGTTAAAGTTTCAATCCAATGGCATGAGGTCAGTTCTCAGTGTAATACAATCATCTGTCTAATTCCAAAATTTTTTCATTACCCCAAGCAATGCTTTCAATACCTCTGAGTATATAGCAAGGAGTAGAAATACTGGATCCTATGGTCATTCTTTATTTAGCCTTTTTAGGAGCCCCCAACTGTGTTCCATAGCAGCCACACTCATGCACGAGTGTTCTAGTCTCTGCATAGCTTCACCAACAGATTTTGTTGTCTGTTTCTTAAAAAATAATAATCATCCATGGGGCGCCTGGGTGGCTCAGTGGGTTAAAGCCTCTGCCTTCGGTTCAGATTGTGATCTCGCTGTCTTGGGATCGAGCCCCACAACAGGCTCTTTGCTCGGGGGGGAGTCTGCTTCCCCCTCTCTCTCTGCCTGCCTCTCTGCCTGCTTGTGACCTCTCTCTCTGTCAAATGAATAAATAAAATCTTAAAAAAATAATAATCATCCTAATGGTTGTAAAGTGGTATCTTATCATGGTTTTGATATGTATTTTCCTAAAGACTGGTGATACTGAGCATCTTTGGATGCTTATGTGACATTTGTATGTTTTATTTGGAGAATGTTTATTCGAGTCCTCTGCCCATTTTTGAATTGGGTTATTCTGTTGTTGTTGTTAACTTGTACATTTGGGCCTTTTACCTAACAGCTCATGGTGTTTGGAGAGAGGATTCCAAGACATCCAGGCGGAAGCTGCAAGGCTTCTTTTGCTTAGCTTCAGAAGTCCCACGACCTCACTTCTGCTGTATTTTATAGGTCAGGCAGGTTACTGAGGTCAGCCCAGACTCTAGGGGAGGGGAAGCAAAAAATGTGTGTCTGTCTTTAATCTACCAGAGTGCAATATTAAAATTAACCAAAACATGGGGCTCTTGCATGGCTCAGTTGGTTGGGCAGCTGATTCTTGACTTCCTGTCCGGTCGTGATCTGAGGGTCTTGAGATAGAGCCCAGTTGGACCGCCATGCTCAGCAGGGAGGCAGCTTGAGTTTCTCTCTCTTCCTCACCCTCTGCCTCTCCCCCTGCTTGCACACTGGAGCGTGCTCTATCTCTCAAAATGAATAAATACATCTTTTTTTTTTAAAGACTTTACTCATTCATTTGTCAGAGAAAGAGAGAAAGAGAGAGAAAGCACAGGCAAGGGGGAGTGGCAGGCAGAGGGAGAGGGAGAAATAGACTCCCCACTGAGCAGGGAGCCAGATTCGGGACTCGGCCCTGGGACCCCGGGATCATGAATTGAGCTGAAGGCAGACACTTTACCAACTGAGCCAGCCAGACATCCCTAAATAAATAAATCTTAAAAATAATAAGAAGGGGCGCCTGGGTGGCTCAGACACTAAGCCTCTGCCTTCGGCTCAAGTCATGATCTCTGTGTCCTGGGATCGAGCCCAGTGCTGGGCTCCCTGCTCATGGGGAAGCCTGCTTCTCCCTCTCCCTCTCCCCTGGCTTGGGTTCCCTCTCTCGCTCTCTCTCTCTCTGTCAAATAAATAAAATCTTAAAAAAAAAAAGAAAAGAAAAGAAAAAGAAAATTAACTACATTCAATTGTTTGAATAACAGTAATAATAATAATGGCTGCTGCTATAGCTTTGGATTCATACAGCTTCTTTTCTTCTGAGGTCTCGAAGCGCTTTCCCTCATAAAAGCCTTCACTACGACAAGGTGCCTGGGTGGCCCAGTCGGTTAAGTGTCCAACTCCTGATCTCAAGTCAGGTCTTGATCTCAGGGTCATAAGTTTAAGACCCATGTTGGGTGCCACATGGGGCATGGAGCTTACTTAAAATTAAGACAAACAAAAAAGCCTTCACTATGGCATTGTCCTATATTTTATTTATTTATTTATTTATTTATTTATTTATCTATCTATCTATTTATTTATTTAACAGAGAGCGAGATCACAGGTAGGCAGAGAGGCAGGCAGAGAGAAGGGGGAAGGAGGCTCCCTGTTGAGCAGAGAGCCCGATACAGGGCTTAATCCCAGGACCCTGAGATCACGACCTAAGCTGAAGGCAGAGGCTTTAACCCACTGAGCCACCCAGGCACCCCAGCATTGTCTTGTATTTTAGAGATCTTTAATTATGATATAGAGAGGAGCACAGTTACTTGATTTTTAAAATCCATATAGCTGAGGGACAGCTGGGTGACTCAATAGGTTAAGCTTCTGCCTTTGGTTCAGGTCATGATCCCAGGGTCCTGGGATGGAGCCCCACATCAGGCTCCTTGCTCAGTGGGGAGTCTGCTTGTCTCTCTCCCTCTGCCCCTCCCCCTGCTTATTCTTTCTTTCTCAAAAATAAATAAATAAAATCTTTTAAAAAAACCTACTTAGCTGATCTGCTTTATAATGACAGGGTGAGGCAGGGGTCCTGGGTTTCAAGCTCAGCTCTGCCACTAATGGGCTCACTGTCTTCTCTTGGAGGATGAGCTATGGTCCCCTAACTTCTCTTCCAGCTTGAACACAGTAATTGTTTTAAGAAGGAAGATGAATTGATCAAGAATTGGGATGTAGAAAATGTCCAAGTACAAAACAATTTGTTGCCTAGAAATATTCCCACGTGTCATTTATTCGCTGGGACAGAGATATGTCTTCAGCTTAATGGTAATTATTATAATAAGATTAAAAATAGCATCAGTAAACACACGCACAGTCATGATGGGAACCGAAGCAAGGCTGAGACAATGTCTTGGAGCATTGAGGCAGAAGGGCAAAAAGAGAAGAAATAGAAAAATTCACAGGTCAGCCAGGTTCCAAGGAACAAGGAATTCGGTTTTTTGGATCAATATCTTAGTCTAAGAGTGGTATATAGGAACAAGATCTGCGAACAGTGGATAGATTCATAAAACAAAATATGCAGCAAAAGGATGTTGGTAGGGCGAGGAGAGAGGGCACTGAACATCTGTAGCATGTGTCTTTCATATGCCAAGCAAAGGACCAGCTGTTTTCATACTGAGCTTATTTGATTTTCACGGGCAACCCTAAGAGTCAGCATTATTTTCCCTCCCCTCCTGTTTTGGAAATGAGGAAACTGATGTGCGTGGTCCCACAGTTAGAGGCCCGGGAGCTACCAAAGCTCATTTTTCTGAAATCAAACTGCCTTCCACAGAGCTGCCTTTCCTTTGGAAAGGCTTCTTACTAGACATTATTCCCCTCAACCTTAAAACATAATCACTGCTATAGTCCACTAAGTGGTCCACTAAGGCCCTCCTTGAAAATGAAGAGAATATATCCTTTCAAGCTTGGTTTGGGGGGGATCACTCACCAGCTGTTTCTGACTATTTGCAAAATTTTCCACCACTATCTGATTTCTTCATCTAGAGAAAAATGACCCTTAATGGAAGAGACAATTTTCATGATCTAAGTAGTTAATTCTTTAAAAAGTGTGCAAGTTAGGAAGGCATCCTGAAGACATCTGTACTGAGTCTTGAACAGATGAAAGTGTCCTGTTTCTTCCCTATCAGAATAGGACCCTTACTTTGTAGCACAACGGCCCTGCAGGCCCAGTAGCTTCTCTTAGCTCTCCCCTTGGGCCACGGGCTTTTGTCTCTACTCTTTCCATAGCAGAAGCAGTGGATCTTTGCCTGGGCCCCTCGATGGGAGGCTTTGCTACTCTCTTCCTGCCCCTGAGCTGCTCAAAGCTTTTGCTTTCTATGAGAGAAGGTTTGGGGGAAGTGGGCTGTGTTTCCTACCTCTCCCCTGGGGCAACTGATCATTACTATAAGCCTGAGCCCCTAAAGGGGACTCTTTCTTATCCCTCTCCCTCTTATGTTTCTTGTGATCATCTGATGGATAATAGGTCAGGAATAAGTGCAGTGTTCCTTGTAGAAGTCTGTGAGTCCCATTTTTTTCTGTAAATGGATATGATAGCCTACATTCAGCTGTTAGGAATTTGTTAAAAGTGTAGCTGTTTTTTCCTTACCTACCTTAATGGTGGCCAGTCCTTGCTTGCATGCTGTGACACAAACCATTTATGCGTTCCCTTTTTTCTTGGAAGGGTTTGTCACTCTGTGGAATTTATATCCTTGGAATTTATATAACTTGTGGACTCAGGTCTTTAGTGGATTCAAGAAAAATTATGATTTTGTCGATTATCTGGCTTTCTTGTTCTTAGGAGGGGAATGATGTTCTCTTAAAGCTTTCTAGATCCTAAGCAGAAGTGGAACTCTAGGTGACACAGGCATACCTCAGAGATATTGTAGTTTCAGTCCCAGACCACCGCCATAGAGGGAATATTGCAATAGAGTCGAATGGACTTTTTGGTTTTGCAGTGCATATAAAAGTTATCTTTACACCATATTGTAGTCTATTAAGTATGCAATAGCCTATGTCTAGAAAATAATGTACATACCTTAATAAAAAACTTTTTATTTTTTTTCCCAAAAAACTTTTTATTTTTAAAAAAAGATTTTATTTATTTATTTTTATTTGACAGAGAGATCACTGCACCCAGGAGTGGGGTGAGGAAGGGGGTGGGGGTGAGGTGGGAAGAAATGGAGGATGGGGAGGGCGAGAGAGAAGCAGACTCCCTGCTGAAGATAAAGCCAGACTCAGGACTCAAATCTCACGACCCCGAGATCATGCCCTGAGCTGAAATGAAGTCAGATGCTTAACCAACTGGGCCACCCAGGGGCCCAGACAGTTAGTATTTTTTGGCAATAAAATATTTTTGATTGGGACACCTGGGTGGCTCAGTTGGTTAAGCGTCTGACTCTTCAATTCGGCTCAGGGCATGATCTCAGGGTCGTGAGATTGAGCCCCAAGTCCAGGCTCTGCGCTCAGCGGGGACTCTGCTTCTCTCTCTCCATCCCCTGCCCTCTGCTGTCCAACCTCTTGATGTGTGCTCTCTCTCTCTCTCTCTCTTTCTTTCTCTCTTAAAAATAAACAAATCTTTAAAAAAATATTGTCATCTGAACTTGCAGTGAATTGTAATCTTTTTTGCAGGTGGAGTGGTCTTGTCTCAATGTTGATGGCTGCTGACTGATCAGGGTGGTGGCTGCTGAGGTTGGGGTGGCCGTGACAATAACTTAGAATAACACAACAGTGAAGTTTACTCCATTGATTGACACCTCCTTTCATGAATGATTCCTCTGTAGCATGCGATGCTGTTTGATAACATTTGCCTCCAGTAGATTTTCTTTGAAAATTTGAGTCAATCATATCAAAGGCTGCTGCTGCTTTATTAACTAAGTTTATGTAATATTCTAAATATTTTGTTGTTATTTCCACAATCTTTTTTTTTTTAAGATTTTATTTATTTATTTGACGGAGAGATCACAAGTAGGCAGAGAGGCAGGCAGAGAGAGAGAGAGGGGAGCAGGCTCCCCGCTGAGCAGAGAGCCTGATGCGGGGCTCGATCCCAGGACCCTGAGATCATGACCTGAGCCGAAGGCAGAGGCTTTAACCCCCTGAACCACCCAGGCGCCCCAGAAGTGGTTTCTTGAGATGGAAACTACTTCTGGTAAAGATACTGTGAAGATTGTGGAAATAAGGGCAACTGGGTGGCTCAGTGGGTTAAAGCCTCTGCCTTCAGCTCAGGTCATGATCTCAGGGTCCTGGGATCGAGCCCCGCATCGGGCTCTCTGCTTAGCAGGGAGCCTGCTTCCCCCTCTCTCTCTGCCTGCCTCTCTGCCTGCTTGCGATCTCTCTCTGTCAAATAAATAAAATCTTTAAAAAAAATTTAAAAAAAGAAACCACTTCCTTTGCTCATCTGTAAGACGCAATTCCCCATCTGTTGAAGTTTTATCATGAGATTGTAACAATTCAGTCAGATCTTCAAGCTCCCCTTTTTCTTCTTAAGATTTTGTTTTAAAGGAATCTCTACACTCAACGTGGGACTTGAACTTACAACCCTGAGATCAAGAGTTACACGCTCTACTGACTGAGTCAATCAGGTGCCCCCAGGCTCCACTTCTTCTTCTTCTTTTTTAAAGATTTTATTTATTTGAGAAAGAGAGAGTGAGGGAGAGAGGGAGAGAGCACGAACAGCAGGGAGGGGCAGAATGGCAGAATCAGACTTCCCGCTGAGCAGGGAGTGGAACTCAGGACTCAATCCCAGGACCCTGGGATCATGGCTTGAGGTGAAGGCAGACACTCAACTGACTGGGCTCTCCAGGCACCACTTCTAACTCTAGTTTTCTTGTTATTTCCACCATTTCTGCAGCTACTTCCTCCACTGAAGTATGGATCTCTTCAAAGTTACTCATGAGGGTTGGAATTACTTCTTCCAAACTCCCGTTAATATTGCTATTTTGGCCTCTTCCCATGAATCACAAATGTTCTTAATGGCATCTAGAATGATGAATCCTTTCCAGAAGGTTTTCAATTTACTTTGCCCCGATTCATCAGAGGAATCACTATGTACAGCAGCTATAACCTATGAAATGTATTTCTTAAATAATAAGACTTGAAAGTCAAAATGACTCTGTGATCCATGGGCTGCAGAAGGGATGCTGCGTTAGCCGGCATGAAAACCAAATCAGTCTCACTGCACATCTCCATCAGAGCTCTTGGGTGATCAGGTGCATCGTCACTGAGCAGTCAGTCATATTTTGAAAGGACTCTTTGTCTCTGAGCAGTAGGTCTCAACAGTGGGCTTAAAATAATCAGTAAACCATGTTGTTAACCAGATGTGCCGCCATCCACAGGCTTTGTTGTTCCATTGGAGCACAGGCAGAGTAGAGTGAGCATAATTCTTAGGAGCTCTAGGATTTTCAGAAGGGTAAATGAGCATTGGCTTCAACTTCAAGTCACCAGCTGCATTAGCCCCTAGCAAGAGAGTCAGCCTGTCCTTTGAAGCTTTGAAGCCAGGTCTTGACTTTTCCTCTCTAGCTATGAAAGTCCCAGATGGGATCTTCTTCCAACAGAAGGCTGTTTCATCTACATTGGACATCTGCTGTTCAATGTGGCCACTTTCATGGATGATCTGAGCTGGATCCTTCTGGAGAACTTGCTGCAGCTTCTACATCAGCACTTGCTGCTTCCCCTTGCATTTTTATGCTGCGGGGACTGCTTCTTTCCTTAAACCTCATGAACCAACACTGCTAGCTTCCAATTCTTCTTCTGCAGCCTTCTCACCTCTCCCAAGCCTCAGAAACTTGAAGAAAGTTAGGACCTTGCTGTCCTAACTAAGGCTTTGACTTAGGGAAAGGTTGTGGCTGGTTTGATCTTCTGTCCAGACCACTCAGACTTTCTCCATATCAGCAGTAAGGCTGTTTCTTTTTATCATTTGCGTGTTCACTAGAAAAGCATTTTTAATTTCCTTCAACCACTTGTCCTTTGCATTCACAGCTTGGCTAACCGTTACAAGAGGCTTTCAGCCAATCTTGGCTTTCGGACACGCCTTCTTTGCTAAGCTTAATCATTTCTAGCTTTTGATTTAAAGTGAGAAATGTGTGACTCTTCTTTTCGTTTGGACACTTAGAGGCCACCGTAGAGCTATTAATTGGCCTAATTTCAATATTGTGCGTCTCAGGAAATAAGAAGGCCTGAGGAGAGGGAGAGAGAGTGAGGAGTGGTGGGTCAGTGGAGCAGTTGAATACACAAAACATTTATTGATTTGGTTCGCTGTCTTCTATGGGTGTGGCTCAGGGCACCTAAAGCGCTTCCAATAGTAACATCAAGGATTGATGATCACAGGACACTATAATAAATATAATGATAACGAAAAAGCTTAAAATGTTGTGAGAATTATCAAAATGAAACACAAGACGCCAAGAGAGCAAATGCTGTTGGAAAATGATCCTGATAGACTTGTGCAACATTGGGGTGCCCCTAACCTTCAATTTGTAAAAAATGCATTATCTGCTAAGTGCAATAAAGCAACGTATAATAAAATGAGGTATGCCTGTAGTTAAAAAACTCTGTCTTATGGAAAATTTTCAGACATTCAAAAGTATCTCTTTATGTTCGAGTGTGAGTATTTTTTATTTGACATGGGGTCCTAGAAGATTCAATGGGTCAAAGGTTATGCATATTTTACATTTTGATACATAATGTCAAATTGTCATTCAAAAAAATCTGTATCAATTATATTCCCACCAAATACTATTATGAGTGGTACCAAAAACCTTAACCTAACTTGAAAATTTGAGGTACTTGCTTTAAAGAAAATGACAAAACTGTCAGGTTTCCAGTGTGATCCACTGAAAGACATTCTCATTGTGAAATTTATTTGCCAATTCAAGAGAACATTTCATAAAAAGAAGTCAGATGGGTCTTTAGTTCTTCAGTCCAGTATTTACAGCTGAGGCTATTTGCTATTTAAATGTAATTCACCAAAATTTAGTGCTTAACCACATGAACAACACTTCTGGTTTCTATTAGCTCTCTATTCTTGTACATCAGTGATTTTAGTAATGGCTCTAATGATTTATGTCATAAGCAAAGAATGTGCTTAACTCTTGGCATTAGAGAAATGACTATTCTATAGTTTCATTCTATAGCTAAATGACATTCTATAGCTTCTAGTTAAAAAAAACTAAAAAAGAAAGAAAGAAAAAAGGAAGAAAGGAAGAAATCAAACAGATTTGCTTAAATTCCCATATTTCTGATTATTTTAAATTATATCATCTCATTTTTTTCATTCAAAAATATTTATATTTAGGGGCGCCTGAGTAGCTCAGTCGGTTAAGGGTCTGCCGTCAGCTCAGGTCATGATTCCAGGGTCCTGGGATCAAGCCCCACATAGGGCTCCCTGCTCAGCCGGAAGCCTGCTTCTCCCTCTCCCACTCTCCCTGCCTGTGTTCCCTCTCTCGCTGTGTTTTTCTCTGTCAAATAAATAAATCAAATATTTCTATTTAGTTTCTACATGTGTGTTCTATGTATTAAGAGGATTAAAAAGTTAGATATGGTTCCTTTTTCTAAGAACTTCCATATATATAAAAGTATATATTTAGAGGAATCTTTCCATCTCTTCATCCATCCATCCATCCATCCATCCATCCGGCCACTTATTCCTTCAATAAAAATTTGTCTCTAGTGTCTACTCTGTTGCAGGAATGCATTTGGAACTCAAATTTATGTCTTCAAAGAAGGACAACCTAGTGGAAGAAATAGATAATGCTTTTGTTCTATGAGGCGATTAGAGAAAGCGTTCCAAGGAAGGTGGCATTATAGATGTCTGAAGGATATGTAGGATTTCAATAGATGGCGTAAGAGGAAGTGCATTCCAGATCAAGGAAGCATGAAGTATGCTGGGCAAAGGCAGGCAGGCTGATGCAAAAATGAATTAGAGAATAGGTTGGGGTGGGAAGTTGAGTGATACAGCAGATGCTGAAGTTGAAACTGGACAAAAGTTGGCTAGGATCAGTAAGAAGAAAGGGTAAACCCTTTTGAGTAAAAATGGTTAGAGACTTAGTGGAGAAGGAGGGGGTGCTTAAACACAATTTTGAAGGATGGGTAGGATTTGATAGGCAGATTGTAGGTATGAAAAGCACCAGAGGCATAGGGAACAGTGTTAGCATAGATTTGTGTTCTTAGGGCGCCTGGGTGGCGCAGTTGGTTAAGCAACTGCTTTTGGCTCAGGTCATGATCCCGGAGTCCCAGGATCGAGTCCCACGTCAGGCTCCCAGCTCCATGGGGAGTCCGTGTCTCACTCTGACCTCCCTTCTCATGCTCTCTCTCACTCTCTCTCTTTCCTAATAAATAAATAAATAAATAAAATCTTTAAAAAAAAAAAGATTTGTGTTCTTAGGGGGCAAAGGAATGGATCTGTGCTGGAAATAAGTAACATTGTATCACATTCTTTCCAGCATTAGGATTTTCATGTCGGCTATTTTCTCTGCCAAGAATTCTCTCTTTTGTTAATGGCTACCAAAAGCAGAACACTTTTGGTAGCCATTAACAAAAAACCCAAATTGGATGAACCAGGCGTTGGTTTAGCCCTTAATTAAAATCCCACCAGGGCTTCATTTCACTGTGATCATCCTGGAGATCATTTTCCCTCTCTTGTATATCAGATTTATTTTCAAGCTGGCTTTTGTCTTCATAGATGCTCGCTGCTAGCAGAAAGGCTTTCCTTGATCTCCCAAACTATAGTCTTTCCCTTCTAGCTCAAGGTACCTTACAATTCTCTTTCATAACACTTATCACCTTTAAATCATATACTTATTTGTGTGATTATTTGTTGAAAGCCTGATTCCTCCACTAGAGTCTAAGCTGAGTAAAAGCAGGGACCATGAAGTTTTCTCTTGCACAGGTCCCTAGCTGGCACATAATAGGCACTCTGTAAAAATGTGTGAAATGAATGAATAGATTCATCTCAACTCCTATTCAGGAAGGAGAAATCTAATTTTGATCAGTTTCAAAATTGCTATTGTCCCAGGGGAGAGGGAACGTAAAAGTGAATACTAAGCTCAGAGCTGTGTTGCGGTATGGCCCAAAACTGATCAGTGCCATTTACCATAGATACTGCAGGAATTACATGGGTTAAAAGATCAACTGTTATTGTAAATGACACTGTCAAATGCTAGTTTTGCATAAAAAGTCTTGTCATTTGTAAAAATATTCATTCCCACTTTTTTTATATTATCAAGGTATATCTCACAGCTGAACAAATTTTATTTATTTATTTATTTATTTATTTATTTTAAAATATTTTATTTATTTTTTTGACAGGAGAGAGATCACAAGTAGGCAGAGAGGCAGGCAGGGAGAGAGGGGGAAGCAGGCTCGCCGCTGAGGGGAGAGCCCGATGCGGGGCTCGATCCCAGGACGCTGAGATCATGACCTGAGCTGAAGGCAGAGGCTTCAACCCACTGAGCCACCCAGGCACCCCTGAAAAAATTTTAAATGCACTTACACAGACTAAGACTATCTTGTTTTTCTTATAATAAATTTGCTGCATCAGAAATACATAATCATGGAACCAAAGCTATAAAGAGGTCTTTATACAGCAGTAGAACTGCTGTCATTCAAAATATACATTTTGACCCCTGGCTGTTTAAAAATTTATTTTCATGGGTGCCTGGGTGGCTGAGTCGTTAAGCGTCTGCCTTCGGCTCAGATCATGATCCCAGGGTCTTGGGATCAAGCCCGTGTCAGGCTCCCTGCTCAGCAGGAAGCCCGATTCTCCCTCTCCCACTTCCACTGCTTGTATTCCCTCTATGGCTGTGTCTCTCTTTGTCAAATAAATAAATAAATAAAATCTTTAAAAAATTTATTTTCATATTAATTTTGGTATAGCTTTTGATTAGAGAGATTTAGGAAAAATCAAGTTTAATACTTTGAAATATTCATGACATGAAATATGGGTCTACTCTATCTCATCGAACCTCAGCATTATGGTTGAGGATGTTTGGAAAATCCACCTACAGAGCTTTAATTAAATTCGGTCAAATTATTTGGACAGTCTTACTTAATGTAATTACTTTCTATGCTTTCAGTGGGGAAAAAAGTCTCATTGTTAGATTGGTCTTGAAGTGTTTTAGTGACTATAATAACTAGTTATTGATTTTGTCACCTTTTTTAAAAAAGATTTATTTATTTGTTTGTTTATTTTAGAGAGAGAGGGAGCAAAGGAGCAGTTAAGGATCAGAGGGGGAGGAAGTGGGGAGAGGGGAAAGAATCATGAGCAAAGTCCTCACTGAGTATGGAGCCTGAAGCAGGGCTCAATCCTTCGACCCTGAGACCACGACCTGAGCTGAAACCAAGCGCTGGATGCCCAGCCCAGCCAACTGAGCCACCCAGGCGCACCATCACCTTTTTTTTTTTTTTTTTAAGATTTTATCTTTAAGTATTCTCTGCACCCAACATGGGACTCAAACTTACAACCTCAAGATCAGAAGTCTCATGCTTTACTGACTGAGCCAGGCAGGTGCCTCTGATTTTATTACTTTTTTAATAAACATATTTTCTCCTTGTGCAGAAACAACCAAAATATCACATGTTTAGGTTCCTACTAGAATATGCGAAGACGTTTATATTTGATTTGATTTAATTTTATAGTCTTTTATCCAGTCTTAAGTTATTCCAAATTTACAGAGCCTAAAATTTTCAATTCAGTAGTAGTGATATGAAAATTAAAGGTTTAACTCATATTTCTTCCATAGGGAATCTAAAATCGGCATTTGGTAGGGTGGATGTGAGCTACTCTATTTGGCATAATAACTTCATTTTGTTAGGCAATCTCTGGGCATAAGTATTCACTTGGGAAAATCATCAGTTCGAAGGACACTTTCTTTTTCTGCCTCTCACCCACTGTTTGTCCTTATTGATTAATTTCCATTTATTTATTTATTTATTTAAATGCAATTAATTAACAAATAATGTATTATTGATTTCAGAGGTACAGGTCTGTGATTCCTCAGTCTTACATAACACCCAATGCTCATTACATTACATGCCCTCTTTAATGTCCATCGTCCGGTTACCCCATTGTCCCACCCCCTCTCTCCTCCAGCAACCTGCAGTTTGTTTCCTATGATAAAGAGTCTCTTATGATTTGTCTTCCTCTCTGGTTTCATCTTGTTTTATTTTTCCTCTCTTCCCCTATGATCCTCTGTTTTGCTTCTTAATATTCCACAGATCAGTGAGATCATATGATAATTGTCTTTCTCTGATTGACTTATTTTGCTTAGCATAATACCTCTAGTTCCATCCACGTCACTGTAAAGTGACAAGTTTCTTATTGATAATTTCTGAATTGTAAATAGTACTGATTGAAGTTTATAAAACTCTCATTATATGAAAAAATAAAGACAACCTATTCAATTAAAGAAATAAAAATCTTGGGTCCTTCCTTCAGAACAAGGCATATTTTCTAGAATTGCAAGACTCAGGCAAAGCAGTGAGATGGATTTTTGTATAGCCAAAGGATCTGTTGGTATTTTTTAGTGGGTCACCTTCATACTCCAGCTTATCTTGTTCTGCTCATAACTCCACCGACATGTTTGAAATCATTACACCCTGCACAAAAACAAAATAAGAAATTAGCTTTTCATTAAAATGTTTCATTTTTAGAGAAGTTCCTGGCTGTTGCCCAAATCTAGGTTGAGTTTTTAATACCCTGTTAAGAGAGCCAGCCTAGCTTGATGAGATAAAAATGGACATTAGGACAATCTGTATCCCACTGTTATTTCGACAATAACTTTGGATAAGTGCCCGAGATTTTTGTGCCGCAGTTCTCCATCCATAAAATGCTTTGCAGTAGGTGTCCAGTGTTTGTTAAATGAATGAATGAAATAATAATAACCAACATTTCCTTGGTGATCCCCACACCCTAGGCACTTGACTCACATTGTGGCACTGAAGCTCTATGAAGTGGACGCGGTCATTAACTCTAGTTTATGGAGCAGAAAGTTAAGCTTAATTAACTTGTTCAGAATCATACAGCTAGCAATGTGTGAAATTTGAACCCAGACTCCCTAAACCCAGTGCCTGTGTTCTTAAACATGCTGTGACTGAGTCTGTCTCCCCCTCCCCATCCCCGGCTCCAGGAGGAGAAACTCAGCTGAAGGTAGCAAACAACACTGCAGCTATCCTCTGCCTGGTGATCTTGTGTCTGTGCTTTGTCTCGTTACACCACGTGAGGAAGGAATTCAGCAGGGCTGGGGTCTCTCGCTGTGTGGTGTCAGTGACTTTGGGCACAGGAAAACCCTTTTACCTTTTGTGTCTTGAGGATTTCATAACTAGGGTCCCTCTAAACCAGAGACAGAGTAATGGAGCTCAAAATATGTCCCGCGCTTTGACCCCTTTGGGGGTAAGTCAGGGGCACCTGTGACCCTAAGTATCCCAGCCACTTCGTCCAGAAATCTAAATAGAATACCCTCGAAAAGAAATCTGCTATCTGGTAGAACAAATGACCAAAGATGCTTTAGACTCAGATGGCTGTGGTTGGAGGTTTGGAAGAAGAGTCCCCACCCTCTTTATCAAAGAGTTTATCGAAGCCTCAGAAGTGTCCTAATTCGTATTTAGAAAGTGTATACATGGACAGTGAGGTTGAGTTGATATGACTCTAAAAACCTTCACTTCATTTTGAAAACAGTCAGTGCTACATAGTGACCTGACTGTGTGAAGCTTGAGATGAGATTCTGTTCTTCCTGATGGTTTAGAAACAGATTCCATATTTTGGAAACATATTGAAATCTGATTTATATAGTGAACACATTCTAGGGCATAAACTGAATATTTTATAAAGCTGAAGTTAAGGGAGAGGAACTCTGGTAACATCGTGGGTGTCAAGGGTATGCGGAGGCAGAGCTAACCCCGGGGGTCTGCAACAAAATTGGGGACGGCTATTAGATCAGGCACGAGCAACCGATATCAGAACAAAACAGGCTGCTGTTTTCCCTAATCTACTTAAAAAACATCTTTTAAAAAAATGCAGGTTGTGGGCCGCCTGGGTGACTCAGTGGGTTGAAGCCTCTGCCTTCAGCTCAGGTCATGATCTTAGGGTCCTGGGATCGAGCCCCGCATCAGGCTCTCTGCTTGGCAGGGAGCCTGCTTCCCCCTCTCTTTCTGCCTGCCTCTCTGCCTACTTGTGATCTCTCTCTCTCTGTCAAATAAATAAATAAAATCTTAAAAAAATTTTTTTTTTTAATGCAGGTTGGCTGAGAGGAGGAGAATAGAGAGGCTACTTCAATCAATATGCAGGAATGATTAGGCATGGAGCAGCTGCGAGAGCTGGGAAGAAAACAAAAAAAATGTGATTTCTGAGTGCGTTTTTTTTTTTTTTACCCAGAATCACATATCTCGAAGAGATTCATGCTTCATAAACTCTCAAAAGGACTTATCAAAACACGGAAGACATTTTAAGTGTTTCCTCTGCAAAAACAAACAAGCAAAAAAACCCGCAAACAAACAACTAACACCCTTCCCGGCAACTAGTAAGACGGCCGTACAAGCCTTTAGGCAGCAAAATACTCTGTTAATTTTGGAAGCCTACCATATGTCACTGTAACACGACGGAATGCTGTTTTAATGGCCCCCTTAACATACCCTGTGGTGTCTGAGTACTGGATGACACGGTGTCTTTCTGGTTTAATTGCGTATTTCCTTGCTTCCTTTGGTTTCTATCTGTCAAGATAAATACTTCAATGTTGACGCATATAAATATAAAAAAAAATTAACAGTTAATAATAGAACAATATAGTATGCTTGAAACATTAAAAAACTCAATGCAAAGCCTACGTAAAACACTTTTTAAATTTTCAGTAGGAACCTCTAAAAACAGTGTTCTTTGTTAATAATTTACCTTCCAAATTAGATTCAGAGAGAGACGTTTTAAGGTGGTTAGTCAAACCAGGTACAGTGCATAATTATTAAAATGGGTGTAAAAAATGAAGGTAACTAGCTCTGAAGAAATTATGTAAAAAACCAGTAAATGGTATTAAATTGTTAACTTATAAAACTGAGTGCCATAAATGTCCAATGGACATTTATGATATCTCGGCACAATTACTTGCATTTACTTTAAGTATTTTTCCTTGTAGAAAATATCTTAATAGCTGCACTTTAATCATTTGAAACATATTTATATGCATTTAAGATACTATGTTTTTGGAATCAAAATCTATTAAGAAAGATCTGAATGTCTGATAATATGTAATTATATTAATTAGGGACAACAAAAGGATAAAATGGCACAGTATACTAAGACAATATTAATACTAATGCAGTCAAGAATGAGGACAGACGGAGGTCTTAGTCATAGCTCCTTATAGGTAAAGATCGTCCTTCCTTCATGCCACACGTCCTCTTAGTTCCATGTTAAATTTCAAGGAAACTCCTCTTTTTAAAGAAAATTTAAGGATAGTGAAATATTATGATTAATTTAATATTATGAGTAACAGAACAATTGCCACACATACAAAACTTTTCATTCTGGATCATACATTTCAAGGAAATAAGTTATAATAAGGTGACTTTAATATCAAGACTAAGTCAAACAGTGTATTGGTTTGTGCTTCTGAAGGAACTTTCGTTTTGCAGCGTCATAGGGCCATCTACGGAAACATAAGTAATCTCTGTCTATGACGATGAAGAATTCTGGTTATTTGGATCTGGCCAGTTAGGAGCTTGTGGTATTTTCTTCAGTTCTCCTTCGACTTTATATAAATAGCACTCTTAGTGAAATGGTTTTCATAACCTTTCCTAATGGTCTTTTTAAAGCACAATAGAGACTTTTATGTTAGATATTTTCTTCAAAACTCAAAGTCATAAATAACTTGCAGTAACTTATGTTCTAGTTCTTAATTTATGATTTCATACTACACTATTAACTGATATTATAATATAAAATGCAATATAGAACATAATATATACTACATTATTAAGTCGGAAGTAAATTCGATCTATCTATCGCCTATCATCTATATATCAGGTAAAATCACTGTAATATTACATTTATCATCTGCCTTCCAAGTTTAATTCAGAGATCCGTGAGGGGAGCATATTCTTTTGAGCTTTAAAATTTTTGAAACTCTCTAGTACATGTCTTACTCTTCCCAAAAAACAAAGTAGTTAACATTTTACAAGGCTAAGATGGGGGGCAAGAACATTCTATTCTTTTACCCCAGGTAAGATGGTTTATTTATTTATTTATTTTTATTAAGTGAGAGAGAGCATGAGAGGAGAGAAGGTTAGAGGAAGAAGCAGACTCCCTGTAGAGCCGGGAGCCCGATGTGGGACTCGATCCTGGAACTCAAGGATCATGACCTGAGCCAAAGGCAGCCGCTCAACCAACTGAGCCACCCAGGCGCCCCAAGATGGTTTATTTTTAAAAAGCATCTTGCAGAGTCAGAATTACAGTTTTACTCAATTCTCTCTCATTGTCTTTTTGTGGTAATACTGTTTGACTTCCAGCTACGATGGCACAGTTATGTCTATAAAAAGATTAAAGTCATAAAAATCATCCACCTTATAAGAATATTATAACTAAAATGAGAGACTCCCAAAAAAAGTCCTTTAATGTTTTGGAAAAACATGGATCATGTGAGAAAAAGCATTATTATGTTGAGTTTAGGAAAATGTACTTAGAGTCTAGTTTCCCAGTGGTTCCTTAAAGGGAGTTGACATTTCCCATGTTAGAACATGTACAAAACAGGTGCATGGCTATGAGAAAGTTTATTTTCCCAACTGACCTAATCAGACTCCAT
>CM052810.1:123779677-123798530 GCA_028533885.1 Nasua narica | reverse complement strand
TTTAGGACAAATGGTACAACCCAATAACCTGGCGTTTCTGTAGAATTATGAAGGCAAGTTAATATTAAATATTTGAGTTTTGTGCTAGAAGTTGAGATATTTGGAGACTGAAGACATGTCGTCAGTGCGTTGAATTGATCACCAGGCAGCCTGAGTGATGACCGTCACATCATTCTCATTGATTATGTATCCAAATTTATAAGTGGTTTTCAATAAAAATATTTGATTTACTCCACTGGGATCACTTTTAAGGTAACTCCTTATCCTCCCAGAGCCTTTCTGGCTTCCAAATGTTTACTTGAGTCTCTATCATAGCAATAATGCCTTTTTATTGGGTGCTTACCACGTGCAAAACCTTTTATACTAGTCATCCCAATGAAACCTCACAAAAGTGCTTCTAACAGAGGCATTGTTACTATTTGTACTCGACCAATAATGAAGCTGAGGCTCAGAGAAGTTTAGAAACTCGCCCAAGCATCTGTTCCTAACGTCTGAAATGGGATTAATTCAGGTCTGTCGAACTGTAAAGTCTGAGCTCTTTCTACTACACCAGCATCAGACTCCAGACCTGAAATTCATCACCAGGGAGGCAGTATTTTGTTAAAAACGCATAGATTTCTTAAAGATGAAACATCTCTAAATGCTTTGACAAATTGTCCTTAATTAGTCGCATTATTTAATGGGCCACTTATTTCTTTTGAGGGTTTGTTTTGTTCCTGTACATGATGAATTCAGTTTTGTTATTGATCATTCTTTTTCTGTTTTTACAGGTTGGATTCTAATTTGCACCGTGATGTTCCAGATCTTTAAAAATCACTTACATAGGGAAGTATTTCACATTTCTGGTTTCTGCTGGCTTTTGTGGAAGTCATTGTCTTTACATCATCACAAAAGATCCCCAATTTTATTTTTATATCTCTCCGCAGGCAAAGAACTGAATGCTAAGAAATGCTTCTGTCTAGAAGATACCACACGTTTATTTTTTCATTTTTATTTTTTTAGATTTTGTTTTAGTTTATCTTATTTTTTTTTAATATTTTATTTATTTGATGGAGAGGAGAGAGATCACAAGTAGGCAGAGAGGCAGGCAGAGAGGGAGAGGGAAGCAGATCCCCGCTGAGCAGAGAGCCCGACGCGGGGCTTGATCCCAGGACTCTGAGATCAGGACCAGAGCCGAAGGCAGAGGCTTTAAGCCACTGAGCCACCCAGGCGCCCCTAGTTTATCTTATTTTTTTTAAAGTAATCTCTACACCCAACGTGGAGCTTGAACTTACAACCCTGAGATCAAGAGTCGCCTGCTCCACAGACTGAACCAACCAGGGGCCCTGATACCACTCATTTGAAAAGAATTGAAATCTGAGTTTGTTTTCACAAGAAATGATCAGCAATGCAGAGAAACTGCTTCTGATGAAGAAAGGAAATAAAGACAATAAAACACCAGCTAAGTTTCATGGCCATGATAATTTGCTTTATTTTACATGCCGTGGACACTTCCCCTTATAATTTCTACTGCATTGCTTTGTATTTATTGATCTGTTTTGTCACTGTTCCCTAGTTTCACGCCTTCCTCTTTGGTCATTCAGCTACTTTCTAATTTCACCAGGGCAGGACCCCATCTTCTGGCTTTTTGCTTTTGTTTTATTTTTTTAGATATGTTCTTGAAGATCTCAGTATTATGCATAAATCAGTACTCAAGAAATACCTAACGAATGCAAGCTGAAATAATCATTTCTTTGTGAAGGGAAGAATTAACACCACCAACTAGGAAACAAGCTTTATTTATTTGTTTGTTTTTAAAGATTTTATTTTTTAAGTAATTTCTACACCCAGTGTGGGGCTTGAACTCATAACCCTGAGATCAAGAGTCACATGTTCTACCAACTAAGCTGGCCAGGTGCTCCAAGTTTTATTTATTTTTGAGCCGGAGGAACAAGATGGAATTAAATATCTTTTTATGATTCTAAAATCACAGTGTACCTTAAAATATGTGCATCTTCATGAGCGAACACCGAAGGATTAAGTTCTCAACAAACTTGGTTTTTCATGGAAAAATCACGAGGAAGCAAAATGTTTGTTAAATTTTATAAAGGCAAAGTCTCAGGCAGTGGGTGGTGAGTATCTCGAGACTCTCAGCTGCGGGTCTTTAAAATGGAAATGGAAAGAGCATAGAAAGCTTATTGTCTTTTGGCACAAGAGCATCTCACTCATTTCCTGGGGAGCTGCTAGGAGTTTGGTTTGTGGACTTGTTACCCAGACTCCTTGTCCCTCATTAGCAACCTAAGAACATTGGTTTACTATATAGTTCGTCCTTCCGTATTACATTTATTTGTAATTATTTGCCAGCTATTATGGCCTCGTATTGTCTGGATCTAGACAATCTGGATAAGCCTTGTCCATGAGAGGAATCTAAGGCATAAGAAAGAGCGACGCGCCCAGAGATTTTTCCAACTTCCATCCGATCTTTTCCCTTCTTCAGCCTGGTTTTGGGGTACAAAAAACCTCAAAGGCGGCTTAGCAATACCACTTACCTCTGAGGACTCCAGAAAAGATTCGTGGGTTCTCTTGGTACATGTTTGATCTACCCTTTAGACGTAATTTTTGTTTGTTCGTTTGTTTGTTTTGGACAATGATTGAAGTAAGGTCTTGTGGAAAGGGTCCAGGACATTCCTGACTCCACAGCTGGCCCTCTCCCACCCCACCAAAGTGCTTGCTGAATTTCTCGACGCCAGGACAGCAATTAGACCCGTAAAAATGAAGTTCGTTAATGGAAACTAATTGAAAATTAATTCACCACGACTCCAGGGAAGAGCTCGCATTTAAAATGTTGTGTTGTTAGCGAGTGAGTCTCTAATCATCCGAGCATGGCAAAATACTGCAGAATGACACATAGGTTAATGAGGTGGGGAAGTATCAGAAGAACAGAGTCTTGTAATGTTAAAATAGCCACCATACTTAAAAGGGCGGCCTTGCCCCTCCCTTCCGGCTTCCCTTTCCGCCTCATTCTGCCTTCCTGTCTCATTGTCACTGGCAGAGCACGTGGCACATTGTTATTCCTTCCCCCAACAAATCTTTCCTCGAGAAGAAATTCCACAATAACCTCCAAGTTTTGATTACTAAATACGAATTTTGCAAATGCCGGTGTATCTAATCTCTAAAACTTAAGGAGCCTACTTTTTCATTTTTTTAATGTTGATTATGGAAAATATCAAACTTCTACCAAAGAGAGAATGCTTTAATGAAATCCTCTCACCCAACTGCAGCAGTTGTCCACCAGAAACCTATTTTAAAGCATATTTTAGTAAACTTGGAAGAGCAAATATTTAGACAGAGTATTTTCTTTCTCATAGTGTAGATATTGCGTCAGAATGGCCTTGCTTTTCTTCTTTCTCATTCATCTAAAAAATGTTTATTAAAGGTATTGCATGTGCCAGATGAAACTAAGAGAGATGGGACATTTATTCTTTAAAAATTCCACCTATGGGCGCCTACGTGGCTCAGTTATTAAGTGTCTCTTGGGCTCAGGTCATGATCCCAGGGTCCTGGGATAGAGCTCTGTATCAGGCTCCCCTGCTTGGCATGAAGCCTGCTTCTCCCTCTTTCACGCCCCCTGCTTGTGTTCCCTCCCTTGCTGTGTCTTTCTCTGTCAGATAAGTAAGTAACATATTAAAAAAAAATCAACCTGTATCTCTTCTGAGGAGTCATCTAGAATCCTCTTGAAGCAGAGGAGATAGATTCTTTTTTATTTTTATTTTTATCTTTATTTTTATTTACTTGACAGAGAGAGAGAGAGAGAGAGAGAGAGAGGGAGATCACAAGTAGGCAGAGAGGCAGGCAGAGAGAGGGGGGGAAGCAGGCTCCCCGCTGAGCAGAGAGCCTGATGCGGAACTCGATCCCAGGACCTGAGCTGAAGGCAGAGGCTTTAACCCACTGAACCACCCAGGTGCCCCCAGAGGAGATAGATTCTGATTTTATGTTTATATTTATGGATTTTTCTTTTTCTGTTAGGTCTCAGCTCTCACTGACATTTTACTGTATCTTTTGGTCACTTCAGGTGGGATTGTTTTCCACGAAAACATTTATCTTCATTTTGCTTTTAACACAATTCATAGTTATGCTGGTATTAAAAATATTGGTAAAGTGGTATGTGAGGGGCGCCTGGCTGGCTCTGCACGCTCAGCAGAGCGTGCAACTCTTAATCTCGGGGTTGTAAGTTCAAGCCCCACGTTTAAGTAGAGATTACTTTTAAAAAATCTTAAAAAAAAAATTCTTTTAAAAAAAGTGGTATGTGACAGAATCTGATGAATCACTGCCTTTCCTTTCTATAGTATTATTATTTTTGACAGGGAGGAATTAAGGGAAGAATTTCGAAGATAAATTCTTTTTCTTCATTTGGTTGTTCCCAGGATCAATTTGTATTTCCTTTATTGTCAGTCCTTTGAGCAAATCTCATCTCTCAACTTGTTCAAAATTTGTTATTCAAGTATTATAGCTTCAATATCAATCCAAAGAAGGTAATAAATAAGATCTCTTTGTTGTATCTTACAGGAAGTTTTTAAGAAAGCTATTCAAAACTATTGAACTATTCTGGAAATCTTTAGTACAGTCTTTCAAAGCATGAAATTTAGACATACCTTCACAGTAGAGCAAGGCCCTCTTAAAATCCCATCTTTTTTCACATACTCCTGTGTATATGAGTTTAATTTCTCACTTCTCACAACAAGTCATTTCAGAACAATTCTGCTGTGGTGTCTTCTTTAAAAAAATTTTTTAAACGTATTTCCTTCCATATCATATTATTCTGATTTTCAACTAACTTATTTAGGCAGATATATATTTATGGTATTGCTATACTGTTATGTTTTGAAATAGGAAATTTTAAAATGGAAAAAAGGAAACTTGACAGAGTAGAAAGTTAAACAGCCTATGAAAATGTCAAGGACTGCCCCAGGTGGCCTAAGAGATTGGTGTTGGGCTCTGTGATTTCGTTATTTATTTCATTGCTAAGAAAAATGCTTGTGTAATTCAACTTTTAAAAGAAAACTTGATATAATATTAGCACCCACAGCCTTATTAGCAGGAGAGCCAGTTTCAGTGGGGAAATGGAGACAGGCAAAGGACGCATGAATTACCTTAATTTTGAATATGTCTATTAAATTTATCTGTTATTTTTGGTCAGAGATTTTCCTCCTCTGACTGAATTTCTTTTGCATTTACAGTTATTGATTTGAGGAAATATCCCATAGTCTATTTGGGGTTCTTTCCTTCCCCTGCTCTGGGACATAACCAGTAAACTACACTTTGCAAGAAACAATGCGATGATAACACGGTAACGTGATGATAGGACTGTAACAGGACTTGGCGAATAGGAAAGAAAATAGACTTTAGCTGAAGAGATCCATTAGGAGAGAGGAGCCCAAGACTGGATGCAAGAAGCAGCACATAAAGTTGTCTTCTCCTTCACAAAAATACGAGCGTATGGGCCACACAAGAACTGAATGAAACATACAGACACATTTCCTGAATTTCTGTACTGGTCTTTATTTTGAAAAATCATGCTCGTTTTCTGTGTGTCAAGTTTCTTGGCGGTGACCAACGAGGAGAATTTTAGGACGTGAGCAATGTATTTGAATGACAGTATCAAGGAAAATATGGCTGTTTTCCTTTATTAACAACCAGTCAATTAAGTATCTCTAATTTTCCTTAGATAACTAACAATGGAACTTAGAGCTGAGACTTGTAAAATTTTTTTAACTGTAAACACACACACACACACACACACACACACACACACACACCTCCACCAGCAGCAGCAGCAGCAGCAGCAGCAGCAGCAAAAAAGAATCTTTGCCTTAAGTTGAGTTTGAGCATTTCAAAGCTGGTATTTGCAAACTCAGAAAAAAGAGCCTTTCATTAATGCACGATTTTGGAAACAGTTACTCTAACCCACAACCACATACAAATACAAAAATCCTAATGGGACTATTTTCTTACTAAGCCTGTAACAGTTTACATTCACCTAATGGCCTGGGGTTATGAGCAAACTACTCAATTAGAGAATTTAGGCTGGTTGCCCACATATTTTAGAGCAAATTATCCTTTCACAAATGCAGAACCCCCTATATAAAACGCCTAACCAGTATTTCCTGTAAAAAAATACTATTCCCTAAATTCCCACCTTGAACCGACTAAGAATTTCTCCTTTTGCTAGGGCAAAGATTTTATGGAAATATTTGTTTTTATATCACATACCTTACTGTTGGTCTTCCTGTGGGCTTGTGTTTTGACCTTCAAGCAGCTAAGAAATTATAATCAAGACACTTCTAAATAAGATATTTCTTTTCTGGGTACTTTTGCTAAGTACTTGAGCTAAGAACCTTAAGTTGGAAGGCATAGATCCTGCCAATTCTTTGATAACAGATCTTCTGCTTGGGGGGTTAAATGAATTTCATGGTTATCCTTAACACTTACTATTTCTTCTTAGGCCTCTTTCATTTAAAAGGGGGTCGGTGCTTCCAATCTATAAACACCCATTAAAAGCTCTCCACCCTTTTAGACTTGGCTGCTGGTTTTAATTGTCTGCAGATGGGCGGGTCACTGCATTTTTATTTCAAAGGTAGAGATTTGCAAAATGTAAACGAGCCTATTAAAAGTTCTAAATCAAAACTCTCCACATCCATTAAAGGGATCCCTGTATGAATGGAGATAGAACGCAGTCCGCAAAAGTCTTTTTGTAACAAACATTTTCACCCACATCTAGATCAAATTGTATATCTCCGCCGATGCTTTACACATGTCGACAGAAACACCGTATTGTTAGAGAGGTATTTAAAAATTTCAGGTAAAACTTGGAACTAAGGAAAATATGTGTTTGCAGAACATTACATTTTCTTTTATTATAGTTGATAGATAAGAGATGCCACGTAACTTACCCCACGTTATATGTTTTCACTGGGTTGAAACGAAACAAAAGCATTTTTTTTATATTTCAGACAACAAAATTGAAATTCAATACAATTGAGACCTGTGGTACTAACCAATCTATTTTTATTGCTTTGAATATAAAATCTTAAAATGTGACAATTTTTGGTTCACCTACTAAATTATTCTTTTCTATCCCGGTAAAATTCCTTTTTAAAAAGTAAACCTCAATTCACAGTTGCTTGTGACTGAGAACTGAAACCTGAGCTAGTTGTTTTTGGCACTGGGGGGGTTCTGGCTTATCTTGCCTAAGGGACTGACAGTTTATCTCAGATTCTACAGTTTCTTCCAATCTTCTTTCACTAGCATTTCCCCTAGTCTTGCTTTTCATTAGCCCACCCTGATGGCCGACCACTTCTAATCTATAAATTAAACAGAAGGAAAACACGAAAGTGTGCCTCTTTTATCTCTGGAAATCAAACCCACCACAAACCCAATTGAGTTTGGTTTCTCTGGGTCTAAAATAAAATATCCCAAGTAGCACAACGTATTTGCTAGAAGACCTGCACTAAAAATCAGCCTTAGATAGTCTTCATCTTGCCATGGAGGGTGCAATGGGATTGTTTTGGAGTATTTTAGTCACTTTGGCTTTGATCCCCATAATCTGTACCCAGTAGTCAAATTAAGGTTTGACATCTGACAACTGTATTTCCTTCATCGTTTCTCTAAATGCAATGCACAATTTATTTAATTTTAGGGAAATGGTGTTTTCTCTAAACTCCAGTTTTAATGTACTGATTATAGTGACAATATTTAAAAGATGGTCCAGGCTTCGAGATTGCATTTTCTTTTTTGGCTTAATTTTTCTCTGTGACAAAAAGGGAAGCAGAGGTTGGATAGCTAAATAGAAACAAACAAACAAAAAAACCCAATTTAGGCTACTCTCCTTTAGCTTGCAAAAATACATTTACAAGCTCTCAACAAAATTTTATTTTTAAAAGCCATTTTAATATTTGTTATCTTTTTCTGAGTAAAATAAGCTGATGCTTTTACATGTGGATCTTATTATGTGAAAAGCTGTCTAAGCCTGCTATTGAACATAATCATATGAATTACGAACTGTGACTTTATTTCTTTTATAATCTTTGTAGTTCTTGCCATTACTTTTACATGTCTATGTCTGGCATTATGTAGCTTTGAAACTATGCCAAAAATATTTATTGTCGTATATCTGGCATTCTCATACTACGTGGCCGAGTTTGGTTTCCAAGCTGGGCAAAACTTATTAGCAGATACAGTTCTTGGCATTTGTTCGAAAAAAAAAAAAATCCTATGTAATTTTAGTACCCCCCTGAAATACAACCTTTTGCACTCTTTGAAACATGTATGGAGTTGAAATTCCAATGCTTGAACTATCTCTTTTTCCAATGTTGAGTAATTTTTCTGTTATGAATCACATAAAATAGAACGAAAATAACTACAACAAAAGAAACAGAAAAGAATGACTTTAACTGAAAACTGGGACATTTTGAGAAATTCCCATGGATGGTCTGTGTAAAATATTTCCCTGGTACGCGAATCCCAGGAAACTGGGGTAGGGTCCTGATGATATAATGCAGTGCTAGTATTTTGTGATTACATGAATCAGTAATAACGATACTACACTTGATCTTAGCCAAAAGGCCGAGAAGCGATCAGTAATAACGATAAAAAGCAAAATATGTATGAATGCTTCTTTTGCTAATCTCCTTGCAGCTTGACTGGTAGAATTCTGTGAGGAAGTGTTAGGAACATGGCTCCCATACTTGTTTATTATGCTCAGCATAGTGCAGCACTTTTCATGAAGCTCGTCCTCAATATATTTTTGTGTAGATAAAGAGAATCATTAGCATTATTAAAGATGTTTTTAAGGTGTTATTACGATGTTGAGGGATATTTCTATTTCTTTTAAAGATTTATTTATTTATTTTAGAAAGAGAGAGAGAGGGATGCCTGGGTGGCTCAGTGGGTTAAAGCCTCTGCCTTCAGCTCAGGTCATGTTCTCAGGGGCCTGGGATCGAGCCCCACATCGGGCTCTCTGCTCAGCAGGGAGCCTGCTTCCCCCTCTCTCTCTGCCTGCCTCTCTGCCTACTTGTGAGCTCTCTCTCTCTGTCAAATAAATAAATAAAATCTTTAAAAAAAAAAGAGAGAGAGAGAGAACACACTCAAGCAGGAGGAGGGGCGGGGGTGGGAGGAAAGGGAGAGAAGCAGATGCCCCACTGAGTGCAGAGCCCAACCTGGGCTCCATCTGAGGAAACCTGAGACCATGACTGGAGATCATGGCCTGGGCTGAAACCAAGAGTTAGACCCTTAACTGACTGAGCTACCCAGGTGCTCCTAAAGGCTATTTCTAAAAGAAGGTAAAACCCAACTCATATAAATCTAAAATGAACCCATATCAAGTGTTTTATTTAATGCATTAATTAATGAGGGAACCAATAGAATGTTATAAGGAAAATCAAAAGAACTACACACATGTGGGCAATATGGAAAGCTATGACTCATTTACAAACAGAGGCAAGACTGATCTATATAGAGAACAATAATCAATTGTATTCTACTGGATATACTTTGCCCTTTATTGAACAAAAATCTGAATTATCCCTTTTCTATAATTTACAGAGTAATAAATAATAATACTTGTACCATGTGCTTTAAATGGTAAAAGTTTTTTTATTTCATTTATTCTTTTATATATATATTTAATCTTTTTTTAAGGTTTTATTTATTTATTTGACAGAGAGAGAGAGATCACAAGTAAGCAGAGAGGCAGGCAGCGAGAGAGAGGGGGGAGCAGGCTCGCCGCTGAGCAGAGAACCTGATGCAGGTCTTGATTCCAGGACCCTGAGACCATGACCCGAGCCAAAGGCTTTGACCCACTGAGCCACCCAGGTGCTCCAAGTTTTATTTTATTTTAAATTTAATATAAATTATATTATTATAAATTGTTCTATATATATTAATTTTTTCAGTCAATTTTTTTTCTGAGTACCTATTATGTATCACTACATTTGATGCTGAGGATACAATGGTAATTCAAAGCAGCCCTCAGAGGTGCCTGGGGGGCTCAGTGCATTAAGCCTCTGCCTTCAGCTTGGGTCATGATCTCAGGGTCCTGGGATTGAGCCCCGAGTTGGGCTCTTTGATCAGTGGGGAGCTTGCTTCCCCCTCTCCCTCTGCCTGCCTCTCTGCCTACTTGTGATCTCTTTCTGTCAAATAAATAAATAAAAATCTTAAAAAAAAAGTAGCCCTCAGAGATGTATAGCTCAGTGTGAGAGACAGACATTGATCAAATTAACACAAAAATAAATATATACTTGGAACTGATTCAGAGCCACGGAGGTGTCTGAGAGAAGTCTGCAGGGCTCTCAGAGGGTAAAATTTATAGAATGGTAATCTTATTGTAAGTTAATTTGGCTTTAAGTGGCATCTACATTTCCTGATTTTTATATTTAGCAAAGGTGATACTATAAATCAGAAACCCATTTTTAAAAAATTCCGTCTTAGTCAATTACTCATACCAAACCTAGTAATTCTCTAATACACAAATAAGTTTAATATTTACATACTTCCATATTATTGTAAAAATACTGTGTAACATAACCTTCTGTGTTACTTGATTCATTAGGATCATAAAAGAGAATCATAGATGGCTACAATTAGTAGAGTTAAAACGAAATCAGCTAATCTTGCGCCAATTGTTCCTTCTAAAGTCCTTTCTCCCATTTCCACAGTACCCTTGTCCAAAACAATTATTTGTGTTATATCTGGCTCACAGAAAGATATTACTTTTCAGTGTTTTAGTTAATTTAGAATCCGTGGTCTCCTGTATTCTGAAATACTTAAGTCTCTGTTGGGTTACCCAGGGCTGAGTACCACTGAGCACATTTGTTGCCCATTCCCTCCATTCACCTAAATGTATTCCCTTAATGTTTAAAGATCCTATTAGAAGAGTGTTTTTATGAGCTTCCTTTGATAATATAGAATAAGATACAAATGTGTCCACTTTTTGCCTTTTTTTTTTTAAAAGATTTTATTTATTTATTCGACAGAGAAAGAGAGATCACAAGTAGGCAGAGAGGCAGCAGAGAAAGAGGGGGAAGCAGGCTCCCTGCTGAGCAGAGAGCCTGATGTGGGGCTCGATCCAAGGACCCTGAGATCATGACCTGGGCCGAAGGCAGAGGCTTAACCCACTGAGCCACCCAGGCGCCCGTTTTTGTTTTTTAAGTAGGATCCACAACCAGTGTGGAGCCCAACATGGGGCTTGAACTCATGACCCTGAAATTAAGACCTGAGCTGCTATCAAGAGTCAGATGCTTAACAGATTGAGCCACCCAGGTGCCCCCAAGTGCATTTACTGTTTGAACAGGTTGTAGAAATCCACATCACAAAAGCTATATATATATATGAATGTGACCCTAGCAAAACAACAAAAATACACATTTTAGTTTGTTTTTTTCCATAGTAGTAGTGATAGCTCTGAACTAAGTCATTCACACTTGACCAAATACTTCTTTTGATCTTATGTGTGAAGCCTCTAAAAATGATCCAGCATCGTTAGCCCTTTACTTTGTGTCTTAGATCAGGTTTCCTAGAAGCAGGCCATTAGATGAGGATTCCTATGCAAGTGATTTGTTAAGGCAGTACTCCTGGGGGAAAGCAGTAAGGCAATGTGGAAAGCAGGACAGGAAAAACAAGATAGTCAAGCAAAAATGGGTCTCGGGCCAACTCCCATAGAGAGTAGATTCACCATGTGCTTGCATGGGAACTTTGGAATGAAGTCATGCCTCAGAATTGTCCTGACCAGAAGGTCTTTCACACTCCTGAACCCACTAGTCCCCCTTGGGTGAAGTAGAATGGGGGAAGTAAATTCCTAAGCACTTTCCGGTATTGGTACCGTGAGATCTTATTTCCCCAGGGCATCTTCCAAAAAACAGCCCATTGTTTGCTGTTGGAAGCAGAAAGACACAAAGAGATAAAAAAGGATCTGAAGGGCATCTGGGTGACTCAGTCAGCTAAGTGTCTGCCTTTGGCTCAGGTCATAATCCCAGGGTCCTGGGATCGAGTCTTGCACCGGGATACCCGATCAGCAGGGATTCTGCTTCACTCTCTGCTCCTTACCCTGCTCATGCTCTCTCTCTCTCTCAAATAAATAAATAAAATCTTAAAAAAAAAAAAAAGGGATCTGAAGATATTGGGGAAAAACATTGATAGTGTTTGCCCCACCTTATCTGATCCCCTAACATATATTCTCTTCTTCTTCCTGGTTCCTGGTTAAGCTACATTTCCCAGCCTCCTTTGTCAAGTGTGGTCCTGCAACTGTGTTCTCTTCAGTGCACAGAGTGGAAGTGATGGGTGCCACTTCTGGGCCTAAGATAGCTCCATTCATACTGTCATTCTCCTCCCTGCTGGCTGGAACTCAGAGTGACTCAGCTTTTATACTATAAAGATAATGACGGTGACTTCAAGTATGATGGTGCAACATGATAGAAGGACTGGGGTCTCTCAATGACTTCATGGAGCAGAACTTCTTGATGATCCAAAGCAGTCACACTGGTGTGTTAGGTAAGAAGTAAACCTCTTCTTCAAACCACTTAGTTAATTGTTGGGTCACTAGCACGGTAGTCTGGTCTTTTTCTAATTACCACAAGAGACTTTATTCTTATCATAATGCTATATTATAGATGCATTTTTAATGCATTTAGTTTTTATTCTTGATTTCTTCTGTTAGAATACATATTGTAACATATCGTAAGAGGGGAGGAGATTTGTCTATCTTTTTTCTTGCTGGCAAAAAAAAAAATCTTCAATAAATACTTATTTAGTGAATAAATGAAAGTGTAGTTACCTTGTCCTACAATAATTAAAATTTATAAAAGCACAGTTCAATTAAAGAGCTTGCTATAATACTAAGTTAGGAGTGATATAGAATAAATGGAAAGGGTTTAATGAAACATAATCCAAATGCTTAATGAGATAAAATATTGATATATTAAAGATGGATAGAAGATAAATGATATAACCTTGAAAAACAAGGCTGAAGGGCACCTTGGAAAGTGTCTTTTCACACTGGAAAGGTGATTAGAAAGAGGTTGCCGACCAACTGTTTTCCATGTCTGCAGAGGAAAAACTAGCAGAGAAGAGCTTAAACTGACTTGACAGAAATAGTGATTAAACATTAGAAAAGGCTCCAGAGTAATATTGTAGAATCTCTGTCCCTGGTGAATTTTAAGGACAAACCATCTGTCTTAGACATTTCAGGCAGAGCCTTGCAGGAAGAGAGAGGTCTGGATTAAATGACTCCTTGATCTGGCTCCCTTTCAATTCCAGGAGTCTGTGCCACTCTACAGGGTATCAGGGGGTCTGGCGGTGACATCTTTCACTCCAGTCTTTCACATCAGACTAGCCAGACTGATGAATAGGCATCCCCTGTCTATAACTTGAGAGAGTTGTTTCTCCACATGAAACTGATGGGGCGGGGTGGGTCGTAGGGAGTAGAAAGACTAATTTTCCCAAATAGCAGTATTAAAAAGTATATTTTGTACCTAGAACTCTAGGATACTAAGTAATTTCCATATAATCAATGCAAACAGGAAAAGTCCTAAGATTTTTGACACATTTCAATTGCATGGTTTTAGTAAATAAAATTCACTTTTATAGCAATGATGGGAAGGTAATGATTTAATGTTGACTCAGAAATGACAGAACAGAGAGAAACACTACTGTTGATATCCATTTACAATACTTATTTACATGGGTATTGTAACACTAGCAACAATTCTATTTATGAATTCTGCATTAAAACTTATTCCATATTTATATTACTCATCAATAATCACCTTAGAAAGTCCTTTAAGACAAGCTTTCATTAGGAAAAACTTTCTTAGTCTTAGAAGTTTGCTTTTTCTTTACTGAATAATATGTAAGCTATTGTTTTTAAAGGAAAACTTTTTTTTTCCATTAGGGTATATATTTTTTTGCATTTTGTCACTGAATCATAAAAAAACAATCAAAACGAATGATATAGGGGCACCTGGGTGGCTCAGTTGGTTAAGTGCCTGCCTTCAGCCTAGGTCATGATCTCAGGGTCCTGGGATAGAGCCCAGGATCAGGCTCTCTGCTCAGCAGGGAGTCTGCTTCTCCCTCTGCCCCTCCCCCTACTCATGCTTGCTCTCTCTGTCTCTTTGTCTCTGAAATAAATAAATAAAATCTTTAAAAATTTTTTAAAAAAGATTTTATTTATTTATTTGACACACAGAGAGAGAGATCACAAGTAGGCAGAGAGGCAGGCAGAGAGAGAGAGGAGGAAGCAGGCTTCTTCCTCTCCCTTTCCCACTCCCCTTGCTTTTATCCCCTCTCTTCCTGTATCTCTGCCAAATAAATAAATACGATCTTAAAAATAAAATTAATAAAATAAATAAAATGAAGGATATACATATATTTTGGGGATTTCCAACTTCACTAACAGATAATTTAAATGAAACTTTCCATGTTTGTTATAAATCCAAACATTAACTTTTGAATTCTACCAGAAAAAGTGGAAAAGCCCTGCTTTTATATTCTAAGATGTTGTAGTGATTGATTGGTTGATTGATTTAGTTAGTTAGTTTAGTTAGTTAAATGGTAGACCATAATAAGTTACAAGTTAACGGGAGGTTTTTTCACTGAGGGGCAAAATCTAATCAAATTTAGAAGGAAATATTGACTCCTTTTTTTTTTTTTAAAGATTTTATTTATTTGACCGAGAGGAGAGAAATCACAAGTAGGCAGGGAGGCAGGCAGAGAGAGGAAGCAGGCTCCCTGCTGAGCAGAGAGCCCCATGTGGGGCTCGATCCCAGGACCCTGAGATCATGACCTGAGCCGAAGGCAGAGGCTTTAACCCACTGAGCCACCCAGGCGCCCCTAGACTCCTTTTTATGTAATGAATCTTGAAAGTAAATATTGCTCTTAAACACATGAAGTAATTTTCAACGTCCTTCATGATTAGAAAAATGCAAAACTACGAGATACTATTTTTTACTTTTCTATTCCTTTTATTTTTATTTTTTATTTTTTGAGTTTTAATTTAATTTTATTCTTTCAGTTTCCAAGATTCATTGTTCATGAACAATGATCTATCAATGAACTATTCAATGAACTCTCAATGAACTATCAATGAACAATTTTTAAAAACCTATCACACTGTCGAAAATAAAAATGTGATCATACGTTGCATTGTCTAGGGTAAGGAATGTGATTTAGTACAATCTCCATGGAGGGTAATGGGAAATATCTATTGAAAGGATAGTTACACATATCCTTTACAGATGTATATTGAAACACAAAGAAATGGCACATACACAAAGTTTTGGACGGCTGTGTTGTTTGTAGTGATAGATCAGAAACAACCTAAATGTCCATTAATTGAAGACTAGATGACGAATGCTGCATCCTTTCTTTCAGTTGAATGCAGCCAATAAAACCGCTGAGAATTGATTCTTAAGATATATGCAGAATCATGTATAGAATAAAATACTCTATGTGCAAGAAAAAAGAGAAAGAAATATATCCATATATTCATAAAATATATCTGAAAAGCTAGCACAACAGTGGTTGCCTCCAGGAAGGGGAACTCTGCATCCCGTGGCCCGGGTAAGAGAGAGACTTAATTTTTCTCTCTGCTCTTTCGCAACTTTTGAATTTCGTATCATATGCATGTATTATCCATTGAAAAAGAAACAAAATAGGGGTGCTGGCTGGCTCAGTCAGAAGAGTGTGTGACTCTTTATCTCAGGGTTGTGAGTTTGAGTCCCATATTGGGTGTAGCGATTACTTAAATAAATAAAACATTAAAAAAATAAACAAAATAATTAAGAAAGGAAATATTGTGAATAGTATAACAATTCATTTATTCTTAGTTTGAGGATTTATTTACATTTAATACAAAATTATCTTCAATTTCAAAATGTAGAATTAAGGCAATTTCAAAATTCTTTAGACTCTCTTCACACTTTTTTTTTTAAGGATTTTATTTATTTATTTATTTGACAGAGAGAGAGACACACAGTGAGAGAGGGAACACAAGCAGAGGGAGTGGGAGAGGGAGAAGCAGGCTTTCCACGAGCAGGGAGCCTGATGTGAGGCTCGATCCCAGGACTCTGGGATCATGACCCGAGCCGAAAGCAGATGCTTAATAACTGAGCCACCCAGGTGCCCCTGTTCACACTTTCTGTGTGGGTTATAATGATGGATTATAATTAATATTTAAAATATGAAAACACACCACACAACAATTTAAAAATATGCCCTATGTAAAGAGCACAAGATATCGTTCTTTTCTCCGTCACCCTTAAAGTATGAGGTCCTTGAAGCCAGGGACCTTGTACTCCTTCACCTGGAAGAAACTACTTCTTTAAAAAATTATTTTAATTATAAAAGTAATATATCTTATACGTATTTCAAATTTGGTAGTCATTTTCAAATTGACATTAAGGAACTGCCAATTTATACTTCCACGAACAGTATATGAGAGGACAGATTACAGAGCACATCATCTCAAGTAGAATATTTGAAGTATTTTACTCCACCATCTCAGAGAAATGGTCATAAATAAATTTGGCTAAATAATTTAGTTGGAAAATAAGAACAACTTACTGATGTAGAGGTAGAATTCCTAAAGGAATTGTAAAGTCTCTGAAGTACTCTGAAAGAGCCATTCTGCAAGAGCTTGAGTGTGAAATTTAAACAGCTTCTGTGTACGAAAAAAATGGTGTAGCTCATTCTCCAGTGATGTCATCTCAGCAGAAATTGTTGAAAGATTTCCAAAATAGTAAGTTACTTACCAATAGTACAAACAATATTTCTAAGATATGACAAAGGCAGTTTGCTCATATTCATCTGTTGTGGAGGATCAAGCTTTAATTAAATTAATCAAATTGACAATTAAATTAATTTAAATTTACTTAATTAAAATTAATATTAGGGGTGTTGAAAGATGGCATCTGTAAAGACAACTGAATGTAATGCGAATACCTTAAATTTGCCATGAATCATTATAAAGAGAAATAATATTCCAAAGTCTTCCATCAAGTCCTTTTTTCTTTCTTTTCTTTAAGTTTTGATCACCAGTGAGCCAAGCTGGAGCCCACGGCAAAGGGAAAAATCACTAATACTGATCCTGCCCTTATTTAAAATTCTGATATTTTATTCATCATGAATTTTTTTGCATTGATTTTTAAAAATATTGAATTAAATTATTATTTATATTGATTACTGAATCCTCTGACACCTCTCCACATTTTGGACCTGAGGCAAACACCTCATTTACTTCATCTTACTTCCTGTCCTGATGTCCCCCAAATCATAAAATGCTGTCAGAAGAGAAAGAAGTAATTTAAAGCTTCTCTTAAGCATCATTTTCCCCATGTTTCCAATATTCTATGGGAAGATATTAAAATAAGAAAAAACTGATAGAATTTTCTGTCAATTGAGAGAAATGATAAAATGCTAATTAAAAAATTTTTTTACAGGGCTCCTGGGTGGCTCGGTTGGTTAAGCGACTGCCTTTGGCTCAGGTCATGATCCTGGAGTCCCAGGATCAAGTCCCATATCGGACTCCCGGCTCTGCGGGAAGTCTGCTTCTCCCTCTGACCTTCTCCCCTCTCATTCTCAGTCTCTGTCTCTAATTAAAAAAAAAAAAAAAAAATCTTAAAAAAAAATTTTTTTTACAAAGTCAGCAAGGTATGTTTTCTTATCCATATTTTATAGATGAAGGAGAGGCTCAAAGGAGTCAGTAATTTGCTTATGACACGTGAACAACATGTGACCTTGCTAAGGCTGAAACCTAGATCTGTCTTTTACCAGAGCCCCATTTCTTTCCAATGCACAAGGTTCTTTCTCAGGGAATTATTGACATTTGAATCAAGCCCTGAAAGAAGGATAGGGATTTGCCAGGAGCAGAAAAAGGGATAAGACAGCACAGGCGGTGGGGGAAATTGTGGCTAATGCCTGGAAGTCATGTCCACAGGCAGATTTACCATGAAGCTGAGGAGGCTGACAGGTCATGACTCCATTGAAAAAATTGTTACAAAGCTTCTTGACAGAGACTGTAACAATGTGTTCACAAGATCATATGTTGTCTACAAGATTTGCCCAAGTAAGATACTTAGTGTCAATTAGCGAAGATTGCCTGGTCTTTCCCTTCTGGCTTTCCCGCCATCACATTTCCCCTTGTATTAGGAGGCTTTGCAACTGCTCAGGCAATTTGGGGATCCAGGTTAGGGATATTTGAAGAATATGTTTTTGGGGTTTAGTGGGATGTATTTACATGATTTATAGCCATTCCTGTGGCTAGACTTCTCAGGGTAAGAATGGCTTCTAGGTATACTCCCATTGCCCATTCTGATGCACTTGGTGTAGCGGTATGAAGGTGCAAGGCCAGAGGCTATCACAAAATGAGTGGGATCTGGGTAGTGGGAATAAATCATTAGTGGAGCAGACACAAAATTTGCAATGTATGGAACCAGAAACTAGTCTGTGGAAAATTCTTTTAATCATCAAATGAGTAAAATTTTTAAAAATTTTTTCCCCAGATATGTTTATTTTATTTTTTCAGCGTTCCAAGGTTCATTGTTCATGCACCACACCCAGTGCTCCATGCAATACGTGCCCTTCTCAATACCCACCACCAGACTCACCCAACCCCTCACCCCCTCCCCTCCAAACCCCTTGGTTTGTTGCTCAGAGTCCACAGTCTCTCATGGTTCATCACTCCCTCCGATTTCCCCCCATTCACCCTTCCCTTCCTTCTCACAATGCCCTCCATGATTTTCCTTATGCTCCACACGTATGTGAGACCATAAGGTAATTAACTCTCTCTGCTTGACTTATTTCTCTGCGCAGAATCTCTTTTAGTCCC
>CM052810.1:123642729-123772092 GCA_028533885.1 Nasua narica | reverse complement strand
CTATGAACATTGGGGTACATGTGGCCCTTCTTTGTACTGCATCTGCTTCTTTGGGGTAAATACCCAGTAGTGCAATTGCAGGGTAATAGGGTAGCTCTATTTTTAACTTCTTGAGGAATCTCCACACTGTTTTCCAAAGTGGCTGCACCAACTTGCATTCCCACCAACAGTGGAGGAAGGTTCCCCTTTCTCCACATCCTCTCCAGCATTTGTTGTTTATTGTCTTGTTGATTTTGGCCATTCTAACTGGTATAAGGTGGTATCTCAGTGTGGTTTTGATTTGAATCTCCCTGATGGCTAAAGCTGATGAACATTTTTTCATGTGTCTGTTCGCCATTTGAAAATAATACAATTTTAGAAGACAATAGAAGAGACTATCTTAATGATCTTAGGGTAGGAAAAGATCTCTTAAGCAGGATACAGACACCACTACTCATAAAGGAAAAGAGTGATAAATTTGGATTCTGTTAAGAATTTTTCCTCAAAAGACATTACTAAGAGAGTGAAAATATAAGTCAGAATGGAAAAAAAAATTTGTAGTACATGTAATCAACCAGAGACTTGTTTCTACCTTATGTAATTGATTAATAGAAATCAATAAGAGAAAGACAAATAGCCCAATATAAAAATGGGAAAACAACTTAGCAATGGGCAGTGCTTATATGAAAAGATGCTATTCTTCACTAAAGTACAGGAAATCCAAAACAGTAGTACAAAAAGTAGGTATTACAGATAGATCCATTGGATTGGCAAAAATTAAAATGTTGGACAATTCAGGTGTTGAGGATAGGGAGCAAAAGAAATGTTTAAATGTTACAGTTGGTTATATATACTGGTATAATTTGTTTAGCATGGCCTTGAGAAGCTGAAAATAAACATCCCCTATGAATCAGGAATTCCATACCAAGGTAAAGATTCTATAGAAATTTGTGTTTATATGCTCCAGAATAAACACACACACACACACACACACACACACACCAGCATTGTTTATGATAGCCCAAAGCTGGAGATAGCCTAAACCCATCAAGAGTAGAATAGATAAGTAAATTATGATATTTCCATGTAATATAGTAACCCACAGCAACAAAAATGAATGAACAAATAGACACATCTACATGGGTGAATCTTAAAGACATAACCTTGATCAAAAAAATTGAAGACCTGAAAAATACTTATTCTATGATTCTATTTACATAGGAGTTCAAAAACAGGCATAAGCTATATTTTTAAGAATAAGTAATTAGAAAGAAAGAACATGAAGAAAAGCGAGAAAGTAAATATGCTAATAATCATTATAGTAGTTATTTCTAAGCATTTGGGGGTTATAAGGGAAGAGGTACATTGGGGCCTTATGGGGTATTGGTAATGTTTTTGCTTTTTGACCCTGTGGGGTCACATAAGTGTTTGGGTTATAGTCTTCAAGTAGTACACTTCTTTATGAACTTTTCCGTGTTTGCTATATTTCCCATCACAAAAAATATCCAATCTTCTTTCTTCCCCACACTTCCTGATTCTTCCTCTAGTTAGAAGTATCTACAGTGCCTCATAGAGACTTAGAGTCGTTATAGTAAGACTGCAAAGAATACAAACAATTTAGTCTTTAAAAACAAACACATCTAAAGTAGGTTCTCAAGAATAAAAAAGTTCTGACAAGAGTGAAACTTAGCATTTGACCCTATTTCCCTTCTAGTCCTGTCCCGATTAGCTTAAAAAACCCCTGAATTGCAAGGAATACGTGCAGTAACTCTGAAGAAGATTGGGGGTGGGGCAAGACAGGGAAGGATGAGGTTTGATGGGAGTGGTGGAAAAAGAGAGCAGTGTGGCACCTGGGTGGCTCAGTTGACTGAGCGTCTGACTCTTGATTTTGGCTCAAGTCATGATCTCAGGGTCATCAAATGGAGATGGCTCCATGCTAAGCTTGGAGTCTGTTTGGGATTCTCTCTCTCCCTCTGCCCTTCCCCCCACTTGCTCTCTCTCTCAAATAAATAATAATTATAAATTATTAATAAATATATTTCATTTATTTGAGAGAGAGAGAATGCATAAGTGGGGGGTGAGGGGCAGAGGGAGAGGGACAAGCAGACTCTCCGCTGAGCAGGGAGCCCAATGTGGGGCTCCATCCCAGGACCTTGGGATCATGACCTGAGCCAAAGGCAAGCACTTAACTGACTGAGCCACCCAGGTGCCCTGTGAGTCTATATTTTATTAAATGCCTTGATAACTCTTAAGTAGGTGGCCTCTGGCACTGAGTACCATTGCTCAGAGAAACTCCCTGATAAGAAGAGTCACCAGAGACAAATTTTTGGGCTCCATACCAGACATGTGGAATTAGAATCTCCAGGAAAAGGGCCTTGTTTTTCTAACCAAGGCCCTGGTGATTCACAGAGAATTCTGGGAAACAGCTTTAAAGACTTCCACTTTTTATTCTGTTTTCCATGGAATATTAAAAAAAAAAAAAACTTTCTTTATAATAAGTAATTTTTTTTTTTTTTGCATTTTGAGAAAATAAGTACCTTGTTGAAAAGGAACAATTCCAAACTGTAAAATATATATTTTTTCCTCTCAGTGCTGGACAATACATCAATTTACATGTCATCTCTCTCCTTGAAGTTACAAAAACATCTTAAATTCAACAAGTTCAAATTAAAATCACCATCTTCTCTCAAACCCAACTCTCTTCCAGTGTTCCCACATCTCGGTGATAGCATTATTATCAACCCACCATGCCTCGCAGAGATACCATCATCTCAGACTCCTTCCCCTCCTTTAATCCCCAGTGCATCCAACTACTAACCAGGCCCGACCCTGCTTAGCTCCTGAGATCAGACGAGATGAGGTATATTCAGTGTGGTATGGCTGTAGACATTAGAGAAATTCAACTCAAAACCACATTGAGATACCACCTTACACCAGTTAGAATGGCTAAAATTAACAAGGCAAAAAAAACAAATGTTGGAGAGGATGTGGAGAAAGGGGAACCCTCTTCCACTGTTGGTGGGAATGCAAGTTGGTGCAGCCACTTTGGAAAACAGTATGGTGGTTCCTCAAAAAATTAGAAATAGAGCTACCCTATGACTCGACAATTGCACTACCGGTATTTACCCCAAAGATACAGATATAGTGAAAAAAGGGCCATATGTACCCTAATATTCATAGCAGGAATGGCCATAATCGCCAAACTGTGGAAAGAGCCAAAATGCTCTTCAACAGACCAATGGATAAAGAAGATATGGTCCATATATATAATGCAATATTACACCTCCATCAGAAAGGATGAATACCCAACTTTTGTATCAACATGGATAAGAGTGGAGGAGATTATGCTGAGTGAAATAAGTCAAGCAGAGAAAGTCAATTATCATATGGTTTCACTTACTTGTGGAACATAAGGAATAGCATGGAGGACATTAGGAGAAGGAAAGGAAAAGTGAATTGGGGGAATCGAAGGGGGAGATGAACCATGAGAGACTGTGGACTATGAGAAACAAACTGAGGGTTTTAGAGGGGAGGGGGTGGGAGGACAGGTTAGCTCGGTGATGGGTATTAAGGAGGGCACATATTGCATGGAGCACTGGGTGTTATATGTAAACAATGAATCATGGAACACTGTATCAAAAACTAATGATGTACTATATGATGACTAACATAACATAATAAAAAGTAATTTTATTATTATTATTATTTTTAAAAAGATTTTATTTATTTATTTATTTATTTATTTATTTATTTATTTATTTATTTATTTGAGAGACAGAGAAAGTGAGAGAGAGCACGAGAGGAGAGAAGGTCAGAGGAAGAAGCAGACTCCCCGCGGAGCTGGGAGCCCGATGTGGGACTCGATCCTGGAACCCAAGGATCATGACCTGAGCCGAAGGCAGTCATCCAACCAACTGAGCCACCCAGGCGCCCCAAAAGTAATTTTAAAAAAAGGGAAAAATAATCCCTAGTCCACTTCACTGCTGTGGGAAACAAAAGCAGAAGAATTAAATTTCCTTACTACTTAGAGCCCATTGACAAGTCCTTGAAACAGACAGAGTAACCTTCCTCTGGGAGCTCAGCTGCCTTGATGTTGACGCTTTCGTAAGGGCAAAAGGCAGTCTTAGCTTGATCCCTTAGGATCCTATAAGCATACTTTAAATATACAATTCCTTTGGAAACTTCCTTCATCTCTACCTCTCAATATGTATGTTAGCAATCATAGTCCAAGCATATGGCCCTACTGATTCACGTCTGAAGGGTCTCATGACTGAGTTATAACAGTAATAAATGACCTTTTCCTAACAATAGCTAGCCCTCTCAGGGTCCTAGAAACCTTGTTTCCAAAATACCATGGAGGCTTGTGCTGTCCCTAACTCCTTCCCAATTTGGAAAGTATATAATCAGCTACCCCCCACAACCGCCCCTAGCTCTTTCTGCCCATGGGTCCTGTCCCTGTGCTTTAATAAAACCAACTTTTTGCACTGAAGATGTCTTAAGAATTCTTTTTTTCCCCCTAAGATTTAATTTATTTGACAGAGACACAGTGAGAACACAAGTGAGGGGAGTGGGAGAGGGAGAAGCAGGCCTCCTGTTGAGCAGGGAGCCCTATGCAGGGCAGGATCCCAGGACCCCAGGATCACAACAGGAGCTGAAGGCAGACACTTAACAACTGAGCCACCCAGGTGCCCCTCAAGAATTCTTTCTTAACCATTTGCTCCTAACCCCAATATTTCCACATCACCCACCATATCTAAATCCATCATCCAAATCTCCCATTTTACTTTCCAAATTGTTCCATTCCCCCCCCCCTTGTCTCCATCTCTTTGTTCCCACCCCAATCCATTTGAAATACCACCAACACTAACTACCACCCATAGACCCTAATTTGTCCTGTTCTTATTCCCACATTGGAGTTGGAATGAGCTTTTCAAAACACAAATCTGATCAGGTTAAATTCCTCCCCTGCTTCTCAAGAAAAAGATGAAGGTTCTCAGTATGGTCAGCGAGGTCTGGTCTCCTGCTTCATACCATAGCACACTCTCTGTGCGATCTATGCTCTGGCAGCATTGGTTTTTCAATCCCTCAGGCTTGCAGTGTTCCTCCCTGACAAATTGTCTTTAGACATGGTGTTCTGTTTCCTTTTCTTTTTTTTTCAGTGTCTCATCCTTCAGATTTTCATTCCAGTATGACTTCCTCAAGGAAGCTTTCCCTACCCTTCCTGACCAGTTCAATGAATGATCCTCTTGTAAGCTCTCAGAGCATCTATTTCTTGCAATTTTCATTTATTCCTTTCAATAAATGTGGTTTATAAAAAATAATAAAAAACTAAATGTGGTTTACCAATCTGTTGAATTAGACCTTTTAGTATTCCTTTAACTAGAGTAGTTTTTTTCCCTTTCTCATCTTCTCTGGTGTTTTCCCTATTTCACTTTCTTAGACTCTATCACAGAACAGTTTAGGATTAGTAGGGAACACCTCTCTAATATTTGGACTCAGTTAAAGCACCACCTTTATTGGTTTTCCCATAACCCCTTTGGCTGCTTCTTTATTATTTTTCATTTCCTCGAACATTTGCCTCTATCACAGTACTTATTTACCCTATATGTTTTGTTTGTTTTCTTGAAGGTTTCTCTCACAAGTGTCAGTTGCTTTAGGGCAGCTCTTTTATTTATCTTTGTATCCTTAAAATTAACACAGGGTTTTTGTCCTCAATAAATATTTGGTCTTCCCTCATGCCTGACAAACTCTAACTGCTTAGTGTAAAGGAGGCAGTGGTATAGTGTTACCTTCAACAATATACATATTTCTATTCAATTTCCCCATTTGAAAAATGATAGTCACCTTAAGAGTTGTTTGATTAAAAAATTAATGATTCAATACATCTCAACCTTCCCTTGCCAGGCCTAGTCTCTCCTCTTTCGGAGCAATTGTTAATTGTTGTAAAGAGGGAAAAAACAGGAGGGGGGAATTTTGTCTCAGGATTAGTTTTTTGGGATATCTGGCACCTGGATAGTTCTTTGTTTCCCCCCTCCCGTTTTTTTCGCTCTTTACAACAGACCTTGATGGCCCAATTAAAACTAGAGAACAAATCACTAGCAAGTGGAAAATATTTCTTCCCTGTTCTTTTAGGAAAAAATATTCCTGAGGTGAGGAGATATATTTGCATTAACTGCACAGGCCTTTTAAAAAATATACTTTGAGACAGTAAAGATGAAAAATGAAATGGTTAAATTTCCATATCAAAATAGATGAAATGTTTCTTTTCCTATTTTCTTCTGGATTTGTAAAGTACCTGACCCAGAGTACACAAGAAGTAAACTTTGGTCTCCTTCCCTTCATCCTTTCAAGCTTACAAAGCTGTAATTAAAGATTTTAACAATGAGGACAAGCAACTCCACAGTGAATTATTTGGTAGCTTCCAGTATAATATATTATCTTACCTACTAGATCCTGTGCTCAATTTCTTACTTTACCTTACCCGGTTGCTTTGTCAAAGTTTAAATGCAGCACATTAAAACAATGCCACTCTTTAAAAATTACGAAAAAACTATTTTAAAACGTGTACCTAACTAAACAAAATAGAAAACCCCATGAAAAATGTTGGCACAAAGGGTTAAAACATGTCCCAGAGGTAAAACAGGACCAAAGCTTTTGCTTGCTTTTCAACCCTTCTCCACTGTTTACCTTGTGTGGTTCAAGTATCTTTTGTTGTTTAGACTTGTCATTTCCACTTGACTAGGTAATTGAACGCTCTCTAGCCAATGTTTCAAATTGAGGTGATCGCACATCTGGTGAATGCAGATCTGGGTGGTTTATTCGTGGGCCCACGTATCAGGACCTGTGAAGGGAGTATTCTTGAGTTCAGAGTGTTAAGACGGAAAACTCAGCTTATGTTATCCACGGGTTTTAAATCGACATCATGTGGCATTTGAAGCTTACCACACATGAGTGAGGTAAGCGTCCTGTCATCAAATGACCCTTTTTGACGTCCACGAGTGATTAAAGCCTCAAATACTGCTGGAGTCTAGGCTGAATTTTCTCCACCGGCTTATTTGGGGACTAGCCTCTTCTAAGCTGTGTGGTGGTATTAACTTGCTCTGCTGCCGGCTGCATGACAGCTGATCGTGGGACTCTTTAAGGAGGAGTCCTTGCCAGGCGCACCCATCTCTACCCTCAACCGCACCCGACTCTCTCGGCAGTCTAGGACCACCAGGATCAATTTCGGGGTTTTCTTTCTCCAAAAAGAGTTGGCAGAACAGGCTTGAAAAGAATAAGAGAAGAGGAAAAGAAGTAACAGTAGTGGTAAGACTCATAATAAATGGCAGTACACCCCTGAGGCGCGACGATGAGCACCCTACTTGGCCGCAGAAGCCAGAGAGACTAGCGTCCTCCCGCCAACCGCCCGACTGGCCCGCCCCAACTGCCCGCCCCGGTCACAGTCACGTGACTGGGAGCGGCGCGCGCCGGCCGTGGCGCCGATTGGCCGGCGGCGGGAGCGCGGGGTTTGATGGGAAGGAGTTGGCCGGGCCCGTAGCTCTGTCAGCGGCGGCTGCTCCCTGCTTGGGAGGCAGGCTGCGCGGTGGCCGCCGAAGCTGGCAGACGTGGACGCAAGCGCCGGGCTTTGCCCGCTTCTTGCAGGTAAAACGCTCAAAATGAGGGCAGTTGGGAGGGATCGGCAGAGGGGAAGCGCGCTGAGCTTTTCTCTGGGAGATACGCTCCCGGTTTCCCTGCTTGCCTCTCCCAGGCGCCCGCCCCATTCCGAGTGGCCTGAGAGCTCTGCGGCGGTGGCTAGTCAGACTCCCGCCGGGCTGCGCGCTGACCGACGTCGCCGCCTGCCCCTCTTGATTTCCGAGCAAAGTGCCAGGGATGACTCTGGAGTAATAGAAAACCCTTTGCCCCCCCCACCCCCCCCGCCGCCCCTGCCTCCCGCAAAGGGGAGATGGTTTCCCAGCCTTGTTCTCAGAGAGTCCGGGGGGTGACTAGGTTGAGCTGAGCATTGGCTCTTTGGCCCACCTATGTCGAGACGAAGGGTCAGAAGGTTCAACGCTAAGCTGTCGCTTCGAGTGTTTTGTCCATCTTTTTGTCGGAGTTGTGCGGAGGCGCCACGAATTGGACGGATCCGGAGAGACCGAAAACTGTCAGTGTCATGCTCCTCGGCCCAGGCATGTGGGCGTGGATTACGTGCTGCTTGGAGAAGCCGGTCTACAACCGTAGTCCTTATTTGAGGGAAGGTGGGCGGTGTAAGGGGTGGAGGGAACTGCAAGGTTGCGTAGGTGTCACAGCCAAGTCCCGCAGAGAAGAGCAGATCTAAACTACATCAGTAGTTTAATTGATGGCTGGCTGGGTTGGTGGAGCTTGGGAGTCTTGATCTGGGGGTTGTGAATTCGGGCCGCACTGGGTGTAGAGATTATTTAAAAATAAAGATCTTTTAAGAATGCTAGTGTATATGAGGATTAAGAGAGGCGGTATCAGTGAACTCAGTTTTGCTGATGGTGTCCTCATAGTAATCAAACCCGTGACTCACTGAGTTTTCCGTGTTCCGCTTTTCCCCTTTGTCGTCTGGTTTATGTCAATTGTTTTCTCCTATCTCTTTGGCCTGGGTGTCACCATTAACGTAACTGACCCTGTTCAACAGCAGTGTGTGTGCATGTGAGTAAGCTTGGCTTCAGGCATGTGTTCGAACTGGCAGGGAATGGCGGTGAGTGATAATCTCTTGTTCTCAGCAACCCCCATAGTTCCATTGCAGGAGGAAGTTGATTTTGAACACGTTTTAAAAAACAAAAGTGGTGCATTTAAAATTAGAATTTTAAGTTTCTCTGCCACCTGTTAAGACCAGCCCACCACTGTTAATAAATTTACAGTGTTTATATATTTTTAACTTGACAGAGTTAATATAGAGATCTTTCTACTTAACTAGTCATTTCTTCGTAGTGTTTAGTTCTGAATGAACATCAACTTACCATAAGACTAGAATTAATCAGCATATAATAAAAGTGCTTTTAGAGGTGTACTTCTTTTCATTAATTTTATTTTTGAGCCATAAATATGGCAATTTGGGATATTTCAGAATTGCCTTTTCAGTTAGGATATTTGAGAGAGTTCTAGAACAAATCACTTTTAATCTTAAATAGTATAATAGATAGGCACTGTTGATGGTGACTGAGTAGTTTGCACTTAGGTTTGGAACTTGATAAACATAAAAGTTAACTTTCCTTGCTGTTTTAATGGAAGAGTCTGCAGAGTATATTGTTTCATTTTTTAATACTAGAGCAAATGAGGGCAATACAATTTCAGTTAGAATACAAACTGTAATTTATTTTTCCAGTTTTAAAATTATTAAAATAGGTACTTTTTCTTTCTTTTTTTTTTTAAAGATTTTATTTGAAAGAGAGAGACACAGCGAGATGGGGAACACAAGCAGGGGGAATGGGAGAGGGAGAAGCAGGCTTCCCTCTGAGCAGGGACCCTGACTTGGGGCTTCATCCCAGGACCCTGGGATCATGACCTGAGCTGAACGCAGACGCTTAACAACTCAGCCACCCAGGTGCCCCCAAAATAGGTGCTTTATAAGAAGTTAGAAAGGTGTCTGTGTAAGGAGTATTGTCTGTACTACATGTGCTTCCTGATAATAGTGATAATAATGGCTAAAATTTATTATGTGCTCACTACTTTTTGGACACTGTGCCAAGTGATATTTAATTTCATTTAATTCATACAACAGTTCTGTGAAGTGTAGGTATTTTCACCACTATGTAAATGTGGAAACTGAGGTTCGAGAGTTTAATTTACCCAAGATCACATTGTTAGTATGCAGTTGAGCCATATTTTGATCAGATCTTTTTTACTCTATTATTTTATTTTTTTTAAAGATTTATTTTAGAGGGAGAATGGGGTGTGTGTGGGGGAGGTGAGGAGCAGAGGGAGAGAGAATCTTATGCAGACTCTGCACTGAGCACCCAGATCCATACAGGGCTCGATCTCACCACCCTAAGATCACAACCCTAGCCAAACCAAGAGTCAGACGCTCAACCACTGTGCCACCCAGGTGCCCCTCCATTATTTTAATATGACTTGAAATGAGCTGAAAATTTAAGAACAACATGACCCAGGATTTTAAATTCTGACATCCAAACCTGGGTGTGAATATCAGTTAATAGGAAACATTGAAATAATATAGTGGGCATTATTATTTATTGAAAAACACATTAGATGCGTCTAACCCTTAAGGTCATGTCAGGTGCCATTGTGATATCAGAGTGGAAAGAGACTACACGTTCATGGAAGAGTTCTTGGGGATAAGCCACTTGAGATTGAGCAATCTGTCCACTCAAAGGCAAACATTGATTTATGCTTCAGAATGAAATGCTAGTTATTTACTTCCCATATATCTCGCATGTGTTGGAAGAGATGGACTAGGAAACGGCAATGACCACAGCAGTAAAAACAATTTGTATTGAGAAATTAGTTATATGTTGGGCACTGCTGTAAATACTTTCAAATACATTATGTCATTTCAGCCTTTCAACATTTAAGAGGGTCCTTAACTATCCCTCTTTTCCTGATGAAGATACTGAGAGGTTAAGTAACTTATTTGCCCAAGGTTTCATAGCAAGTAATGGGCCACAGGAATTGGAGTTAAGATGTTTGTGTGGCAAAGAGGGAAAAAGTGTTTGAAAATAGAAGAGGTATGAAATTAAAGCTATATAGAAAGAGTTGATTTAATTTTGTTATGCTTTCATAACTGTTGGAAAATACTACCGTTACATGAGTATTATAGCAAATCAGCTTCTTTAACGAATACTGGAATTTAGAATTTTAGGAAAATTGCTGGAACAATGAGGGTTAATTCATTCTTTGATTATGATCCTGAAAGCATGGATAGGCATTTAATGTCTATTTATCTTAATGTTGTTTTTTGTTTTCAAGCATAGTACTCTGCTTCAGGGATATTAAAGTCTAAGCTGCAGTTTGATTAACATCAAAACAATTCTCCAAGCAAATAATTGGTGTCAGGGTTGGTATTAATTGCAATATTATGCATATATTTCATGTTACACTTAAAAAGTGATGTGCAGTAAACAAGTAAAGGCAGTACTTGCAGACTTTCAGTACCAATTCTGCCCTTTGCTGGGGCTAGCTGCCAAAATGATTTGGCAAATCATTTAGCTTCTCTTCCATGCAGATTTAAGCATTCAGATTTAATCAAATGAAGGAATTGGGCCACATGATACACTGTACCGACACTGTCTCTTGTGTTTATAACTTACTTTCCACTTCAGTGGCTCTGTTTACCGGCAATTTGAGAATGTCAGAGGTGCTTTCATATATTTGATATATAAATATTCCAATCTAGTTTATGTAAAGCAGACTTTAATTTTGATTTTGTGTTATTGGGAATAACTATTTGCTTCATAAAAAGTCACAACTAAAATCCTGTGTCTGGCTATGCTACTTAATATTTTTGGGAGCAGATTACTTCACTTCCCTAGCCCCAGTTTCTGACATTTATAAAATGGGATGATAGTAGTATCTAAAAAATAAAATTCATGTGAAGCATTTGTTTTAGGGCATACCAGAGATAAAGTTTTATCAAATATTTAACTGGTATCTTTACTGTTGTCATTACTTTTTTTTAAAATGTTGTTTTAAAAAATCATTTATTTATTTATTTTTTAGTGAGCTGTACCTCCAACATGGGACTTGAACCCATGACCCAAAGATCAAGAGTCCCATACTCTACTGAGTGAACCAGCCAGGCACCCCTGTTATTACCTTTAAATATTAAAAATTCCGATTTCTGATGGCTACAAACTTAACTTGGAGGCATATAACTGTTACAAACCAAAATGTGTAGGTCAATTGTGTACAAAACACTGCTAGATACCATACAATTAGTTCCCAAATAGTAGGGAACTACTGTATACCCTGAAAATAACAAGTTAAATGGTTCATATAAATTCCCTTCCCCTCCTCCCCCCCAACCAGTCACCTTTCTTGGTGAGTATTTTTAGCATCTTAAGAGGGTTTTAAGATCTATTTAATGTTTTAACTGAGAGATTTATACTTCTATTCATTAAAGTTTCTGGATTTCCTACAACTGCATTTTAGAAATTTAAATACTGAGTTAATATTGAAGGATTAATAATTCTTAGGTTGCAACTTAAATGTGACTTGTAACATTCATTTATAAACACCAGATTTTTTTAGGACAGTTTATAGGTATTTCTGATCCTAGAAATCACTTTGTAAAGTGAAAGTATTTATAATTAGGATCTTTGTTTCTTCTCTAACCAGGAAAGTCCAAGATTGGTATGCCTTATGCTAATTCCAACCTATAAATAGTATTGCAGGGTGAATGTATTTATTTGGTACTGGCGTCATTTTTGATTACATTATTGTTTTTAAAAAATGTGAGAATTATGGCCTAACTTTTTTTGTGTGTGGAATGAAGTAGTTTTATACACTGATAGTATGTAACTAACTATTCCTGGTAAAAATACGTAAACTTGAAAGTATACTTGCACTATTTCTAGTTAAAAGAATAAAAACTTACATAATTATGGGCCAGTAAATTGATTTAGAATCTAAGATGGCTGATACATTATCATCCACATGGCAATATTGTAATACATTTGAGAGTCAAAGAGAAACTACTAAAAGAAGGACATAAATACATGGCTAGCTGACGTGAAAGTCAACTGGCTTTAGGGACTTAGACACAATTTCAGAGAGAAATGTTTATTTGGGTATTGGAACAGTAGTGAACAGACCGGAAAGCTGAAGATATCTTTGTGTTTTTTTGTTTGTTTTTTTGTTTGTTTGTTTTAATTAGAGAGAGAGAGAGAGGCAGAGGGAGAGGAGGAGAAAGAATCCCAGGTAGGGTCCATAACTAGCACAGAGCCCAACTCAGAGCTCCATCTCACACTCCGAGATCATGACCTAAGCTGAAATAGAGTCGGATGCTCAACCCCCTGAACCCCCCAGGCGTCCCTGAAGATGTAGCTTTGAATCCTGTTTCTTCTGAGCTATTGGGGCAATCACTGAATGTCTTTTCACTTAATTTTCTTATTTGTAAAATGGTAATAATGAAGGCTATCCTGTGAAAAGTGCTGGTTTATTAAGTCTAATTTATAGAAAAGAAAATTAAAGCTCAGAAGCATTAAATGATTTGCTCAAGCTCACTAGTAGTCTTGTAACCTTTATTTTCTTATTCAAAAATCCATGGACCTTCTGTTATTACTTGTAAAATGATATTATTCTGAACATTGTAAGATACCCCTAATTTCGAATAACTAGTTTTGTTGGGAGATAGCTATATAATGGAAACGTTGTATCTAAGCATGTAGAATGAAAGTAGTATAGTGAAACTTTTCTTACAACGTTAGGGGACCTACTTTAAAGAACAGCAAGTTGCAAAGTGGTATGAATATACACTGCTAAAATGCCTTGCCTTTTAAAAGCCTTTTCAGCTATATTTTCACTTTTAAATGTGTCCTGGCATGGAAGAAGGGATTTCTTGAAGGGTAGATTCTATCCCAAGACTATCTAAACTAAACTTCAACATAAAGTGGAGTTCAAAGAAATTAATATTTTATAGTATTTTTAGGTAGTATTACAACATCTAAATTTTATAGAGGGTATAGTGTATGTTTAACTTAAAATTTTTTAAAATACTTGCTTTATTTCTAGTTGTGAATTCCTTTGGACACTTGATGATACTTATCATCGTGCCAGTTTTCTACACATAAAAGATGGGTGGATTATTTTCTCGATGGAGGGTGAGTTAGTTTTTTTAACATCCAATTCTTAGTCTAATATAAGGTGTCATATAAACCTACTTGTAAAAGTCTCCTTTGTGGAATAGGCTTGAATAGAGCTTGATATTATCCCTAATTCTATTTAATTTTCTTCTCTGATGAATTAGTTGTATATTGGACTTTAATAGTTCTACTTGCTATAAAGGTATCTTAATTAACTCTGTTTAACATAATTATTTCACTTTGACTTATGAATTATTTTTTTTAATTTATGCTTTCATGTACAAATGGTTTTTTCTTGTTTTCTTTTTATATTGCCTTCATTTCAATTTTATTTGAAAAATAGTTGAAATTATTGTTATTGTTGAACTATTTGAAATTGTAGTTGTTGCTAAATAATACTTATGTTTTTATGGGTTATATCTTTTTGTTTATTTATTTGCTGAAGTCATACTAAATATACTTTCAGGAACTAAAGGTGAAAAATAAAAGTATTTTGGGAAAAAGGTACAAAAAAAAGAATCCAAAATGGTTAAAAAATTAAAAAAAAGAAAATTTGAAATACAGTTTGATTTTATTGGTTAAGACTTTAGAGGAGGTATCTCCTATTTAGTACAATAAAATATAAAATATATTAATAAATGTTCTTTTCTAATATAAGAGAGGATAATGTAGTCTCAGACAAACTACTTTGTTTATTTTTAACTCTTTTTTACCATAAGAAGTCTAGCAATACTTGGCAGCCTAGTTTTTGGACTGTACTGGAAATGCTTTGTTTTGGATTGATATTCTATTGACTCTCTGCTCCTCCCTTTAAAACTTTATTACAGTTCTGTTTGAGGATCAAATTTGTCTACCTTTCCTTTGTCTTTGTTAGGTTGCACCATATGAAATTGCCAATATTCGACCATTTTGACTTACATAAAAAGGAATTTCATATGGTTCAACCTAATGTTAACAACTCTTGTGTGAACTATAATGAATTGATATCCACTGCTCTCTTATATTATTGAGTATATAATTGGTGTTGTATGAGACATTTTGGCTGGTTTTTATTGTGGGTGTATAAAAAATATTTTTAACAAACTGTGCTATGATGAAGTATTCTTTGATGTCTTTTTAAAATCTGATCTTCAGAAAAATACTTTAGGAATTCAGAATGAAGGTAGCCTATTGATTTTGACTTTCAGAGTCCTAAGTGAACTTTTAGCAATAGTAAATCAGACCATCTTTAGTCTTGAGCTTTAAAGCACGTGATTTCTTTTGAATAATCATATCTAAGAAAATTTTTCTTGAAGGAAACTTTCTCCATAAAAGCATATTCTGTTGGGATTAGGAATGGTAGAAATTAAAAAAAAAAAAAGAATGGTAGAAATTGAGCCGTCGAAGTTGAAAGTACCTCTAGGACTAAAAATCCAAGTTGGAAAATGCTTATTTCTTTAACCTTATGTAGTTCTGTTTATAATTATAATTTTATATAAATCTAAATCTCATTACATGAATACATATTACTTGATTTTTGAAATAACTTATTTTTGGATTAAAATGTTCTTTTATGATTTTATAAGTCAAAGTGTTTCTAAGTTTTCAGTAACAAATTTTGATGTCTTATATCTATTTTTATAACAGACAAAACCTTCAACTGTAGAAGTTCTGGAAAATATAGATAAGGTAAGTTTTTTGGCTCTGGGGTGTTTTAATTCATCTTGGGTATTGCATAAATATTATTTTAGTATAAATATATTATTTTGGAGACTGGATCTGGTTTGGGAATTTAGAGATGATATAGAGTAAGCCTGAGAACTTTAATGTTCTATTATCTCAAAAAAAAATCAGAAGTCTCTCAGTGACTTAAGAAGTCTGTGTCACTAGACCTGTTAGGATGAAATTAGATGTATAGCATGGGGTAAAGCAATGTCGAAGATAGGATAAAGTAGATTATAAAATAGTCTGTAACAGTTTTATCAGTCCTAAGCCTTCATAAACTTTAATATCAAAAATGTTATTGCTTAGGAATATTGAGAGTGATGAATAGATTGAAAGAATCTAGTATGGGTCACTGTTTCAATTTTATTAACTCTTTCTTTTTGTAGCCAGATTTTTAAAATTAATTAATTTCTAGCCATTTTTTTAGAGCTTATACAGGGAGAATTATTATTTAGATTAAGAAATACTATTTATTGGTGTCAATTTCATGCTTGATCTGTGGTAACTTGGTAGGTCAAAAATAGTATCTTAATTTTTTTAAAATGTATTTTTAAAGATTTTATTTATTTATTTGTCAGAGAGAGAGAGAAAACGAGAGAGCGAGCACAAGCAGGGGGAGTGGCAGGCTCCCTGCTGAGCAAGGAGCCCGATGTGGGGTTAGATCCCAGGACCTTGGGATCATGACCTGACCTGAAGGCAGATGCTTAACCTACTGAGCCACCCAAGTGTCTTTTAATTTTGCATTTAAAATAGTGACTTGTCAGAATAGGCATGTTCATGTTTTTAACTTCATTTTTAGTTTTCTTTTTTATATTATGTTTTTTAAGATATTAAGGTATTGTATTTCATTGATTTTTAAGAGTTCTTCCTATATAATCTATCACTTAAAATTTTTTTGTTAATATCTTGATTTCTTTATGAAATTTGAGATTCAATTCAATAATACATAACAATTTTTTCTTAACAGGAAATTCAAGCATTGGAAGAATTTAGGGAAAAAAATCAGAGATTACAAAAATTATGGGTTGGAAGATTAATTCTCTACTCTTCAATTCTCTATCTGTTTACATGTTTAATTGTATATTTGTGGTATCTTCCTGATGAATTTACAGCAAGACTTGCCATGACGCTTCCATTTTTTGCTTTTCCATTGATGTAAGTAAATTGTTCTTTTAGTTGACTTTTCCTCTTTTTGACCGGTTAAAATATATTCAGTCTCTCTTTATTGTGAAATAATGTTTCAGATTGAGTAAATTTGCTTTTTTTTTTTTCCTTTTGCAAAGCATTTCTTTAAAAAAGTAAACCAACTGTGTGTGTTAAACCTTAATTTACAGTTCAGCATACCTGAGGAATATGACTCAGTGACATTGGTAGTAATGGTTCTATATGGGAATGTTTTGTAATTCTCTAAGAGATGGTCATGTCCCCACCCCCCACCCCCGAGGGTTATAGGGCAAGGAGTGGGCATTTCAGATTGTAAGTGTAAGTGAGGGAGGATTTGTAAAACAAACAAACAAACAAACAAACAAAACAAACAAAAAACAACTGCCCCAATGATTCTGAATATATTCCATTCATCCCATCTCTTTTCCTCTCTTTTTAGTCACTGCTATAAAGCAATGGGCCCTTATAGAAATATTTTATAATATAGCACTTTACTGAAGGTGTGTCATGATTGAGACTTGGAGAGACAGATGAATAAGAAATTGGTTCATTCACTGTACAAACATTTATAGGTACCAATTTTGTAGATGTCAGAATATAACGGTGTATGGTATACAAAAATACAAGATCTCTGAATGTAGATCTTAGACTACATACATTAAATTAAGTAATAAGTATGTGGATATTATGAAAGAGAAGTGTCACTTGCCATGGGAACATTTAACAGAGGTTCTAACACTATCAGTGGAGGTCAGGGAAGAATCTTTGTATTGATTTTCTATTGTTCCCACAAATTTAGCAGCTTAGAGCACACTCATCTGTTTTATCACAGTTTGTGTAGATCAGAAGTCCAGGTGGCTTGACTGGGGTCTCTGCTTAAAGGCTTGCAGGCCTAAATCAAGGTAGTCAATCAGTTGGACTGGGATCTTATGTGGAGTCTCTGGGGGGAGAATCTTCCAGGTTTAGTCAGGTCGCTTGCTGACTTGTGCCACATCTCTCTGACTTCCAATTCTGCCGTCAGCCCAGAGAAAGCTGTGCCTTTCAGGGTTTAACTGATTATATTAGACCCACCAGGATAATCCAGGATAATCTCCCTTGCTTAGAATCAGCTGAGTAATAATTATATTTTCGAAGTCCCTTCTCAGCAATACCTAGATTACTGTTTGATTGTATAACAGAGGATGGAAATCTTGGGGAGGAAGAGAGATAGCTTTAGAATTCTGCCTACCACAGCCTCCCTGAGGAAGTGACCTTTGAGTTTGAGACCCAAAGGATGATTGTGTTGCAAGGGTGGTGTGACTTGGTGGATAATCTTCTAGGTGGAAGGAACAGCATATATGAAGGTCGTGAGGGGAATAGAGAATGGTAGGTTTAAAGAATTGAAAGAAGGCCAAAGACGGGTTTATAGGAAAAGTCTGGGTAGTTAGGCAAGGGGTATTTCTTGTGGGCCTTATAATCCATAATAAGGATTAAAGACTTAATCTAAGAGTAATGGGAAGCCATTGAAGATTTTTATGAAGGAATATGATGTGATCATACTGTTATTTTGAAAATACTATTGAGGCTACACTGTGGAGAATAAATTACCCACTGAGCCACCCAGGTGCCCCTCACTGTGGAGAATAAATTAGAGGGAAATAAGAATGCTTCTAAAGCAGCAAGTTAGGTTATTATGGTTGTCTGGGGAAAAATGAGTGACAGTGATTTGCAATTGAGTGGAGGTGGCAGAATGGAAGAGAAGCAGAAGGGCTTAATGAGACTTGAATGAGTATTGAAGAGTCTTAGGAGGTAGAATTCAGGTAGTATGGAGAGGCTCTTGGTGATTCGGTGGCTGTGAGGTGAGGGAGAATAATTGCATCAAGGATAAAGTTTAAGTGTATGGCTTGGGAAATTTGTTTGATGGTAGTGTCATTCATCTAAATAGGGAATACCATCTAAATAGAGAATCCTATGAGGAAGAACAGGTTTGCTCACTAAGACTGAAATACTTGTTTCTATTTAGAGGGAGCTGCCAAGTGGAATGATTAAGTGTGAGTATGAAGCTCAGGAGATAAATTTGAATGGGAGATATTAATTTAGGATTTAGCAGCTTATTAATGTTAAACAGACCCACTATCTGTCCATTCAGTAAATATTGGGCACCTGCAATGTGTTCAGTATTGGGCTAGACCCTAGTGATTGAGAAAGTAGTGACAAGATCTCTGCCTTCATGGGGCTTAAATTCCATGCGTATTAAACATAAAAAATGAGAGACAAGTAAACAAAGAAGTGCAGTGAAGAAAATAGGGTGATATGATAGAGAGGAACAGTCCCTCTTTTGAGAAGGTGGTATTTGAGTTGAGAACTAATGTATGAGAAAGAACCAGCTTGGAAAGAGTTGAAATTTATGGAAGATTATTTATATATACAGTGTATAATAGCATATGAATCCATAGAGAGATATAGGAAAGGATTATCCTCAAAATATTAATGGAAATTCTCTTTGGGTGGTGGTTTTTAGTAGTTGTTTCTTTCCATATGTTTTTTTGGTATTGTTTGAATTTTTTACATCAATGTGTTCTTCAAATCCTAAAAACAAAAACAAAAATCCAAGAGTTGAGAGAAAGTCTTTATAGGAAGAGAGAACAGAAAATACAAAGGCTGTGAGGTAGGAGAGAGCATCACTTATTTGAGGGTCAGAAAGATCAGTATGTATGGAATGTGTGATGGAGAGAAAGAATGGTAGAAGGTGTGCTTGCAGAATCACAAAGTATCTGGATCATGGGAGGGTCATGGCTTAGGATTTATATTTCATTTTGAGTGAAGTGGGAAGCTTGTAAAAGTTTTAGTGGAAGAATGGCATGGTGAAATTTAAGTTAAAGGTTTTAGTGGAGGAATGGCATGATGAGATTTAAGTTAAGAGGATCATGTGTACTGCCAGGTGGAGATTGAATAGAGGAGGACAAGGGCAGAAACAGGGAGATCAGCTAGGATGCCGTTATAGGAGTTTAAAGGTAAAGAAGGATTTGCCATCCCATTGGCAATGGAGGTGAAAGAGATGCCCGTATTTCAGAAATACAACTGAGACAACTTGGTGGGAGGAAATGGAAGGTAAGGGAAAAGAAGGAATTGGATGATATTTAGGTTTTTTGATTTGACATTTGGCAGTTGTTGGATCTCTTTCTTTGGAACTGCTGTAGTAAAAAAAATGGTTTAGTCTTTAGTGCAGGGCATAGTTTCTAGTTGGAACTGGAGATCACAAAATTTTAGTTTTGTATATAGATAAAAGAGCCAGAATTTGAGAGCATGCATATTGTCAAATAAAATCTCTGCCATTTTCTTTTTTTTTTTTTTTTGCTGCCATTTTCTTTATTTCCTTTCTCTTTTGGAATTTTTTGGAATGCTTCTTATCCCGGGTGTGGCAGTAAATTTTATAATGCTGAGCCCCTTTCCCTTGTTCATTTCTAGTTTTTTATAAAAAGAGGGGAGAAAAATTTAGAAAGGGAATAAATGTGATGTTTACTTGACTGAAGCATCTTTAAAAAACTTAGAAAAAACTAAAAAAAAACTTAGAAAAAACTCACTTGACCTCCATTTCCATATCAAAATTGATTTTTTGATTGTGAAAGATTTTTATCTAGTTGCAAAAAATGTCTGACAGGGAACTTTACTGTGCTAATTCTAATGGCTCTTCACAAACTGATCTACCAGATCACAAACTGATCTACCAGATCTGCAATTATGCTGCAGAAGACTTTTGGGCAAGTAAATTATATAATAATTGTTTTTAAAGTAGAAAAACATAATTTCTTCTTTTTTTTTAAAGGCAAGACATTGTTCTTTATTTTTTCTTTCTTTGCAAACATTTGCTTTTATTGCTTTACACATATCAACATTCCCTTAGTAAAGGGAGTTTTTGGACCTAGAGTCCTTCCTACAAATAACAAATATTTACACACACAAATATACACACACACAAATTTCTTTAAAAATGTTTGCTTTTTCTTCAGTTTGATCTTTCTACTGTTTTGCATATGAGGCTTTGTTATCCTTACTGTGTCCTCCCCATTCTGCATCACCTGCGTCTAGTATGTCTTGGTTTAAGTTTTAGAGCCATTTCTCACTTTGTCTCATTCACATTTGTGACCTGGTTCTCAACTGCTGCAGCTTCTGTTTCACTGAGCTCTTTACTGTTGGAAGCATAGGCCAGTTATCAAACAAAGAATAGACTTGTTCTCCTGATTGATGACAATCAAAAAAGCATGAAATAAAATACAACAATGTGAAAGTAGTTGTTGTGGTATGTAGAAAGAAGACTTACCACAGGACATTTTCTTTTGTGTGGGCTATAGCCTTAGCTTATTCCTGGACTTTTTTCCTTTGGAAACAAAAATTTTGAGATCTAGACCAGGATTTACTTAAAGAAATGGAAGTAGAAAGAGCAATAAAATGTAGTGTTTTACTTATCACTGTCTACACTGATTATAAAGCTTAGAAATCTAATAACTGCAAAAAGTGACTGTTATTTCTACATTCCAGATTTCCCAAATGCTTTTACTGGACAGAGAAGTCATGGATTCAGAACTGAGCATATATTACATAATCATAACTATCTTCAAATTATCTTTTGTAATAGAATATCAATATTCTGTGTAAGATGCTTTGATTTTTATTATATCTTCTTTCCTACATATGGAGGAACTTGGTATGATTCCAACCTATTATTTTTTTGCCTTTCAGATTCAATAATTAATTTATATCCCTGATCAACTTTTTCAATATATCTTAATATATTGAAATATATTTCAACTATTTCAATCTATTTCAACTACTACTGAAACAAATTATAATCTAAATGCTGAACTTATTTTTTAAAAATTTTTTTTGAAGATTTTATTTATTTATTTGACAGAGAGAGATCACAAGTAGGCAGAGAGGCAGGCAGAGAAAGAAGGGGAAGCAGGCTCCCCTCTGAGCAGAAAGCCCAATGCGGGGCTCTATCCCAGGACCCTGAGATCATGATCTGAGCTGAAGGCAGAGGCTTTAACCCACCGAGCCACTCAGGTGCCCCTAAATGCTGAACTTGTTTCATAAGAGTCATTAAGGCTATGGTCCATGGTGAGGGAAGGTTTGGATTATAGTTTAAGTTTTGTATTTCTTTTTTTTTTTTAAGTTTTGTATTTCTTGATTATGCTGACAAGTATGCATTACTGTGGAAATTGATTCATTTTGTAAGAGTGAACAGCCATCAAGCTTTGTCTCTTAATCCTTAACTAACTCTATAAGCAATCTTAGACTTTACTCCTGGATATTTATACTTACAGATTATAAGATCATTATAGAGGCTTATTGGCATAAAACATTGACCTTCCCAGAGGACTTAACCATATTTTCCTTCTGTTTTGTTTTTTTTTTTTTTAAATTCCTTTTTAAAAAGAGTTAGGGAGAGAAAAAGTTAAGCAAAGAAACTGAGGAAGGTTGTCTTTTTTTTTGTTTTGTTTTCTTGTTGTTTTTTGTTTGTTTGTTTTCCTACTTAAAGCCATTTGAGGATAGGGCTTTGATCTTACACAGCTTTTAATGCCTCCTTTCTGCTGCTCCTAGAACTAACTGGTAAAAGATATTTCCTCAATCCATCTAGAAGAGTTGACAAGCATGATTTGACAAAACTTTTGAGGAAAGTTAAACATTTATTTCATGGCATTCTTTTTTCTTTCTTTCTTTCTTTCCTTTTTTTTTTTTTTTTTAAAGATTCTTTATTTATTTGATAGAGAAATCACAAGTAGGCAGAGATACAGGCAGAGAGAGGAGGGGAAACAGGCTCCCTGTTGAGCAGAGACCCCAATTCGGGGCTTGATCCTAGGACCCTGAGATCATGACCTGAGCCGAAGGCAGAGGCTTTAACCCCCTGAGCCACCCAGGTACCCCTCTTTCATGGCATTCTAATAAGAATACAAAGTATCTCTCATCAACTATAGTTGGCTCTTGAAGAAGGTATCTGTGAATATCTTTTGATATTTACTCAAGGAGAAAAATTTTTTTTCCCCAAATATGTTTATTTTATTTTTTCAGTGTTACAAGATTGATTGTTCATGCACCACACCCAGTGCTCCATGCAATACGTGCCCTTCTCAATACCCACCACCAGGCTGGCCGAACCCTCCACCCCCTCCCCTCCAAACCCCTCAGTTTGTTGCTCAGAGTCCACAGTCTCTCCTGGTTCATCGCCCCCTCTGATTCCCCCCATTCACCCTTTCCTTCCTTCTCACAATGCTCTCCATGATTTTCTTTATGCTCCACATGTAAGTGGGACCATGAGATAATTGACTCTCTCCGCTTGACTTATTTCACTGCGCGTAATCTTTTCTAGTCCCGTCCATGTTGATATAAAAGTTGGGTATTCATCTTTTCTGATGGAGGCATAATATTCCATTGTATAGATGTACCACATCTTCCTTATCCACTTCTCTGTTGGAGGGCATTTTGGTTCTTTCCACAGTTTGGCGATTGTGGCCATTGCTGCTATGAACATTGGGGTACATGTGGCCCTTCTTTGTACTGCATCTGCTTCTTTGGGGTAAATACCAAATAGTGCAATTGCAATTGCAGTCACAGGGTAGCTCTATTTTTAACTTCTTGAGGAATCTCCACACTGTTTTCCAAAGTGGCTGCACCAACTTGCATGCCCACCAACAGTGGAGGAGGTTTTCCCTTTCTCAAGGAGAAAATTTACTAAGAGCTTTTGGTAGGTAAGAAATCATTTTGGAAGCATCACTTTTGTAATGCTGATAGCTATTTGAATATTGATAGTTATTCACTTCATAGAATTCTATAGTTAAAGAATTATGTACTGAGGCATAATTAAGAGACAGATCCTATTCTTGGATGGATAGATTTAGTATTATGAGATCAGTTCTCCCTAGATTAACCTAAAACTGTGTGGTCACAATAAAAATACCAACAGTACTTCAAAAATCTTGGTACACTTTTTCCATACTTAAAAAAAAAAAGATTTACTTATGTATTTGAGAGAGAAGGGGGGAGAGGCAGAGGGAGAAAGGAGAAAGAGAGATTCTAAGGCGGTTCCCTGCCGAGCATGGAGCCCAGTGAGGGGCTCAATCTCAGGACCCTGAGATCCTGACCTGAGCCTAAATCCAAGAGTCAAACACTCAACCAAATAAACCAGCCAGGTGCCCCTCCCTACTTTTTTTTTTTTTTTCTTTTTTAAGATTTTATTTATTTAACAGAGAGAGAGAGAGATGGGGAACACAAGCAGGGCAGAGGGAGAAGCAGGCTTCCCACAGAGCAGGGAGCCCGATGCGGGGCTTGATCCCAGGACCCCAGGACCATGACCCGAGCCAAAGGCAGAAGCTTAATGACTGAGCCACCCAGGTGCCCCCCCTCCCTACTTTTTAATGGAAAAAAACCCACATAAGAGTAGTCCTGAAAATTCTAAAAAAGGAGAGGAATGAGAAGCAGAGGTCTGCCAGGCATTAAATGCATTATAAAACTTCATTAATTAAAAGTATGCTATAGTGTATAAATAGTGTATAAATTAATTAAACGTTTGGCACGGTGTATAAATAAATAGTTTATGAATTAATTAAAAGTTTGCCACAGACCAAAGAAAGAGACACAAGAATCCAGAAATAAATTCCCAAAGGAATTTTTGTACATAATATGGTATGATACTATATGGTTTTTGTATATGATAAAATGACGTTTCAAATCATTGGGGGAAAATGGTGTTTAGTCATATATATATATATATATGTATGTCAATTCAATTATAGAAATAAAGCTTGATTCCTGCCTTATTCCTTATAAGGAATAAATCACTGTTATTAGTTTCTCTGAATGTGAAGGTAATTCTTGCTAAAGCCTTTGATAATTAAATAAACGGACAAAATAGTCAACATAGTTATAAATATTGATACCTGTATATCTTTTCATTTTTAGCTTTATATATTGCTAAATCTCATCTAAAAACAGTAAATTGGATGAGGGCAATGTGGTTGTTGGAAAGAGAGCACCTAAGTTTGGCAGAAAGTACTTCATATTTGAAGGTTGATGAAAAACCTTCATGTTTTGGTTGGAGTAAGTTTATGGAATGTTAATCCTTTAGTAAAAGTAAGGAAGGTGTGATTATATTGATTGAATTTTAGATAGTCTGCTATATTTTAACATTTAGCATTTTTAATTTTAGTATAGTAAAACACTAAATATTAAGGATTTAAAATATTTATCATGATTAAAATGTGCTTCTGTTATATTGAGGTTCCAAGTATTCCCTGTTAGTATACCTTTATAATTTTATAGTGCAAGTCACTAGATCATATATAACAGGAATTCATACCGTACTAATGTTTCAAATAGTATCAATTTCATTTAGAAAAGAACAACTGGGATGATTTGATGAAATAGGTTAAGGGAGAGTTTTTAGTATATTCTAGAACTGATTGTATATTTGAACTTACTGATTTTCCATACTAATTCTATATTCAACTACAAGAATCATCTTGGTTTTTAAATTTTGTATTGTATTTTTTCCAAGGTTTTATTTATTTATTTGATAGAATGAGAGCACAAGCAGAGTGAGCTGCAGAGGAAGAGGGAGAAACAGGCTTCCCACTGAACTGGGAGCCCAACGTGGGGCTGGATCCTGAGACTCTGGGATCACGACCTGAGCCACAGGCAGACGCCCAACCAACTAAGCCACCCAGATACCCCCATCTTGTTTCTAATAAATTTTTCAGTTCATTTTTTTGAATTTACAAGTATTGGGGCACTTGGGTGGCTCAGTTGGTTAAGTGTCTGCCTTCGTCTCAGTTCATAATGTTAGGGTCCTGGGATCAAGCCTCGTGTCGGCTCCCTGCCCAGCTGGGAGTTTGCTTCTCCCTCTCCCTCTGCTCCTTACTCATGCTCTCTCGCTCTTGCTCTCTCAAATAAATAAATAAATCTTAAAAAAAAGTTTATTAGTATTCAGACATTTGTGAACAGCAATAATTTTACCACCTTTCATATTTTTTGTCTGATTTTTTTTTCTTTTGGCTAATTGTGTTGGCTAATATCTTCAGGACAATGTTAAGTTACTGAGAAAATAGTGGACATTCTGGACTTGTTCCTTGGGAATGCTTCTGATGGTTCTCCATTGGACATTATTTTGACTTTTTGCATTATTTGACTTTTGCATTATTTTGACTTTTGCATTTGACTTTTGCATTGGAACATTTTATTATGTTAAGGAATTTTCTATCCACATTTAGTTTTCTTTTAAATCAAGAAAGATTGTTGAGTTTTGTTAAATGCTATTTCATCATCTATGAAAAATAGCTATTTGACTTTTTTCATCTTATATCCCTTAATATGACAGATTATATTAAATATTGAGTTCAAAGATTGAAATCCTGAATTCCAGGAAAATTTCTGCTTTTGTAGTTGTAATCATTTTATGTAAACATTAAAAGTTTATTTTTTAATGCTCTAGATTAGTTTAAATAGAACTGGCATCTGTGCTTTATAAGTTTGGTAGTATTCTGAGCTTGGGGCTTTTTATGGAGTGTAGCTCTTAAAAACTTTTTAAATTCAATAGAAGTTAATTTTTTTGGTTTTCTGCCTCTTCCAAGGTTAGTTTTGTTAAAAATATATGTAATTACTCATTCTATAGTTTTTTTTTTAAGATTTTACTTATTTATTTGATATATAGAGAGAGATCACAAGTAGGCAGAGGCAGGCAGCGAGAGAGGGAGAAGCAGGATCCCTGCTGAGCAGAGAGCCCGATGTGGGGCTCGATCCCAGGACCCTGAGACTGTGACCCGAGCTGAAGGCAGAGGCTTACATTGAGCCACCAAGGTGCCCCTCATTCTACAGTTTTAAAGATTTATTTTTTACTAGAAAGAGAGAGCAAGTGAGCACATGTGTGTGTGTACACATGAGCAGGAGGGGGGAGAGGGAGAATTTGAACTAGACTCCACAACTGAGCTCATCCCACAATCCTGAGATCATGAGCCTGAGATCACGACTGGATCAGAAACCGAGTTGAATGGTCAGCTGACTGTACCCTCCAGATGCCCATTCATTCTAGTTTTAACATGTATTTCTGTAGTGTGTTGTAATAGTAGGAGTCATCACTGTCTCTTACTGATTTAAAAAAATTTTTTTTTGTATGGGGCACCTGGGTGGCTCAGTTGGTTAGGCTATTGACTCTTGATCTCAGCTCACGTCTTAATCTCAGGGTCATGAGTTCAAGCCCTGCTTTGGTCTATGTGCTGGGCATGGAGCCTACGTAAAAAAAGAAAAGTTAAAAAATTTTTCTGTATATATGATTATTGCTTCCTTATTGTTTCTTATTTTGTATATTTGTATATTTTCTCTTTTGTGATTGTTTTTATTAGTTGTATATGTATCTTTTTTCTCTCAAAAAACCAGCTTTTAAGAAATTACTTCTTTTTATTCTTTTTTTCCTCTTCGGCTTATTTTATTCCTGAACTTAAATTGGGTACTTAATACATTTGTTTTCATTCTTTCTTATTTATTAACACAATTAATAGACTATATGTGTATTTGAGGTCATATAGTTTCAGATAGTTTCTGACCACTGCTTAGTTTTATTCTACATGTTTTGGTATATAGTGATTTACTTTGGTCATTTTCTAGATATCATGATTTTTTAAAAATTTAGTATTTGTAATTTAAGCATTTTTTCCAGGTGAGAAATGTGTGTTTGTATGTTTGGTCTCTGGTTTAGTTACTGTTTCTAGTTTTATTATATTGCTTTCAGAGCATATTGTTTAATAATATTTCTACGTCTTCAAATTTATTGAGATTTTTTTTTTAAAGATTTATTTATGTATTTTAGAGAGAGAGAGAAAGAGAGGGAGTTGGGGGGGAGGATGAGAAAAGCAGAAGGAGAGTGAGAGGGCGAATCTCGAGCAGACTCCCTGCTGAGTGCGGAGCTGGATGTGGGGCTCGATCTCATGACTCTGAGATTTTTTTTTTTTTGGTCATGTGCTATTTGGTCAATTGTTGCCTTTCACAGACATTTGAAGATGTATTTTTTTTTCCCCTCAGGTACACTGAGTTTAATAATATCAATGAACACTACCTTATTATGTTGTATAGTCCTGTATTCTTCTATACTTCTATACTTCTGTATTCTAGTAATATATTTCAATCTCTTTCTGTTCAGTTTTGCTTTATGAATGTTCCTTTAAAAGAAACCTTTTTAGGGGCACGTGGCTGGCTCAGTTGGTTAAACAACTGCCTTCGGCTCAGGTCATGATCCCGGAGTCCCAGGATCGAGTCCCACATCGGGCTCCCAGCTTCATGGGGAGTCCGCTTCTCACTCTGACCTTCTCCCCTCTCATGCTCTCTCTCACTCTCTCTCTTTCCTAATAAATAAATAAATAAAATCTTTAAAAAAAATTATAAAAAAAAATAAAAGAAACCTTTTTATTTTGAAATAATTATAGATTCACATGAATTTGCAAAAAACCAAAAAAATGTACAGGCAGGTCCCATGCATCCTTCACCCAGCCTTCCCCAGTGGTAACATCTTGAATGAGTACAGTAAAATATCACAACCAGGAAACCAATGTTGGTCCAATTCACAGAGTCTGTCAGATTTTACCAGTTTTACATGTACTTTTGTGTGTGTGTGTTTTATATTTCTATGTAATTTTATCACATCTCTAGCTTCATGTCACTACCCCACAATTCAGATTCAGAACTGTTCTAAAACCACAGGGCTTGGAGTGCCTGGCTGGCTCAGTTGGTGGAGCATGTGGCTCTTGATCTCAGGGTCATGAATTCAAGCCCCACGTTGGGTGTAGAGATTACCTAAATAAGTAAATAACATACATACATACATGCAAATCTACCACAGGGCTCCTTTTTGCTATCCCTTCGTAGTCATACCACTCCTCCTCCACCTGCCCCATTCTTAACCTTTCCACTCACTAATCTGTTTTATATCTCTATAATTTTGTTATTTTAAGAATTATAAAATGAGGTCACATCGCATATATTCTTTTGAAACTGGCTTTTTTCATTCGGCATATTCTTGAGATCCATTCAAAATGTTAAGTGTATTAATAGTTTCTTTTTATTGTTGAGTAGTATTCCACGATAATGATGTACCACAGTTTGTTTAACCATATACTTGTTGAAGGACATTTGGATAGTTTCTAGGTTTTGGCTATTACAAATAAGGCTTCCATGATCTTTTGTATATAGGCATTTGAACATAAGTTTTCATTTCTTTGGGGTATATGTCCAAGAATGTAATTTCTGGGGCATATGGTAAGTACCTGTTTAGTTTTTAAAGAAACTACTAAACTTTTTTTCAGAGTAGATGTGCCATTTTACATTTCTACTGGTTGCATATAAATGATCTAGTTTCTCTGCATTCTTGCCAGCATTTAGTATTTCACTATTTCCTATTTTGTTCATTCTGATAGGTATATAGTGATATTTCATTGTGGTTTTAATTTATATTTCCTTCAGGGCTAATGATACTGAACCTCTTTGCATGTATTTATTTGCCATTTATATCTCCTCTTCATGTCTGTTCATGTCTTCTAATTTTCTAATTGGCTTGTTAGTCTTTTGCTGTTGAGTTTTGAGAGTTCTTTATATATTGTAGGTGCCAGTTATTTGTTGGGTATATAGTTTGCAAATATTTTTTCCCAGTCTGTAGTTTGTCTTTTTATTCTCTTAATAGGGTTTTTGCAAGCAAAATTTATTATTTTTTCCTTTTATGGATTGTGCTTTTGTTGTCAGGAACCCTTCCCTAACTATAGGTTCTGAAGATTTTCTTTGTTTTTTTTTTTTCTATGTGTTTTTTTCTTCTAATATTTTACATTTAAATTCATAAGCCATTTTGAGTCAATTTTTATATAAGTTGTGAGGTTCATGTTGAGATTATTTTATTTTTTTCTTTCATGGGTGCTCAGTTGCTCCAGCACCATTTGTTTGAAAGGAATTGCATCATTTTTTAACACTATGAAATCACTTTTTTTTCCCTAGGTTTAAAGCTTTCTTGGGCGGGGAGGGGGGGAATGGTCTTAAATTCAACCTTGCGGAGTATTAAGATACAACCCTTGTCTTGTTGGTATTTGCCTAGTATACTTTTGCCAATGGTTTTATTTTCTTCAACTTTCAAAAACTCTTAGTTTTAGATTGGGTTTTATTTTTATGATCCAATCTGAAAGTCTTTTGCTCTGGTGAGTTTAACTCATTTACATTTATTGAGAGGAAAGATGTTGGTCTAGGCTTGGAATGTAATTTTGTATTTTGCTTTTTTTTAAACTTAAAAATAAATCTCTTAACTATGTGGTATGTTTACTTTACTTTTCCCCAGTTATTTGTAGGAGGTTTGTGTGAGTATGGGGGCATGTCTTTCCACATTCCAGGCTATCTAGAATTTTCCTTATGATCCAAGATTTAATGTGCTAGTTTGTTCAGCTTTTATCTTTCCCCAGCCAATAGGGTTAGGCAACTGTATTTTTTTTTTTTTTCTAATACAAAACCTCTTTTCTCTCCTGCTGCCAGAGAAACAATGTTTTTTGTAAATAGGTTATTTCTGAATGGTTTCTCTTTAAGCTCTGGCTTTTGTGTTTCTTTTTTGGAACCAAACTGAGGAGTTTCTGCCTATAGCACATGTGTCTTATTCTTGTTATAAACATGGGCTTTAGGCTTTACACTTTGAGAAGTCTGTCTTGCTACCTCTTTGTGAGATAAGCGGTTTTCCTTCTCTGCTTGCACTCTTGATCTCCATGATCTCCATTACTTTTAGGAGACTGTCCACATATTTTTAGAGTTGGGTTTTAGCTATATCTTATTTTACCAGGAGAGGAATTTTTGTTTTTGATCTCCTTGTTGTTTAGAGTTCTTTATTTTCTTTCTTTCTTTTTTTTTTTAGTTTTATCTATTTTTTAGAGTGAGAGAGTGAGCAAGAGAGTACAAGCCAGGGGGTGGGCGGAGAGGCAGAGGGAGAAGCAGACTCTCTGCTGAGCAGGGAGCCTGATGTGGGGCTCAATCCCAGGATCATGACCTGAGCCGAAGGCAGATGCTTAACCAACTGAGCCACCCAGGCACTCCTGTTTAGAGTATTTCTAAGAAGAGAAGAGGAAATGGAAATTATACTATTGTTGTCAAAGTAGGAGTCAGTAATAGTATATTTGATATCTTCACAAAACATGTTGCTCTTTTTTCCTAGGTTATATTTAACTAGTAGGAAAGCAAAAACCTTTATTGGAATAGCTAGAACATAGATTTCTGAAGTACCTTTTTTCCCCTAAACTTTGTTTTAAAAGTACAAAGGAATTTTATTTAACTTAGCCTGAAAGATTAATGAACTCTTTATCTTCTGCTGTTCGAGTCTTGAAGGAAATGTGTATTGTTTGATAGCTTGTTTTCTCCAGCCATAGTTCTGATAAAAACCAAAAGGAGAAACTATTGCCTGCAAAGGGGATTACTGTATTTTATTTTGAAGTAAGGGAGTATATTTCAATTCTTGTAGTTTTTACACTTTGAAAATTATATATGCTTCTAAAAAATATCAAAGAATATTTACTGATTTCCTACAGAATTCTAGTCACTCCCTCTGCAGTTCCTTCCGTGTTCTCTGTTTTCCTATACACTTTTTTCCCCCCTAAATCATCTCTCTCCTGCCACTATTTCAGTGGGTTTATAGTGGAGAAATAGTGTGAGAGTTTCCTGTTGTAGGATCCCTGAGTGTTATGAGCTGTATGTTAACCTCTTCTTTCCCTTCCCTTGATAAGGACAATGCTCAGTGTCTTCTTAAGTGCTTAGGTAGTTGTCTGAGTCATAAAAATGAGTCACCACGGGGCGCCTGGATGGCTCAGTGGGTTAAAGCCTCTGGCTTCGGCTCAGGTCGTGATCTCAGGGTCCTGGGATCGAGCCCCGCATCCCTGCTGAGCAGAGAGCCTGCTTCCCCCTCTCTCTCTCTACTTGCCTCTCTGCCTACTTGTGACCTCTCTCCTCTCTGTCAAATAAATAAATAAAATCTTTAAAAAAAAAATGAGTCACCACAACATAAAAAGCATGTTTTGGTTATCTGTTGCTGTAATAAGTTACAGCAGAACTTAGTAGCTTAAAACAATAAAAGTTTATTATCTCTCACAGTTTCTGAGGGGCAGGAAGGAATGTGGGAGCAACTTAGTTGGGTGGTTCTAGCTCAGGGTCTTTATTCATATATAAATTGCGGTTAAGCTGTTGGCTGGAGCTGCGGTTACTTCGAGGCTTAACTAAGGCTGGAGAATTCTAAGCTCATACATGTAGTTGTTGGCAGGCCTCGTCTCTTCACTGGCTCTTTGCCACAAACCTCTGTTTTTTGCCACATGGACCTTTCCAAAGAGTTTCTTGAATATCCTCGTGTCCTACCAGCTGGCTTCTCTTAGAAGAGAGGAGAGAGAGAAAGACGGAGAGTGGAAGAGGAGGCCTAACGTGGAAGCTGCAGTCCTTTATAACCTAATCTTGAAGTGACATACTGTTACATCTGCCATATTCTATTGGTTACAAAGACCAACACTGCTAAGAGAGGACGACACAAAGGTATAAATACCAGAAGATAGGGTTCACTGGTGACTGCTTTGCAAGTGAATTCCCAAGAATAGCAATGATGTATTTTAGAGTGAAGAAATAACATAAATTCAGATTCAATGTCTCCTTCCTTCCTTCCTTCCTTCCTTCCTTCCTTCCTTCTTTGGAGAAGGGAGCACAACTGCAGAGGAGACAGGGCTGGGGGGCCAGAAAGAAAGAGAATCATCTTTTTAAATTTTTAAAATTCTTTATTTAAATTCAATTTAGTTAACATATAGTATATTTTACTAGTTTCCAGGGTAGAATTTAGTGATTCATCAATTGCATATAATAACCATTGCTCATTTATATCAGGTGACTTTAATGCCTATCACAGTTACCCCATCTCCCCACTCACCTCCCCTTGAGCAACACTCAGTTTGTTTCCTAGAGTTAAGAGTCTTTTATGGTTTGCCTGCCTCTCTGAAAACAGAGAGGCAGGCAAAGCATATTTTCATCTTTTATTTTCCCTTCCCTTCCCCTATGTTCATCTGTTTTGTTTCTTAAATTCTACATATAAGTGAAATCATATGGTATTTGTCTTTCTCTGACTGACTTATTTCTCTTAGCATAATACCCTCTAGTTCCATTGATGTAGCAAACAGCAAGATTTCATTCTTTTTGATGACTGAGTGATATTCCATTGTGTGTGTGTGTGTATACATATATGTACATACACACACACACACCACATCTTTTCTATCCACTCATCTGTTGATGGACATCTGGGTTTTTTCCATAGTTTGGCTCTTGTGGACATTGCTGCTATAAACATTGGGTTGCATGGGCCCCTTCAGATCACTATTTTTGTACCTTTAGATAAATACCTAGTAGTGCAATTGCTGTGTGGTAGGGCAGTTCTGTTTATAACTTTTTGAGAAACCTCCATACTGTTTTCCAGAGTGGCTCCTCCAGTTTGCATTCCCACCAACAGTGCAAGAGGGTTCCCTTTTCTCTACGTCCTTGCCAACATCTGTCGTTTCCTGAGTTGTTAATTTTAGCCAGTCTAACCAGTGTCAGGTGATAGCTCATTGTGGTTTTGACTTGTATGTCCCTGATTCTGAGTGATGTTGAACATTTTTTCATGTGTCTGTTAGTCATTTTATGTCTTCTTTGAAGAAATGTCTGTGTCTTCTGCCCATTTCTTGACTGGGTTTTTCTTTTTTTTTGTTTTTTGGGTGTTGAGTTTGATAAGTTCTTTATATATTTTGGATACCAGCCCTTTATCTGATAAAACATTTGCAAATATCTTCTCCCATTCTGTGGGTTGTCTTTTGGTTTTGTTGACTATTTCCTTTGCTGTGCAAAAGCTTTTTATCTTGATGAAATCCCAATAGTTCATTTTTGCTTTCGTTTCCTTTCCCTTTGGAGACGTGTGTAGCAAGAAGTTGCTGTGGCTGAGGTCAAAGAGGTTGCTACCTGTGTTCTCTTTTAGGATTTTGATGGATTTCTGTCTTGTATTTAGGTCTTTCATCCATTTTGAGTTTATTTTTGTGTATGGTGTTAAGAAAGTGGGCCAGTTTCATTTTTCTACACGTGGCTATTCAATTTTCCCAACACCATTTGTTGAAGAGACTGTCCTTTTTCCATTGTATATTCTTCCCTGCTTTGTCAAAGATTTGTTGACCATAGAGTTGAGGGCCCATTTCGGGTTCTCTATTCTGTTCCATTGATCTGTGTGTCTTTTTTTGTGCCAGCACCATACTGTCTTGATTACAGCTTTGTAATAGAGCTTGAAGCACTGTAATGCCACAAGCTTTGGTTTTTCTCTTTCAACATTCCTTTGTCTATTTGGAGTCTTTTCTAGTTCCCTAAAAATTTTAGGGTTATTTGTTCAAGCTCTGCGAAAATGTCATTGGTGTTTTGACAGGGATTGCATTGAATGTATAGATTGCTTTGAGTAACATAGACATTTTAACAATATTTGTTTCTCCAATCCGTGAGCATGGAATGTTTTTCCATTTCTTTCTATCTTCCTCAGATTCTTTCATAAATATTCTATAGTTTTCAGAGCACAGATCCTTTACCTCTTTGGTTAGGCTTATTCCTAGGGATCTTATGGTTTTTGGTACAATTGTAAACGGAATCAATGCCTTGAATTTTCTTTCTTCTGCTTCATTTCTAATGTATAGAAATGCAACTGACTTGTGTGGATTGATTTTATATCCTGCAACTTTGCTGAATTCTTTATCAGTTCTAGTATTTGTTTGGGCGGAGTCTTTTGGGTTTTCTACATAGAATATCATATCGTCTGCGAAGAGTGAAAGTTTGACTGCTTTGCTGATTTGGATGCCTTTTCTTTTTGTTGTCTCATTGCTGAGGCTAGGACTTCTAGTTCTATGTTAAACAACAGTGGTGAGAGTGGACATCCCTGTTGTATTCCTAACCTTAGGGGAAAAGCCCTAAATTTTCCCTGTGCAGGATGATATTCACTGCGGGTCTTTTGTATATGGCTTTTATAATATTGAGGTATGTTCCCTTCATCTCTACATGGCAGAGTTTGCTTTTTCTGCATCTTTTGAGAGGATCATATGATTCGTGTCCTTTTATTAATGTAGTGTGTCACATTGATTGATCTGAGGATGTTGAATCACATCCTGTAGCCCAGGAATAAATCCCACTTGGTTGTGTTGTATAATCCTTTCAGTGTACTGTTGGATCCTCTTAGCTAGTATCCTGGTGAAAATTTTTACGTTCATGTTCCTCAGGGATATTGGTCTGTAATTCTCCTTTTTAGTGGGGTCTTTGTTTGGTTTTGGGATTAAGGTATTGCTGGTCTTATAGAATGAGTTTCGAAGTTGTCCTTCCATTTCTATTTTTTGGAATAGTTTCAGAAGAATAAGTATTAATTCTTCTTTAAATGTTTGGTGGAATTCCCATGGAAAGCCGTCTGGCCCTGGACTCTTGTTTGTTTGTTTGTTTGTTTGTTTTTTTACTAACTCAGTTTCTTTGCTGGTTATGGGTGTTTTCAGGTTTTCTATTTTTTCTCCTCTCAGTTTTGGTAGTTTACATGTTTCTAAGAATTTATCCATTTCTTCCAGATTACCTAATTTGTTGGCATATAATTGCTCATAATATTCTCTTGTAATTGTTTGTATTTCTTCAGTGTTGGTTGTGATCTCTCCTCTTTCATTCATGATTTTATTTGGGTCCTTTCTCTTTTCTTTTTGAGAAGTCTGGCTAGGAATTTATCAATCTTATTAATTCTTCCAAAGATCCAGCTCCTAGTTTCACTCATCTGTTCTACTGTGTTTTGCTTTTTTTTTTCCCTATATCATTGATTTCTGCCCTAATCTTTATTATTTCTCTTCTGCTGGATTTAAGCTTTATTTGCTCTTCTTTTTCTGCTTCTTTTAGGTGTAAGGTTAGGTTGTGTATTTGAGACTTGTTTCTTGAGGAAAGCTTGTACTGCTATATATGTCTCTTATAGGACTGCCTTTGCTGCATCCCAAAAGTTTTGAACTGTTGTGTTTTCATTTTCATTTGTTCCCATGAATTTTTAAAATTCTTCTTTAATTTCCTGGTTGACCCACTCATTCTTTTTTTTTTTTTAAGATTTTATTTATTTATTTATTTGAGAGAGAGAGAGAGAGAGAGAGAGAGAGAGATCACAAGTAGGCAGAGAGGCAGGCGGAGAGAGGGGGGGGAAGCAGGCTCCCTGCTGAGCAGAGAGCCCGATGTGGGGCTTGATCCCAGGACCCTGAGACCATAACCTGAGCCGAAGGCAGAGGCTTTAACCCACTGAGCCACCCAGGCACTCCGACCCACTCATTCTTTAGTAGGATATTATTTAACCTCCTTTTCAAATTTTTTCTCGTAGTTCAAGTTTTATAGCTTGTGGTCTGAAAATACGCATGATATATGATCTCAGTCTTTTTGTACTCGTTGAGACCTGATTTGTGACCCAGTATGTGATCTGTTTTGGGGACTGTTCCCTGTGCACTTGAGAACAAAGTGTATTCTGCTGCTTTAGGATGACATGCTCTGAATATATCTGTGAAGTCCATCTGGTTCAATGTGTTACTCAAAGCCCTTGTTTCCTTATTGATCTTCTGCTTAGATGATCTGTCCATTGCTGCGAGTGGGGAGTTAAAGTTCTCTACCTATTATTGTATTATTATCAATGAGTTTCTTTAATTTTGTTATTAATTGGTTTACATATTTGGCTGCTTCCAAGTCAGAGGCATAAATATTTATAATTGTTAGATCTTCTTGTTGGATAGATCCTTTTATTATGATATAATAAATATAATTATCTCTTATTACAGTCTTTGGTTTAAAATACAGTTTGTGTGATGTAAGGATGGCTACTCCAGCTTTCTTTTGATGTCCATTAGCATGATAAATGGTTCTCTACCCTCTCACTTTCAATCTGGAGGTGTCTGGGTCTAAAATGAGTCTCTTGTAAGCAGTAAATTGATGGGTCTTTTGTTTTCACCCATTCTGTTACCTTATGTCTTTTGATTGGAGCATTGAGTCCTTTTACATTCAGAGTAATTATTGAAAGATATGAATTTAGTGCCATTGTATTACCTGTAAAATTGCTTTTCCTATGGATTGTCTCTGTTCCTTTCTGGTCTTTGTTACTTTTGGGCTCTTTCTCTGCTCAAAGGATCCTCTTTAATATTTCTTGCTAGTCTGGTTTAGTGTTCACAAATTCCTTTAGCTTTTGTTTGTCCTGGAAACTCTTTATTGGAGAGAGAGAATTTTTTTTTTCCCAAATATGTTTATCTTTTAAGTGTTGCAAGATTAATTGTTCATGCACCACACCCAGTGCTCCATGCAATACATGCCCTCCTCAATACCCACCACCAGGCTCACCCAACGCCCCACCCCCACCCCTCCAAAACCCTCAGTTTGTTGCTCAGAATCCACAGTCTCTCATTTCTTCTCCCCCTCCGATTTCGCCCCATTCACCCGTCCATTTCTTCTCACAGTGCCCTCTGTGATTTTCCTTATGCTCCACACATGAGGCCATAAGATAATTGACTCCGGAGAGAGAGAATCTTAAGCAGGTTCCCCACCCAGTGCAGAGCTGACCCTGGGCTTGATCATCTCACGACCCTGAGATCATGACCTGAGCCAAAATCAAGAGTTGGACGCTTAACCAACCAAGTCACCCAGGCATCCCTACAATGTATTTCTTTTATAAAATTATGAATAATGTTTGTATATATTCTGCCATGTTCTTTGGAGAAAGAGGTATTTTGCTATATTTACATCGAATTTAAGAGATGACCTTGAGAAATTTGTGATTAGGATCATTTTTTGATTTACTTTTAATATCATTTGATGTTTTACTAATGTAAGATCTTTACAGAGATTTCTCTTCATAAAATCTTTGAAAGTTAGTGTTTAGCTAAGTTTACTTATCAAGTACTTAGTTGAAGGTAAGCTTTTTTTCTTCTAGATAGCTTATTTTATTTAGTAGGGAAGATCCTTCCAATGTTAAATAAGAGGGAAGTAGTAGCAACTTACATTTGTATGATGTGCTGGATTTGTAAAATGTGCTTTTCCCTCAATGCGTGGGAATAAACAGATTTTTGGAGTTGATGCTTACTTAGTAAGAGGGGATTGTATAATTTGTTTTTTGGGGGGGGTTTCATAGACTCCTTACAGAGTGATGAACACAGTGGTCTCTCTAGAGAAATAAACTCATGCACACAAAAGCAATCGCATAATTCTGGGGGGCCCTCAGAAGGTCTGTGGATTTTAGATTGAGAACTCTTTTGAACGCAGATGTAGACCTCTGATGTCTCTGAAAGAAAGGAGTACTTTCTGATTTTCAAAATATAAAGGAGAGCGCTGTATTGAATGCTAACTGGAAATGTATATTTGTTTTCATTTTATATGGCTTCTAATTCACTTATCCTAATGATGGTTTTGTTTCTGAATTTTGCTTCCTCTGTAGCATCTGGAGCATAAGAACAGTGCTTATTTTCTTCTTTTCCAAGAGAACAGAAAGAAATAGTAAGTTTAATTTCTAATTCTTATAAATACCTTTAAAAAATACTTTCTGATAGTGCATTGGTGTGTAACTGAATGGCAGGTTGTGAAACGGTGTATTGAAATGAAAATCTTGTAAATATTGAAGGGTTGTTTACTATCAAGCACTTTGAGTAATCAAGAGGATTCTCTTTTTATTTGTGTTATTTTTGTCTTGTTCATTTAGAATTTTTTTACACAAAATAATTCATTTCATTAATTCATCTCTTAAATCGAGAGAAATTGTTAATCTTTTTTTTTTTAAGATTTTATTTATTTATTAGAGAGAGATCACAAGTAGGCAGAGAGGCAGGCAGAGAGAGAGGAAAGCAGGCTCCCCGCTGAGCAGAGAGCCCGATGTGGGGCTTGATCCCAGGACCCTGAGATCATGACCTGAGCTGAAGGCAGAGGCTTTAAACCACTGAGCCACCCACGTGCCCAAAACTTACATTATTATAGAGTAGAATATACTTAGACATTTTTTGATTTGTTCTATTAATTGTACTGTTCTCTTTAACGTCATAGCTCATAGGCTTTTGTTTTTATGGAAATATGCAAATTATGATAATATTTCCTTCTGTTTCTGTGTATGTACAGATTTTAAAGATTTTCAGGTCTTAAGATTATGAGTTATAAGTACACAAATGTATATAAATTTCATTTAAATGAACTTTATATGTGACTTCTTTTTTCTTGTTTCAACTTTTCATTGTGGAAAATTTCATATACAAAATTACATATACGGAAATAGGGTGAATAGTATAGTGTGTCCTCATATACCTTTCACACAATGTAAACAACCATCAAACTCATGGTTAGTCTTGTTTAATTTTTAACCCCACCTACTTATCTACCTGCTATATTACTTTGAAGTATATCCCAGTTATATCTATCCACGACAGGCTTTAAAAAAATACGTTATATAATACATTATCATTAATGTAATACAATACATTATCACATCTGAAAAAGAATTCTTTTTTTTTTAAAAGATTTTATTTATTTGTTTATTTGACAGAGAGAAAGAGATCACAAGTAGGCAGAGAGGCAGGCAGAGGGAGAAGGGGAAGCAGGCTATCCGCTGAGCAGAGAGACTGAAGTAGGGCTCGATCCCAGGACCCTGAGACCATGACCTGAGCCAAAGGCAGAGGCTTTAACCCACTGAGCCACCCAGGCGCCCCAAAAAAGAATTCTTAATATCATAAAATATTGAATATATTTTGTTTGTTTAATTCAAGATCCAAATAAGGTTCGTACAGATACATGACTTCCTTTTTTTTTTTTCCAAATACTTTTATTTTATTTTTTCAGTGTTATAAGATGAATTGTTCATGCACACACCCAGTGTTCTCTGCAATACGTGCCCTCCTCAATACCCACTACCAGGTTCGCCCAGCTCCCCACCTGCTCCCCTACAAAACCCTCAGTTTATTTTTTATTTTTATTTATTTATTTAAAAGATTTTATTTATTCATTAGAGAGAGAGAGAGACTGAGAATGAGAGGGGAGAAGGTCAGAGGGAGAAGCAGACTCCCCACGGAGGCGGGAGTCCGATATGGGACTCGATCCCGGGACTCTGGGATCATGACCCGAGCCAAAGGCAGTCGCTCAACCAACTGAGCCACCCAGACGCCCCAACCCTCAGTTTATTGCTCAGAGTCCACAGTCTCTCATGTTTCATCTCCCCCTCCAATTACCCCCCATTCACCCTTCCTTTCCTTCTCACAATGCCCTCCATGTTTTTCCTTATGCTCCACAGGTAAGTGAGACCATAAGATAATTGACTCTCTCCGCTTGACTTATTTCACTCCGCATAATCTCTTCCAGTCCTGTCCATGTTGATACAAAAGTTGGGTATTCATCCTTTCTGATGGAGGCATAATATTCCATTGTATGCATGGACCATATCTTCTTTATCGATTCATCTGTTGAAGAGCATCTTAGCTCTTTCCACAGTTTGGCGATTGTGGCCATTACTGCCAGATATATGACTTTCAAACTGCACCCCCCATCCCCCACCCCGAGTTATGACTTCTCTCCAACCTTGTTTAGGCTCATTGGACTAGCCCAGTGACCATTCCTTACAGATACCCTTGATTCCTTTGCCCCTCTTTTGCATCCTACTTGTCTGACAAAAACTGTACCTTCTTTAAATACAGTTATATGCTTAATCTGTGACTGGCAAAACTCTATCCAGGTTAAAATTTTTTTTTTTTTTTTTAATTTTATTTATTCATTTAACAGAGAGAGAACACAAGCAGGCAGAGAGGCAGGCAGAGGCAGAGAGAGGAGCATGCTCCCCGTGGAGCAAGGAGCCCGATGCGGGACTCGATCCCAAGACGCTGGGATCATGACTTGAGCCAAAGGCAGTTGCTTAACCAACTGCGCCACCCAGGCATCCCCAGGTTAAAAATTTTTATAAGCTTGATCTATCCTTGTATCAGAAAAGCTAAATTTATTATAGGAAAATCATATAGCATACTGACCAGACTTATTTTATTCTTTTTAAAAGATTATTTATTCATTTATTTATTTGAGAGAGAGACAGCATACATTGGTGGGGGTGGAGGAGCAGAGGGAGAGGGAGAAGCAGACTCCCTGCTGATTAGGGAGCCTGATGTGGGGGTCAATCCCAGGACCCCGGGATCATGACCTGAGCCAAAAGCAGATGCTTAACTGACTGAGCCACCCAGGTGCCCCTGGCCAGACTTATTATAAATCTATGATTGTGAATATTAAATATATACTTGGTACTGCTTCACAGTCCTATTTCATAGTTCCCTAGAAAATTCACTTCTTTCTCTTTAAGAGCATTTTTTGAGATTGTGTTTCTCTTCAAATAACTAATACCTGCCTTCCTGCAAATAAACAAAAAACAAACCAAAATAAAACCAACCAATCAACCAACCAAATAAAAATTCAAAATTCACAAACAAGCAAAACCCCACAAAAATCTACCTGGTGATTCTTATGTGATAGTATCACTTTATGGAGAAAATAGATATAAACAGATCAGAGCTACCTCCACCACCAAATATATCAAGTTAGCTCCATCTGTTACTCAATATGTTGTCATCTTTAAGCAGTAGTCTGGAAGACTGACCTTGATTCCATCTATGGCTTAGCCCTCCACTTATTCTTTGGATTCTGGATATTCTGGCCATCTCAAGAACTTTATTCTTGCAGTTATCTCTTCTGCAGTTATCCTCTTTTGTATTAGCTACTTCTATTGGATTGTCTCTGTTGGTGTATAATCTCTCTTCCATATAATCAGCTGGGGGGAAAACCTTATCCTGACTTCATATTCCCTTTAATCTACCATGAGTTTCTTTCTCCCCTTCAAAATCCTATCATCTCTACCTCCAACAGTTATTTCAGATCTGACCACTTCTAACCTGTTTTACTACTACTCTGTTCTAATTCAGGTGATCATCATCTCCTACTTGTACTAGGAGTGACTTCCTAACTAGTCTATTTTTAATGTATATTTAGTTGTGTCTTTTTTAAAATTTTTTTAAATTTTTGTTTGTTTGTTTATTTATTTATTTATTGTCATGTCTTTTCTGTTTCAAATTCTCTAATGGCTTCCCGTGGCAGCCAGAGTAGATCTGAATTCTTTTACCCTACTTTCTGGCTTATGCCCATATTCTAACTTCATCTCTTTCCGCTCTACTTTTTTCACTTTTGCTCCAGCCACATTGGCTATCTTTTTGTCCTACTGATAAGTTTTAATTCTCTGAAACTCAGTTTCCTAATTTGTAAAGTGGAAATATTATCATCATCATAAACATGAAATATTTGTTTAGGTTGGATTATTATGAGTATTAAGTGAAACTATATGCCAAAATATACAAAAATTGCAAAGCGTTAATATACATGTGGGCTGATGGTACTGATTTTTCTTTTCCGTTCCTTATTCTTTTTTATTTTTCTTGTCTTTTTAGTTTTTCTTGTCTTATTTAATGGGTCAGGAGTCAGTATAATAGTGAGTTGAAGTGGGAATAGCAGATTCCTTGTCTAGTTTCTGATTCTCAGTGGAAAAGCTTTTAACTTTTATCATTAAGTATTATGTTTGCTGTGGTTTTTTAAAAAAAGTATTGGTACTTACTACCATATTAAGGAAATTAAGCTTATGGTGTTATTTCCAGTGATATTTGATAATATGGTAGATGCCAGGAGGACAGGAATAAGCTTAAAACAAATATGCTCTCTGACCTCATGGAACTAACAAAATAGTAGAAAATATAAGAAAACTTATTTTAAAAGAGTGCTTGTAAACATTTTTCTAAGGAAATTAAATGTATGAATATTTTAACTTACAAATAGACACACCAGGACATGGTTATTATATAAAGGGGTTGCTTTAAAAATTTACTTCAGGGATCTTTTTATTTAAAAAAAATTTACTAATTCATTTGAAAAGGTATTATATGTACATTTAAAATAGGCTTCAGAAACGATAATCTTAGATTTTTTTTTTTACCATGAAGTCAGGTGTACTATATATATAAGCCTGAAGCTATTGATTATGTCCTTGTTTTTTTTTCTCTCTTAGTTTTATTTCCTTTGTTTTATGCCCTGGACCTAGTATAGATTAAGGGTTGGCAAACTGTAACCTGTGGACCAAGTCCTACCCACCACCTTGTACAGGTTATGATTTAAGAATGACTTTTAGGGGCGCATGGGTGGCTCAGTTGGTCAAGCATCTGCCTTTGGCTCAGGGTTTTGGGATTGAGCCCTGCATCAGGCTTCCTCCTCCCCAGGGAGCTTGCTTCTCCCTCTGCCTCCCCCCCACCCCCCGCCCGCCCTGTGCTCTCTTTCTCTCTCTGTCAAACAAACAAACAAATAAATAAATAAAATCTTAAAAAATAATGATTTATATATATATATATATATTTATTTTTAAAGATTTTATTTATTTATTTGAGAGACAGAGAAAGTGAGAGAGAGCATGAGAGGAGAGAAGGCCAGAGGAAGAAGCAGACTCCCCGCGGAGCTGGGAGCCTGATGCGGGACTCGATCCCAGAATTCAAGGTTCATGACCTGAGCTGAAGGCAGTCGCTCAACCAACCGAGCCACCCAGGTGCCCCTGATTTTTATATTTTTAAATCACTGAAAAATTCAGAAGAATATTTTGTGATATTACATTTATATGAAATTCAAATTTCTGTTTTTACTGGAGCAAAATGCTTTCCATTCATTTAAATGTTGTCTGTAGCTGCTTTCATCTTACAGTGGCAGAGTTAAGTACTTGTAGCAAACTCTGTGGTGCTTTCAGCACTTCAGACTGTTGGAGAATATATAAAAAATCACATTTACAAAATTATAACTTGACATTTCATGTGCCATATGTATTGCAACAATTTTATTTTTTTTAAAATTACTAATGCATACTCAACATGTAAAAACAACAAAAGAAGAGAAGATTGGACTTTGAATGTTGCATTTTTAGGGCACAGTGGGCTGTGCTAGAAGAATACAAATATACATTGACATTACCATACTAAGTGCTCATGATATTCCCAACTCACAGAAAAGCAATGGTCAGAAAAAGTAGAACATTTAAAATGGAATATCTCATCATAGCTGAATTTCTTCATAAAAATAAAAAGTGAAAATGGAGCTTCAATCCAATAAATTTCTGAGTGGCTTATAAGTGAAGCAAGGAAAGCCATTTATTTACCAATGGTGAATTAATTAAATTGTGTTTGATTGCAGCAGCTGAAAAAAATGTTCAGAGAAGTTATACTTGCTTATTAGTAAGTAGCCTTTTGGCAAGAACAATTGCTTGAAGAACTGAGAATATTGGAAGCAAGATAGTTAATTACATTAAAAACATGGCAAATGATTCCAAGTGATCTTCCTTGGATCTAGTACTGCTCAATTGTAGTTTATTTGAGGAATCAGTTCCGAGCTTGAAGGAGGATTAATTCTTAATATAGAATTAACTTCTATGTAAAGTCTGTGTAAAACAGCTGCAGGACAGAATATTTTCAAAGTTGAAAAGACAACCTGAAGGGGAATCTGCTAAGATGTATTATAAATATTGGTGGTAAAATTTTCCAGAGAAGATACACAGATGGCCAAAAGACACATGAAAAGATCCTCAACATCACTAATCATCAGGGAAGTGCCAATCAAAACTACAATGAGATACCATCTCACACCTGTTAGGCTAAAATAAAAAAGATAAGAAACAAGTTTTGGTGAGGATATGGGGAAAAAGGAACCCTTGTGCACTATTGGTGGGAATGTAAATTGGTACAGCCACTGTGGAGAATAGTTTGGAGGTTTCTCAAAATATTAAAAATAGAAATACCATATGACCCAGTAATTCAACTATTGGGTATTTACCCATAAAAAATGAAAACACCAATTTGAAAAGATATATGTACCCCTATATTTATTGCAGCACTATTTGCAATAACCACAGAAGTAACCGAAGTGCCCATCAATAGACAAACGGATAAGGAAAATGTGGTGTTTATATAAATATAACATACATATACAGTGGAATGTTATTACATAGCCATAAAAAAGGATGAGACTGCCATTTGAGACAACATGGATAGACCTAGGGGGTATTATGCTAAGTGAAATAAGTAGGACTGAGAAAGACAACATATGATTCTACTCATAAATGGAATCTAAAAAAAATGAATAAACAAAAAGCAGAATCAGACCTGTAAATACAGAGAATAAACTGATGATTGACAGAGGAGAGGAGAGTGGGAGATTGAGCAAAATGGGTAAAGAGGGAAAGAAGGTATAGGCCTCAAGTTATGGAGTGAGTAGGTCATGGGAATAAAAGGTATAGCATAAGAAACACACTCAGTGATACTGTAGTAGTGATGTAATGGGACAGATGGTAGCTACACTTTTAAACATAGCATGATGTATAAACTTGTCAAATCACTAAGTTGTATACCTGAAACTAATGTAGCATCGTGTGTCAACTATACTAAAAAAATGTGGGAAGCAGAAAAAGGCTTATTTGGATTAATTTACAAACTTGTGAAACTGTAAGGTGTTTAAATTTTGTGGTTATTCATTGTGTTATGTGATAATGGGTACTTTGTTGAGCATATTTGAACTACCATGTGTTTTTAAATTAGTAGTGTCAATGGGGGAACTTCACTTACTCTCATGAACTTAACCATTGTCAGTTATGTGAACTTTAATCAGAAATAGAAGCTGACTCTCATAACCTGCCCAGCCCCATAGCAGTTTGATGGCTCAGTAGTAGTAAAGTTTTATTGTGATATTTCGAGCTCAGGGCCTAGAGTGTAATATTTCTGCATGAGAGGAATCACCTTCAACCACTGTGATCGAATGCTGACTGGCTTTGGAAAATTAGCTTTTGCTGCAGAGTTGATAATGGTTCTTAATGAATTCAACCTAAGATTGCAAGACAGAACAGTCCTTATGTGCAAAACCTATATGCTATAAAGTCATTTAGGAAACAAATATCATTGTAATGACACAAAGAAATTTTTAAAAAAGACTGAAAAGTTAAAACAAGAAGCACAATCCCCATTCTCCCAGAAATTTGCAGCAAGTACGTGATCTGAGCTCAAATGATAGTTCCAGCAGTGTTTTTCACACTTGATCTTAGCCAGAAGAGAAGCAATCCAGCAGTGATTTTCAGACTTCAAGAAGTGCAAATGAAATTTCCGTATTTCAGTATCCATTTAACTGTACAATTGAGGGGTTTCCGCTTATCTTCAGTTGGCAGTGATTAATTTGCAACGTAATGATAAGAAAAGTCAAGTATCAACAGAAGAATTAAAAAATTCTATAAGTGCCTTCCAAACAATGAATATACTCAATTAAAATCATGTGCTTGTGGATTGATTTCAGTATTTAGCGGTACCTGTATGTGTGAAAAACATTTTCAAAAGTCAAATGTGTAAAATCTCATGACAGATCAACATTAACATATTAATATTTGTAGTCAGTTTTGATGATAGGGAACAGTAACTTTGAATCTTATTTAAGTGAAATGTTATCTACTCACCCAAAAAAAAAGGAATTTAGATAGATAGATAGATAGACCTATGTTATAAAAAATTGAACTCAATTACATCTGAATTTTGTTGATAAAGATTTGTAGAAATTTGTTTACTCTTTTGCTTTAAAAGTACTGATTTGAGGGACCTGGGTGGCTCAGCTGATTAAGGCGTTGCCTTCGGCTCAGGTCATGATCCCAGGGTCCTGGGATTGAGCCCCACGTCCGGCTCCCTGCTCAGCAGAGAGCCTGCTCCTCCCTCTCCCTCTGCCTGCCAGTTCTGCCTACTTGTGCTCTCTTTTCATCTCTCTGTCAAATAAATAAATAAAATCTTTAAAAAAAATAAAAGTACTGATTTGATTTTGGCTTTTGACCCATAATGCCTAAAATATTTACTGTCTGGCTCTTTACAGAAAAAGTTTTCTGACTTCTGAATTAAAGGAAAAATATTTCATTGCTCTTCTCTAACTATAGATGACTATTCTCTTTACAGATGTTAGCAGGCTTTTTTTTTCCCTTTAGTAGTAAGTTGGCTAACACTTTTAAAAATGAAAATATTTTGAGAAATTATAGTAAAATCTTTTTTTTTTGGAATTTTACATAAGTAATATATTTTGATTTGGGTATTCAGATATTTGCTACCCTAGAGCAATTTAATTAAAAATTTATTTATAAATTTTATTTATAAATTTATATTTTTATAAATTTTATTTATATTTATTTATAAATTTAATTAAAAATTAATGATTACTTAAATTCTCTTTGATAAAATGCTTAGGTCTTTTTAAATTTTGAAAGGTGTTTTAGTCTATATAAAGTCAATTTTTCCCTACTTAGCTTTGAAATTTATATGCAACAATATGAAATATATATGTATAAGGATTTAGATAATTTTTATGTGTACACATCAGTGAGAAATTCAAAAATAAGAAAGTTTTCTTGTGGTTGCTTAATATATATCATTTGTCATACTAATTTTAAGATATCTAAGTATCTTAATATCTGATTTAGCTTTGATTTAAATCTTGTTTTCTAGATGAAGCATTGGATGATTTAAAATCCCAGAAGAAAAAAATAGTAAGTTAACTTATTTAAAATTAATTTATGTAAAACAAATACATTAAGCTCTAATAAACAGTGTTTATCTGTTGTATGTTGTGACCATCCAAGTAACAAGTATGCTTTTAGGTAGCATTTTAATGATGAAACTAAATTATGAATATTTTTGCTAGTTAATTATGATTGACAGGAAAAAGTAGTTATGTGGACTTGTTTTTTGAGTCTGAGAATCTATGCAGTTGGAAGCTGAGGAGCAAGTAGATAAATCATTGGAAGATTAAATGAGGCAGGGGGTAAAAAGGTGGGTATCCAGATTGATTATTAGGGTTAAAAAAGGATCAAGTGTCTACCTACATACGTCACTTTTCAGGTTTTCTGGATAGAATAAGGCTAGGTAAGGCTAGGAGAGGGAATCAAGAAGATCGGTTGTAAAAGTCAAATTTAACATGAAAGGGATGAAGAAAGGGGGAAAGAAAGAATTTTTTTCTTTCATTTTCTGTCAGCAGCTCTGATCACATGAGTATCTCTCTTTTTTTTTAAAGATTTTATTTATTTATTTGACAGAGAGAGAGATCACAAGTAGGCAGAGAGGCAGGCAGAGAGAGAGGGGGAAGCAGGCTCCCCGCCGAGCAGAGGGCCCTATGGAGGGGCTCGATCCCAGGACCCTGAGATCATGACCCGAGCAGAAGGCAGAGAGTTTAACCCACTGAACCACCCAGGCGCCCCCACATGAGTATCTCATGGGGCCTATTAAATGCATCCTTCAGATGTTTGGAAAGGGTGCCAAGCATAAGAGAAGAAAGGTCCTAGATATTTATAGGGTGTTATCATACTCTCTAATAAGTGAATTGAACTTGGTATTTGACTTGAATTTACATATGCTTTTCTATATAATTATTTTTGAAGTATGAAAATGATAATTGATGGCAATGGCTTGTTATGTAGAAACTTATTTAATGAAATTTAATCAGATGCATATGATCAATGTATTTTAGCGTAACATGTAATAAGTAACAATTATGTTTGAAACTAATAAAAATTATGAAGGTTAAGATTAATGTAAAAATTGTTCTGTGAGGGTGCCTGGCTGAATCCGTTGATAGAGCATGCAGCTCTTGATCTTGGGCTTGTGAGTTTAACCCCCATATTGGGCCTACAGCTTACTTAAAAAAAAATTGTTCTGTGAATTGCTAATAAAAGACAGTGGTCTTTAGGGCTTAAGTGCTTGAAAAATAAAGGAACTTTAACTCTGAAAGAATTTCTTATCTGTTTGAGCTTCTTTAGTGTTCTGTGAGTGATTTATCAACATTGCATTGACATTTTTAATTGTCCTGAAGCATAGAAATATTCCCTTATATCTTACTATATTTCTTACATTCCATGCATTATGTAACAGCCAGAAATTCAAAGTGAGGAAATACTGATGGTTCTCAAGTAATATAGAAGTTGTGATATGATTGGTTTGGTTTGCTGATGTGATAAAAAGAAGAGCTGATAGAGGTGATCGGTGCTAAGCCCCACTTGTACCATAATGAAGAAATTTTTATTAAAATAGAAAATGCAAGGAGGAAGACAAAGAAAAAAGAAAAAAAAGAAGAAAATTTAAAAAAATTTACGTAAAGAGAAGCTGATCCAGTGTCAGTGCTATCACTGACCAGAAAGCAGAATCTTGGAGAACAGGTGATTGGGTAAAAACTTAATAGAGTAACAGAGTAGACTTAGAAAACTCTGTGAAAAGACAAGCCAAGCTGTTTACTTCCTATTTAATAGCCCTTGGAGGAATCACAACATAAAGCTGCTTCATCTAGGCTTCACAGTTGGAAAATTCTCTTCAGGGCCAACAGTTGTCTATATCTAAATGGTTCAAGAGATGTCAATATTACAGAATAGTTTAGTATGTCATATTTCTTGCAGTATGATTAAAAAATAAATTGACTACTACAACTCATTTTATTAATTAGGGAACACAGTTTGCATTGACTTGACTGTTGTTGGTTATGACTGTTGCTACTGGAAACTAGTCTCTGGCCTTTATTACTCAAGCCCTTAACAGAGCTGCTTTGTTTGAGTTGCTTTACACTTTGTTTAGAACAATAGGTGTTTAGGGTGAGTTAGTAAGGAGCCTGGTGCTTGCTGATCATTGTGCGGGTAATGAGAGGAAAAAGAAAGGGCACAACTTTTGAACAAAAGCTAAATCTTATCCATATTGATCTTGTTCATGGATGTTTAAGTTTAAAACCTAAATTTTTTAGCTTTAAAAATACTTTTATTATTAATATGCCTGTAGGAAAAAAACAGTCAAAAAATATTCAAGTCCTATCCCTCCTCTTTCAATAACAAAATGAATACAGATTGTATTTACTACTTGACATTTTCTTAAAGGTGGTTTCCTTAGGGATGCATCTCTTTATTCTGAATAGATTTGTAATATAACTTGTAATTTGTATAATTTGTAATAATGAACATAAATTATTAATTGACTAGAAAGTTAAATTACCTAGGAAAATTAGTATCTTGACAGTGTTTTAAATCGAAGAACTTAATGTATTTACTTATTCAAATAAAACTAAGAATTAATCTTTAATTATCTAAAAAACTTCCAAGTCTAGATGTGTACATTTTGCTACTCAAAAAAAATTCAACTTTTTAAAAAAAAATTACTGTTTAATAGATAATCCCTTTGCAGCCATAAGCATTCCATCAAAACAGTTCAAAATCAAGATCCAAAAAAAAAAAAACCAACCAAAACCAAAACCAAAAAAAAACCCCAAATCAAGATCCATCAGAACATGAGTTGAAATTTAAGTGGGTTCATGAAATGCTGTACTTTTCCAAGAATAGTATTTCTTTTTTTCCTTTTTTTTTAAGATTTTATTTGTTTATTTCAGAGAGAGAAAGCGTGTGCTAGCGCACAAGGGGGATGAGGGGTGGCAGAGGAGCAGGGGGGGAAGGAGAGGGAAGGGAAGGGGAGAGAATCTCTGAGCAGGCTCCAGAGGCAGGGCTAGATCTCATGACCCTAAATCACAACCTGGATGGAAACCAAGAGTTGACCTACTGGGTTCAGCTGACTGAGGTAGTCTGGTGCCCCTAAAGAATTACCCTTTGTGGTAATTCCTTTCTGGCATTTCTCAGTAAATTTATGTTTTTCTGAATCCTGAGAGAAATTAGGAAAATGGAAGGAAGTGTTATAGTTCTCTGAGTATTATAGCCTAACAATTAACTACAAATGTTACTGGTTCAAAGGAATCCACTAATGACAGTTGAAAGAAAGAGCAAGACATGCTGACATGGAGAGCTATAGGTTAACATGGACATTTGTGGGAACAGGGCAGGAGCATGCAGTAGAGAAGTCTTACAATCTGATCAGTCTTGTTTTTGTGGCCATATTTTATGGGCCCCATTTCTTGTTAATGATGAGTTATTCTTGCAAATATGTGATAATAAGCTTATACACATGATATATTTTATGTATAATCCTGTGAATGACATTCCATGAGATAAATTTTAGAAGCAAAAGAAGTACTTAAATTAGCAAGTTCAGCATGTAATTCTGTGTAGGGCTGTTGACCTAACTAGAAGTTTCAAATGTTATATTTTTATATTATCCAATAATGTTTGCTGCCATTTTCCAGTATTTGAATATTCACTGTAGGCTACAGATCTTTGTAAAATACTTTAACAGAAGAAATGCAGAGAGAAAAGATGTGACTATTATTGTGGAATACTCCTATGTGAAATCAGAAAATGATGTAAAATCTGAATTAGTAAAAACAGTATTGATTTCAGCAGTATAACCAAAATCAGGGTAAGCAGACGGTATTTTTATCATTGTAAAAAGATCAATTTAAATAATGCAACATGTACCCTAATGGTTTGTGTTGAAGATGGTTTGGGGCACACTTCTAATAATTTGACCAGTATATACCAAAAGCAATTTTTCTACATCTAGAATATTTGCCACAAAGCAGAGATGAAAAATATTGGATAGAGCAATTGATGCTTTGTGTGTTTTAAAATTTTATTTCAAGAATGATAATTTGAATATTAAATATTTGTAGGATTACCTTTTTTTTAAAATTTTTTCCCCAAATATGTTTATTTTATTTTTTTGTTCATGCACCACACCCATTGCTCCATGTAATAATATGTGTGTAGGATTACCTTTTAAAATTAAAATTTTTCCTACATTTGTATTAATGTTCCCTTCTTTTAGTGTTATCTATGATGAAATGTTTACATCAAGTAGAATGTTATTGAAATATATAATCTTGTCAAAATGTTGATTCATAATAAACTATGGTTATTATTTTCTTTTTTAAATAAAAAGCCCTGAAAGTTTTAGTATAATTTATCACAGAAGAACAATTCACTCATTGCTACTTAAAATTTAAAAAAATATTATGAAAAACACAAAGCAACTTATATTTTAGAGAATTCCAAGAATCTAATTTTTAATTCCTGAATCCTGGGATGAATATGTTGGGTATTGGAAACACTGCTGTTTTCACACCCATTCTGATTAGTTGGGGTGTCACTAGAGATTATGTGTTTTTGTGTTAGGTACTGTTAGAGACTCTCTTACATTATTATATTTAAAGTGCCTAACAGTGCTATGAAGAAAATATTAGTGTATCTGCTTTACAAAAAGAGAAACCAAAGCCAGTGGAATTGCTCAAAGTCTTTCTAGGTAATTAAGAATGGAGATGTGCTTTGAACCCAGATTTTTTCTAACTTCAGAGTGTAAAGTTTATGTTTTTTACACTGATCAGAATGTCTCTATTTAAAACAAGTTATTCACTTAAAATGTTGTATGGATACATGTGTTAAGCTCTTATGTGAAAAAATTTTTGTTAGAAGTGCTAAAGAAAAGGAGAATAGATTTACATCTTTTAGTGCTTTAAAAAATGACTTTATTGAAGATACATGAACATAGACATAAACTTTACATGAGCATAGACATAAACATGAATACTTGCTGAATGATGTACCAAGCGTTGCAATTATTTGATGAAGTTGCATTTTGGTTTTGAGTTTTGTGTATTGTTTTAAAAATCACAGTGTTATCTAATCTTTTTAAGCCTAGCAGTCATCTTCATCTAGAACTGTGTTGTCCACATTAGTGGCCAAAAGCCTCATGTATCTTTTAAATTTATATTGTTTAAAATGGAATAAAACTACAGTTCCATTCCTCAGTTGCACAAGCAACATTTGTCACATATGGCTTAGTGGTTACTGTATTGTGAATATATAAACCGTTTCCAGCATTACATAAAGTTCTATTGCCACAACATTGGTCTGAATCATCAAAAATTAATTTGTAGAGATCAGGGATTTAGTTCATTGATATTCCATGTAGATTCCATGTAGACTATGTAGATTTAGGGATATATGATATGTCCTTTTTTCTATCTTGATTCCCGGTTTTTCTCAACTCTAAAGTGATACTGCAAACATTTCCTTTACATCAGAACATTAAACTTGCTTGTTTTGAGGATTTATCAGTTTTGAAATAATTAGGAAAATGTTTTATTTTCACTAAACCAAGGTTAAATCATCCATCTAAACGCTTGAATGTTGAATTGAGTTTTTAATAAGGAATCCATTAACTATTGGGTAGCATATTTTTAACTATATTTTGAACTTGGTAAATGTGCTCCATCTTGTGTTCTAAAATAAATGACCTTTTGAAGAAATATGACATTTAATGAATCTAAGTGGCTACCAGTGGTCACTGAGAAGGAAAAGTTTCCATTCCAATTTTTACAAAGCATTTTTTTCTACACATTAGCTATTTGTCATAATACAACTGTCTTGTACTAAAATCAAACTTTTTCTGATACTGGGACATAACTGCTAAAATGATACTTTACTAGTTACTGCTTTTTAAATTAAACCCATATTAAGCCATAGAGTGACTTGAGTGTATTGTATATAAAATGCTATAATAACTGTTTTAATTATAGTCCCTAGTGTGTGTATAGAACTCAGTAAAATTTTTACTTAAATTCTTACTATGGTTTTTTTCCCTCTAAAGTTGTTTGAATCTAAGTAAAAAAGGGGGAGCTTCAGCTTTTAAAGTCATTTGAGCAAATTCCATGGCTGTTCTCCCAGTTAGTGAGTTTTCACTGCATTTGCAGCAAGCTAATTGCTTCTGCTAATAAATAATCTAAAATCGATGCTGACAGCAGTTAATTGGCACAGAGATTTTATTTTGTAAAGCTCTTGGCTAACGACCTTCTTTAAATTAATAGCATTAAGTGCTATGAGGAAATAAATCTGAGGAATTGCCTGTCATTTGCTTGTCATGTCTAATAACTTCCAATAATGATGGCTGATAGATTTTTGCACATTCCATTATTGAAGTTGGTGCATGTAATTATTCTCCTCATTATATGTAAACAATTAGCAGTATTTGGTATTTCCTTGCAGTAAAGCTGTTAAATACAAGTAACATATTAGAGGTTAGAAGCCATTTTAAAATGTGGATTTTAATTATTTGACTGTAGGAAGTCTTTGATGCTATCTGAATATATTGTATGCTGTTTATTTTAAGCATTGTACTTGAACACTTTTGGAAGAGGACTTATAGAAATAAGTTGTGTGTATGTTTTAAAGTGTGACAACTTATGGAAATTCTTGTTCGTAGCTTGAAGAAGTCATGGAAAAAGAAACTTATAAAACGGCTAAATTGATTCTTGAAAGGTTTGATCCAGACTCAAAGAAAGCAAAGGTAAGGTTGTTATATCACTGCTATTTTATTATAAATAGCGCATTGTAGCAGGTCACTGTAATAACATTAGTGTAATTGACAGGAGTTTGAGCCGCCATCTGCTGGAGCAGCTGTAACTGCAAGACCTGGACAAGGTAAATAACTTTGTAGAAACTGCTGCTGCTGTTGGAAAGATCCATATTTATCCAAGTGAGTTCAAAAGTGTGGTAGAGGTGTGTAAAAACTTACGTAGAATGCTTTTATGTTAATTTATATTTGGTAATATGGGTTATGATTTGGAGTGGACAATAAATTTATTTCATTTTGATCTTTCAGGAATATGTTGAAAAGCAAAGATATTATCTGTCAAGATTAAATATATAATTGGTTTTAAGCTTTTGAAATTTAAATAATTTCACCAATATGTTGTAGGGTTTTTTTTCCCCTTTCAAATGATAATCTCTTAGAATACCTTATGAAAATGCTAACAGGAACACCTCAGTGGCTGAATTGGTTAAACATCCAACTCTTTGGCTCAGGTCGTGATCTCAGGGTCGTGGCATTGAGCCCTGCATCAGGCTCTGCACTCAGCATGGAGTCTTAAGTTTCTCTCTCCCTATCTTTCTGCTCCTCCCCTCCATGCTCTTGCTCTCTTTCTCTCTCAAATAAATAAATCTTAAAAAAAAATTCTTTTATTTATATGATTTATTTTTGAGGAATTTAATGAAGATTTTTGTCAAGCTTGAAGTTTCTCTAAACACTTTTATTTAGGAAGATAAAATAATTTAGAAATTTTGAATTTCTAATAATTCAGAAAAAATTGGAATTACTGCTATATAATAACATTAACTCTCTTTTTGAAGTTATATTACCAGATTATTAGTGAAACCATCATTATTACATCATTAAATATTATGTAAAGTTAAAAAGTCATTATTTTAAGTGGCTACATGAAGTAATTCTAAGACTGACATGTGGAAAGATATTTTTGAGTTTATATTGGCTTTCCTCTTTGTTCTCTTCTCTAGACTATAATAACATAGTTTATAAGGCTTTTGTTGCAATGCATAATATATTACTTAAAAAAATTTAAACTTCTGTTCTTATAAATCATCAGAATTGTAGCTTGGTTTATATGTTAGAATGACATTTAGAACTTGGAGAAGTCAATTCTTTCATTAATGTCCACAAAGACCATGGGTACTAAATAAGCTGTAATAGTTTTAGGCTTTATGATTGGCCGAGCTATGTGGGAAGAATCCTATCCACTCCCATTTTCTGTAAGTAGAATTTGGTTTATAGAAATATAAGCCTGATGTTTTGATGAATGTAAAAGTTTACATATGATTAAATAAATTAGATACTTACACTGAAATTCCTGCCTTCATAATCCATTTAAATTTTTCTGTAATTTATAACTTTCTAGTAATTTTAAAAAGAGTGGTCTATAGGCCAGGTTTCTATAATTTTTCAGTATTTTGTATAACTGGCACTAACTTTTCAAAAATATTTTTTAAGTAACTTTAGGAAATATATCTTTTAAATGTGATAATTTGCAAGAAAGCTGTTGTTACTTAAAAAAATCTGTTTTCTCTCATTAAAAAAAGACATGATCTCTTAAGAAGGTCTACTGACCTTCTTAAGTATTTATTAATATTTAGGTAACATAATTTCCTTGAAGAATTAAATTCACTTTTCCTTAGAATCTTTTGAAACCCAATACATTTTTTCCCTTCTGATATCATATTATAGTTATAGAAAAACCATTGCTGGTCTCTCTGCTCTTCATTCTTGTAGCACTGCTTTTGGATATCCTTTTAGGGAGAATTAACCCTTAGCTATAATATAAATGAATTGCTTATTTAAAAGAACATTTTAAATAATTCTTAAGTGAAAACACCATGGAGAATGCCGAGATGAATATAATATGGTTTTTGACCTTAAGCTTATAAGCTTTTTTTTTTCCTTTAAAGAATACTTCTTCCGGAGTGTCCTATTCTACTATTACTAGTTCTTCCAGGTCTGGAGTAATTAATTGGTGTTCAGAATTTTTTCCTTATTTAAAAAAATTGTAAATTATATCTCCATTCTACTTTTTGAGAATTATAATTGAGTCTTGTTTAATCTTTTTAGCTCTCTTTTAGGTTCCTATCATTTTGTAGGTGACTTAGTCATACATCCTATTTATGTTAAAGTTCTGTGTTCTTGTGAATTTAGCCAAATATTTATGCCTTTGCGTGAACCATTCATTCATTTATTCATTCTTTTCCTTCCTTCCCCTCTTTCTCCTTTCTTCCTCTCTTTTTCTCCCTTTCTTGTCTTTTACCTGTTTCTGAACTGAAATAAAAAGGGGGGAAAAGCACTAAGTGTGTGTGTGTGTGTGTATATATATCCATATAATGCGAGAGAGCTAGTAAAATAAGTACATATATATATATTTTACTAGCTCTCTTGCATGATTGCTGAACCAGAACTGTGATTTATGTGTATAAAGTATCTTTTATTTTTTATTACTTAGTGCTAATGATATTTATTATACTGAGATTGGTTATAAAATTTGAGAATAGTATTCTTTGATTTGCTTAGGTTTAGCACTAAAAGGAGTGTGATATTTACTGGACACAATATTAACCTGACCATCTCCCCCTTTTTAATAAAGTTAACCTTTTAGAATATTTTTAGATTTACAGAAAAATTGCAAAGGTAGTACAAAGAAATCCCATATACCCTTGTACCCATTTCCCCCATTAACATCTTGCATTAACATAGTACATTTGCTAAAATTAATGAACCAATATTGATTCACTATTATTTATTTATTTATTTTTATTGATTCACTATTATTGACTTAAAGTCCATAGTTTCTTCAGATTTCCTTAGTTTTTATCTCATGTCCTTTTTCTGTCTCAGGATCTCACCCAGGATACCACATTACATTTAGTTGACATGTCTTAGGCTTTTTTGGCTGTGCCAGTTTCTCAGACTCTCCTTGTTTTTCATGACGTTGACAGTATAGTCTCTACCCCTTTTTATAAGGAATTTTTATTAGTGGGTGCTTAATCTTAGGAAATCAGTGTTATCATTTGATATGAAGGAATAAATGAACATAAAAGGTAGATATATGTGTATATACATATTTACATTTAACAGAATGATATGGTTCTTCAATGTTTAGCATTTATTCTAGTTCTTTAGGAATCATAGACTGAGAATTGGCAAAGCTTTGTCCTTAGTTGATTAAAAAGTAATGAAGTTTGGGGTGCCTGGGTGGCTTTGTCTATTAAGTGTCCAACTCTTGATCTCAGCTCAGGTCTTGATATCAGGGTCATGAGTTCATGCCCTGTTTTGGGCTCCACGCTAAAGTTTGGATTTAATGAAAAGATGGTATTTGCCAGTATAATTTTCTGAACAGACTCTAGGGAATGAAGAAATTGAGATATTTGGGGTTGGTAAGAAATTACATTTCTTTTCAAAGTTTTAATTGGCCTGCAGGAATGAATTTGACTTTTATGTACTAATCTCTGATTTGTTTTTTGTTTTTTTCAATAAATGTTTACTTGAGTGTGTGTTCTTTGCCAGGCATTGTTTTAGGTCCTGGGGACATAAATGGAGCAAAACAGACAAAAAACTGTGTGTGTGTGTGTGGGGGGGAGAATATATATATATATATATATATATATATATATATATATATATAATGTTAGATGGAGGAAAATAAAGAAATAATGGTGAATAGGGAGTGCCTTGGGTAAGGTGGGTGGGTTGAGGTTTTTAAATAAGGGTTGTCAGGGAAGGCCACATTGATAAATTGCTCAAAGATATGAAGGGAGTGAGGAAATGATCAAAGATATGAAAGAAGTGAGGGAATGAGCCATGGAGATATCTGAAGGGACAACATTGCATACAGAGGAATTGGCAAGTGCAAAGACTGAATAGACAGCAGGCCCAGATTGCTCTGGAAATAACAAGACCAATATGGCTGCACTGGATTGAACAATGGGGAGACTAGGAGGGGCAGTAAGAGAGGAAAGGAAGGGTCATACCATGTAGGGCCTTATGGAGTGTAGATCATTGTAAGAATTTCAGTTTTCAGTTACTTAAAAAAAAAATTTGGTTTTTGTTTTGAGCAGAGGATTGACATGATCTAAATTATGTTTTAAAGGGAAAGTTACTCTGTTGAGGCTGTAAAGGGAGCAAAGGTAGAAGCAGGGAGACTACTTGGGAACCTATTGTAGTAATCTAGGAAAGCATTGATGTTGGCTTGGACCTTGATTCAATAATAGTGGAGGTGGTTTAAGAATTAGTCAAATTCTGCATATATTTTGAAATCAAAAAAAGATTTCCAGATGGATTGGATATGGGGTGGGAGAAGGAGAAATCAGAGGTAACTTAGGGTTTTGGCCTGAGTGACTGGGAAGATGGAGTTGTCATTTACAAAAATGTTAGAAATTGCAAGAGGAGCACTTTTTGGGGAAGAGGGGAAGTTGGAGGTGATGTGGTGAAGAAAAGGGTTTGATTTTGGACATGTACATTTGAGATGCTAGACATTCAAGTAGATATTTTAAGGAAGCAATAGAATGTAAGTCTGGCAAACAGGAATTATCTCGATTGGGAGATAGAAATCTGGGTATCATCAATATGTGGATGAATATTAAAACCGTGAGACTGGATGAGATTACCAAGGATGTAAATGTGGAGAAAAAGAAAAAAGGACCAAGGCTGTCCTGGAGCACTCTAACCTTAAGATGTCGGGAGTAGTGAAGAGGAACCATAAAGAGAAACAGACGTGGTCAGTGAGAGCAAATCCTAGAGAATGTGGGGTCCTGGATGCCAGCCAAAGAGAGTGTTTCAAGGTAGTGATCACCTATGAGGAAAACTGTCAATTAGGTTAAAGAGTTGAGAATTGAACATTGATTTTTAACAATGTCGAAGTCCATAGTGACCTTGAAAATAATGGTTTTGCAGGAGGAATGAGGGCAAGAGCCTGATTAGAGTGGGCTTAAAAAAATAGGGGCGTGGAAAAGTTGGAGACAAAAGAGGTTATTCTTTTGAATAAGAGGGAGTGGAAAAATGGGTAGCTGGGCAGGGAGGCATTATGTATATGTGGGTGAACATAGCTGTATGAAAGAAATAGCATGTTTATATGATGCTAGGAGTGGCCTAGAAGACACAGAATAATTGATGATGGAGAGAGTGGACACAGTTGATGGAAAACTGTCCATGACGAGGCAAGAAGGGATGGGATTTGGTGTACAAGTGTGGGAGTTAACTTTTGATGGGAGCGTGCATAGTTCGTCAATGGTAAGAAGTGAAGACAGAGAACATGGGTAGATATTGGTAAGTGGTGGGAATTGTCTTTTGATTGTATCTATATTCTTAATGAGAGTGAGAATGGGGAAGATACTGTTGGGGGCCTGAAGAGAATATATAAAATAAATCTCTAGTGGAGTGATAGAGTAAATGAATTAGAAAAATGTAGGAATGCCAGGGGACACTAATGTCCACTTAAAGTTAAGAGTTGTGAATTTGGGGCACCTGGGTGGCTCAGTTGGTTAAGCATCCGACTCTTGGTCTCAGCCCAGGTGTTGATCTCAAGGTCATGAGTTCAAGCCCCATGTTGGGCTCCCACTCCTTATAAAGAAGGAAAAGGAGGGGAAGGAAGGAAGGAAAGAAGAAAAGAAAGGAAAGAAAGAAAGGAAAGGAAAGGAAAGAGTAAATTAGGTAACAGTCATGAATTTAAAGCATGGTCGTGCATGTTTTCCAGTTGTGTTTAGCTGTGTGGGTACAGACGTGGAGTAGGAAGAGAGTTGGTCTTAGCCAGGGTTGGGGTTTTACCTAATGAATTAAATAAAGTGATAAAGGGGCAGGGGAGGTGAAATTGTTCACAAGGGAGTGACTATAACAATATATTATGGGATCTAAAATGATCATGAGGGAAATAAGGACATGAGAGGAGGATGATGGACAGTCAAAGGTGTTGGGAGTGTTAAAAGAGGGATCTGCAAACTACGAGATCTGTTATATGGCTCTTGACCTTAGAATTGGTTTTACATTTTTAGAGTGTTCTATTTTTTTAAAATTTCATTTTTTCAGTGTTCCAAGATTCATTGTTTATGTACCACACCCAGTGCTCCATGCAATACGTGCGCTCTTTGATACCCACCACCAGGCTCACCTATCTTCCTCCCCCAAAACCCTCAGTTTGTTTCTCATAGTCCAAAGTCTCTCATGGTTCATCTCCCCACCGATTTCCCCCCTTTCACTTTTCCTTTCCTCCTCCTAATGTCCTCCATGCTATTCCTTATGTTCCACAAGTAAGTGAAACCATATGATAATTGACTTTCTCTGCTTGACTTATTTCACTCAGCATAATCTCCTCCACTCTCATCCATGTTGATACAAAAGGTGGGTATTCCTTTCTCATGGCTGAGTAATATTCCATTGAATATCGACCACGTCTTTGTTACCGATTTGTCTGTTGAAGGGCATCTCGGCTCTTTCCACAGTTTGGCTATTGTGGACATTGCTGCTATGAATGTTGGGGGTACATATGACCCTTCTTTTCATTACATCTGTATCTTTGGGGTAAATACCCAGTAGTGCAATTGCAGGGTCATAGGATAGCTCTATTTTAAACTTTTTGAGGAATCTCCACACTGTTTTCCAAAATGGCTGCACCAATTTGCATTCCTACCAGCAGTATAAGAGAGTTCCCCTTTCTCCACATCCTCTCCAACATTTGTTGTTTCCTGTCTTGTTAATCTTTGCCGTTCTAACTGGTGTAAGGTGGTATCTCAATGTGGTTTTGATTAGAATTTCCCTGATGGCTTATGGTGATGAACATTTTTTCATGTATCTACTAGCCATTTGTATGACTTCTTTGGAGAAGTTTTTGTTCATGTCTTCAGCCCATTTTTTGACATGATTATCTGTTTTTTGGGTGTTGCGTTTGAGGAGTTCTTTATAGATCTTGGATATCAGCCCTTTGTAGTGTCTAAAAAAATAAAGAAGAAGAATATGCAGGAGAATCTGTATATGGTCCGCAAAGCCTAAAACAATTACTATGTAACATGTCACAAAAAAAGTTTGCTGACCCCTTTAATAGCTAATGGATCATAGATCCTTTTGGAATTGAAAGAAAAATAGAGGAATTAATCTGGAAAGGTAATTGGTTTCAGAGTGGGGTGCTTGAACTTGAAACGGGTGCAGTTACCCCTAATGGCAAGGCTCTAGGATTAGGTTAGGACTAGAAATCCTTAATAGACCCTCCTATATTTGTTTCAAAAGGAAGCTACATATGCATTCTTTTTTACCGTTGTACATAACCCCACATCTCTACTAATGAAATTAACAAGAGAAAAGTCAATTGTATTCTCCCAAAGCTAAATTTGAAATCAGTAAATATTGCAGAAAAATTAATGGCTTTAGAGAATGGATTATAACTTCTTAAGTAGGTTTTTGGGTTTTTTTTTTTTTAAGATTTTATTTATTTATTTGACAGAGGGAGAGAGATCACAAGTAGGCAGAGGCAGGCAGAGGGAGAGGGGGAAGCAGGCTCCCTGCTGAGCAGAGAGCCCGATGCGGGGCTTGATCCCAGGACCCTGAGGTCATGACCTGGGCCAAAGGCAGAGGCTTTAACCCACTAAGCCACCCAGGCGCCCCTTAAGTAGGTTTTTAGAGTTTACTCACTTGTGTTCCATGACGTATATGGAAGATTAAAGTAGAAATCACTAATCTTATTTGATCTTGACAGCAAAGGGAATAATACTTCATATTTTGCTGTTTTTTGGGATATATGTCTGATTAAGAAAATATGGAAAACACTGGTAAAACAGTAAATTTACTTTTTTGGGGTGTTCTTAAGTGTCATATTATACTGTTACGGTTATCTATTATTTAATAAACTGCCCCAAAACTTAGGGGCTTAGAACAACATTAATTTGTTTTGCTCATGAATATGTGGTGTTAGCAAGGTTTGACAGAGATCACTTATCTCTGCCTCATATCTCTTGGAGCTACCTGATTGGGCCTGGAAGATATACTACCAAGATGGCTTATACACATGGTTGATAAGTTGGTGCTGGCACTTAGTTGCTGTCCACATAGACCTCTCTCATGGGTCACTTGACTTGCTTCAACATGGTGCCTGGGTTCTAAGAGCAAGCAGCCCAAGAGACAGAAAGTAGTCCAGAAAACTGGGGCACCTATATTCTCTTGGTCAAACAGCAACAGAGCACAGATTCAAGGGAGGAGACATAGACATCCTCCCTCCCCCATTTGATAGGAGGCAAATCAAAGAATTTTGAACCTGTATTTTAAAACTGCCACATGTACCTTAGTACAGGTAACAAAGGCATTTTAGCTCCCCATCCATTTTTTGGTGTTCTTCTTAAATGCCATCATTACCATGAACCCTTCCTGCATCCCATCACTGAATTTAATCTCCCCATTCTTGGACCCTCCGTGGTACTTTGTTGGTTCATTTTTTTATGGCATTTACCTGGTGTTTCATGATTTTGTGTTATCTTTGCTTGCCACCTCTATATGCAATTCTTTAGTTGCTTAATAAATGAGTTGAAGGAAATAAAAGAAAAAAAATTTTTTTTTTAGAATTAATGAATTTTGTTTAAATGTTGTAAAGTAGAAATTTACCAATGGGATCTTGATGAACTGCAAGGTGCAGGTTGTTAAAGTCAAAAGAGGTAGGAGACAAATTAAAGTAGAAATAGATAATGAAAGGTAATGAAAAAAAGTAAGTGTTGAGATAAAGAACTATAAAGCAAAACAAATTCTTTTTTTAATTGAAGTATAATTGATATACAACATTAAATTAGTTTTAGGTGCACAACATAGTGATTTGACAATTGTGTGCATTATAAAAAACTGTCCAAGCTACATGTAATTACCATCTGTCACCATACAAAGTTATTGCAATATTGTTGACTATATTCCCTATAGCATACTTTTTGTCCCAGTGATATCTTTGTTTTATAATTGTAAATTTGTGTCTCTTAATCCCCATTACCTATTTTGTCCCCCCACCCCATTCTCTGGCAACCACCAGTTGGTTCTCTGTATTTATGAGTCCGTTTTTTATTTTGTTTGTTCATTTTTTTTTTATATTACACATATAAGTGAAATCATATGGTAACTTGTCTTTTTCTAACTTATTTCACTTAGTATAATACTCTCTAGGTCCATCAATATTGTTGCAAATGGCAAGATCTCATCCTTTTTGATGGCTGAGTAATATTCTGCTGTATCGATATGTGTATGCATTTGTGTGCATGCATATGTATGTGTGTGTATGTATGTATCTATTTATATCACATCTTCTCGATCCATTCATCTGTTGATGGGCACTTAGGTTGCTTCTATATCTTGGCTATTGTAAATAATGATGCATTGAACATAAAAGTGCATATAACTTTTCAGAAAATTAGTGTTTTTATTTTTTTTCTCATAAATACTCAGAAGTGGAGGGCGCCTGGGTGGCTCAGTTGGTTGAGCAACTGCCTTTGGCTCAGGTCATGATCCTTGAGTTCCGGGATCGAGTCCCACATTGGGCTCCCGGCTCCACGGGGAGTCTGCTTCTTCCTCTAACCTTCTCTCCTCTCATGCTCTCTCTCACTTTCTCTGTCTCTCAAATAAATAAATAAATAAAAATCTTAAAAAAAAATCCTATAAATACTCAGAGGTGGAAGTTGTATGGTATTTCTACTTTTTAATTTTTTTGAGGAAACTCCATACTGTTTTCCAAAGTGAATGTGCCAATTTACATTCCTACCAACAGTTTACGAGCGTTCCCTTCCTTCCACATCCTTGCCAAAACTTGTTATTTCTTGTCTTTTTGATACTAGCCATTCTAACTAGTGTGAGGTGATATTTCATTGTGGTATTGATATCATTTCCTTGATGATTAGTGATGTTAAGTTTCTTTTCATGTGTCTGTTGGCCATCTGTATGTCTTCTTTGGAAAAACATCTACTCAGGTCCTCTGCTCATTTTTATTTTATTTTATTTTATATTTTATTTTATTTATTTATTTTTTAAAGATTTGATTTATTCATTTGACAGAGAGAGATCACAAGTAGGCAGAGAGGCAGGCAGAGAGAGAAGGGGGAGGCAGGCTCCCCGCTGAGCAGAGACCCCCCCCCCCCAATGCGGGGCTTGATCCCAGGACCCTGAGACCATGACTTGAGCCAAAGGCAGAGGCCTTAACCCACTGAGCCACCCAGGCGCCCCCTCTGCTTATTTTTAAATTGGATTATTTGTTTATAAATAATATAAACAAAATGTATTCTTAATTTAAAAAGCAGAAGAACGAAATAGTAAACTAAAGGCTGGCAAGTGGTATGTATGATTAGCATATTTTTTGCTTGAAAGTAGCTTATTTGTATGATCTCAAGTTAGGCTGAAATTCTCAATGTAGCAGGCAACACATATTCAGTTGATTAACAATTTTAATTCTATCTGCAGTCTTAATTTCCCTTGCATGTAGCATAACATAGATTCTGTGGATGAGGATGTGGACATGTTTAGGAGGCCATTATTGTGCCTACTACACCATCTACCCTGCATTGGGGTCTCTGCTCAGTGGGGAGCTTGCCTTCCCCTCTCTCTCTGCCTGTCTCTCTGCCTACTTGTGATCTCTCTCTCTGTCAAATGAATAAATAAAATCTTTTTTTTTAAAGATTTTATTTATTTGAGATAGAGACAGTGAGAGAGAGCATGAGAGGGGAGAAAGTCAGAGGGAGAAGCAGACTCCCCGCGGAGCCGGGAGCCCGATGTGGGACTCGATCCCAGGACTCCGGGATCACGACCTGAGCCGAAGGCAGTCGCTCAACCAACTGAGCCACCCAGGCTCCCTGAATAAATAAAATCTTAAAAAAAAATAAAAATGAGCAGAGGACCTGAGTAGTTGGGTAATAGGCAATTGGAAATTTGATATTAAAATGCAAGGGGAAAGTAAATTTATTTCATAGATATTTATTAAGGTCATACTCTGCGCTAGTTACTTGCCAAATCCTGGGGCTGCAAAGATACATTTTTTCTCTAGGAGCTCTTGGTTCAAAAGAGTGAGCACACCTACATAATCTTAACATCCTAAGGACTGCAATGAAGGTAGGTACAAATCATAATGCATTATAAATTTTAGTAATAATTTGCTTTGAGAATGCATTGGGAAAGGACTCTTCAGGTCTACTTCACATGCGAAGATAAGAAGAGAGAAACAAGTTGTTACCTTGAGGGACTGCAAATAGAGCTATATGCCTGAAAGAGGGAAGTAGTGTTTATGTGAGGGAGGGATAATTATTAAGTATTTTGTATGCAACATTATGGAGTTTGAGACTTTATATTATATGCAACATGGAAAGCCTCTGGAAGCTTTGCATTTTAGAACAGTTTATTTTCCTTCCTTCCTTCCTTCCTTCCTTCCTTCCTTCCTTCCTTCCTTCCTTCCTTTTGTAATATGGAGAATGGATTGGAGAGAGCAAGCCTGAACACATGGAGATTGATTAGGATATTGTCTAATATAGGAAAGAGATAAAGGTCTGCACTACATAAAGTTGTGGCAAGGAAGGTGAAAAAGAAGAGATTTTAAGAGTAGATTGACAAGATTTGATGATACTAGATTTGGATGGAGGGGACCAGATACCGCCTAGGTTTTTGGTAGCTGGTTAGATATGTTTTAAGCAAGGTAAGAAACATAAGAATTGGAATAGTAGGTTTATTTAGAAGATAATGGATTTGGTTTTGGCTTTGTTGAGTTAAGTGACATCCAGGCAGTATGGTTTATAGGTAGTTGATTATTTTATATGGAACCCAGGAAAAAGGTTAAGGTTATAGGTACAGATTAGGAATGATTGGGATGTATAGATGATAGTTCTTCAAACCATGGGATTGACGAAATTGCCCAGGGAGAGAAAATAGAGTAAGAAGGCTATGGCAAGGGGTGCCTGGGTGGCTGAGTCATTGGGCGTCTGCCTTAGGCTCAGGTCGTGATCCCGGGGTCCTGGGATTGAGCCCTGCATCGGGCTTCCTGCTCCGCGGGAAGCCTGCTTCTCCCTTTCCCACTCCCCCTGCTTGTGCTCTCTCTCTCGCTGTATGTCTCTCTCTGTCAAATAAATAAATAAAATCTTAAAAAAAAAAAAAAAGAAAGCTATGGCAGAACCCCAGGGAACATTAACACTTAAGGGTAGAAGGAGAAAGGAGGAACTCAGGAAAAAGAAGGAATGATTAGAGTTAAAAGCAGAACTAAACTGGTGTCTAGAAAGTTGAAGTGTAGTAGGGATGGCATCTGCTGTCATAGGCTGCAAAGGGTCAGGTTAAGTAGAAGACAAATGAGGTCATCGAATCTGAGAGGTTGTACAGAGTTGAGGGCACTGTTGTAATAAAAACTGGGATTTGTATACTGCCTCCATCTCTTATTTACTATGAAACTTTTGGCAAGTTACTTAGCTTCTGAGCTTTGGTTTCTTCTTTGAAAACTGAGGGTTGGAATTATCTCAAAGAGTTGGTCTAAATATTAGGTGGCATTAGTAAATTCATATTAAGCACCTATTATAGTTCCTGGCAGATAACAGGGATTTGATAAAGAATAGCTATAACAGTAATGGTGATAAGCTTGTTGGTAACCAAACCAATGGTGCCTACCAAGTGATACTGTGGTAGCTAAGAAGGAGGACAAAAAACATTGTGTTAGGTCGAGGAGTAAAATGTTGAGGAAGTTTTCTTTCTTTCTTTCTTTCTTTCTTTCTTTCTTTCTTTCTTTCTTTCTTTCTTTCTCTCTTTCTCTTTCTCTCTCTTTCTCTCTTTCTCTCTTTCTTTCTCTCTTTCTCTCTTTCTCTCCTTCTTCCTCTCTCTCTCTCTCTTTTCTTTCCTTTCCTCTATAGGAAGGAAGTTGTTACGGAGTCATTTTGTTATTGAAAAGTCATCCACCTATTGAGAAAACAATTTAAGTAGAGAAGTAGGGCAGGGGCTGAATTTAAGGCAGCTTGTTATGAGTAGGATATGTAGAAGATGATACAGTGAATAGAGACCTTAGAAGATTTTTGAAAGTAAAAGGAAGAGATGCCAGGTGCATGGTCTTTATTATTTTGATTATTTAAAGGAATCATATAATTGAAACAATAGAGACCAGAATTTATATAAATTTAAAAATAGAAACTCTCCTGAAGCTATATCCCATGCCTCACTTAACTACATTTAATAATCACTTATAAAGAACCAAATTCACCCTTAATTTAAGAATCTCCACTTTTGCATATGTGAATCATTCAAAGGCTTTTTCTTGATGCTTTTTCTTATGAGGCTTAAAACTGGACATAATGTTGAGAAAACCTTTGACCAGTGCTAGGGAAAATATGAGGATTGTCTTTGTAGTTTTGCCAACACTCTTTAAAGAAATTTGAAACCCAGAGTGGATAGGGAACTGATGGTATTGGCTAGGATGAAAATCCAGGCCTCCTCACTATAGTGTGGTATTTTTCCTACTATAGCTTAATATCAAAACGAAGCTAAAACCCTCTACAAGTGTGTAAACAATCAATATTTAAAAATCTGATAAGTCAAGAGAATTATTTGTATTATAGAACATTTATTTCAAGAATTATTTAAGAGCAAGCTAGAGTTAAAGCTAGATTTAAGTTTTACATTAATTGTGAATTTACACATTTAAATACGATCACAAATAAGTTTAGAAAAACATCTAATTTATACATTAATAGCTACATTTTATTTTAATTTTTGCTTTATAAATTCTAGATTGCTTAGCTTTTGATTTATTGTAATCTCTGGAACCTTTAGATGAATACTTCTAATAGTTTTTGCTTATTAAGTATATTAAGCACCTGTGCTTTGGTTAAGCCCTTTGCATTGCTTATCTCATTTAATCTTTATAACAACTGTTAGGAGATAAGTATTCCTATTATAAGGAAGCTGAACTGAGTTTTGTCAGCAACTTAGAAAAGGCTGCATGTACATCTAATAAACAGGATGGAGTTGAAATTTAAATCAACACAGCTTAATCCCAAAGTCCGCTTTTTTTTTCTTGGTAGTTTCAAGTTTTTATTTAAATTCCAGTTAACATACAGTGTAATATTAGTTTCAGGTGTAGAATTTAGTGATTCATCACTTACAGTACAACACCCCGTGCTCATCACAAGTGCTCTCCTTACTCCCCATGACCCATTTAACCCATCTCCACCCCCTCCCACTCACCTCTCCTACAGTAACCCTCAGTTTGTTCTCTGTAGGTAAGTGTCTGTTTTATGGATTGCCTCTTTGTTCTCCCTTTATGTTCATCTGTTTTGTATCTTAAATTCCACATGTGAGTCAAATCATATGGTATTTGTCTTTAATTTATTTCAGGCAGAATCTATACTTTTTTTTTTTAGAATCTATACTTTTTAACAACTATCTTGTTTTATCATTATTTTAACTGAGCCACCCAGGTGCCGTTTTATCATTATTTTAAATTTGTTTTGTTTATTGTAATATAGAAGTTTTAAGTCTCATTTAGATTCTGTTTGCTTCATTTTGAATTTAAAAATATAGACCTGTACTTATACTTGGCAGGTGTAATTTTTATTGAATCAGTGAATGACCACTGATAAGGATGTTGAAACATCCTCCAGTCAAGAATTGAACTTATGCAACACTCCTTATAATACTTTACCAGATTGATGTGATATGCTTGGAAAATCTTTTTGTGGGATGGTATTTTATATTTAAATGCAGGAAATGTTAAATACAACCAATATAATACTTTGTTGAATACCAGAAAGTTTTTAATTATATTACAAAGCATTTGTGAATGGCAAATAGCGAAAAGTAGATAAATCTTAGATGTTTTAAATCTTAGTGTTTTAAATTGAGACTACCAGAATATTTCATAACACCTTACCAAATATAGATTTGGTGTCATATTGCTAGCTATTTTCACCTATTGATATGTAACTCTTTACCTGCTTTTCCTTTGAAAACAATGAAACTGTTTTCTCCCTTTCCTGACTCTTTTATATCCCTTTTCTCCTTTTTCTGTCTAAATTTAGATTCAGAAATTATTAAGCCATGTCTCTTTTGTGGAATGCTAGACATGGTGTCCTTCGTTAACCTAGTTAGTTATAGAATTCAACTTTCAGTAGTTCATGAGTGATATGAGTGATGTATGTTAAAAGGGTACTTTAATTAATTGTCCTAGAGTAGATTCACATTCAGAGAAAGCAATTTCAAGTCTTTGTTCAAGAAGTGAAAGAATAATAATTACTTATAAAATAATTTTATACATGTTAAACTTTTACTTACCTGGAAGAAAAATGTCATTTTTTTGGAGTTATGTTTTACCTGAAAATTGGCTAAAAAATGATTTATAGTATTTGATACCTCATTTTTAAAAAAATCAATTTAAATGACCTTATCTTAATATAATTTCATTGATCCTAGTACCTATCGCAACATTTTATTTATTTATTTATTTATTTATTTATTTATTTATTTAATTTATTTTTAAGTAGGCTCCACTGTGGGGCCTTAACTCACAACTCTAAGATTGAGTTGCATGCTTTACCAACTGAGCCAGCCAGGTGCCCCTCAGTACGTTTTGCAGCATTTCATAGCTTTCCCAATGTGTACCCACCTTTTAAGGGTTCCTTGTGAGTAAAAGATAATTAAGTAACCAGCTAATTTGCAGGAGATATTAGGATAAAATTAGATCAGGAAAAATCTGAAAATTTCTATATAAACTGTATGGAAAGTAGCCAGATATAAAGGTAGTTCCATTTGTATAATGATGATCTGCTTGTAATTTATTATTTTAGTGGCTAGGTTAGAGACTAAATTAAGAGCCAGAGGAAAAGTAGTTGGTCTTAGTAATTACAGCTCATTAACTGGTCATTTCAAAATATTTTGTGTAAAAACACTGTCATCTGAAATATTATGGATTTGATAAATGTGAACTATCAATACAGACATTTAATCCTTATAACAAGTCTATTAGTTAATAATATTATCCTAAATTTACAGATAAAGAGAGGTTTAGTGAAGTTAACCCATCTGAAGTCATGTAATGCTCTAAGGTACAGCCAGGATTCTCACCAGACTTTTCTGCTAGATTGTAATGAACTGAAATCTGATGCTGGGGCTGTACTTCTAGTTGTAATGAACTCTTTATGAAAATCTTTAACTGTCAAATAGAGTCCAAATTTAAAATATTTTGCTCCTGGAAGTATGTGTTTTTACCAGTCATGCCAATTAAAATTTAACTTCTTTAGTTTCAGCCTACTGTTTCAGGATTTGTGATAATTTAAGTTGATATGTAGAATTAAAAAGCAATAAGCACTTCTTTGCTTGAGATCTTACCATCAACATTCAAGTAAGATATTGGTGGGGAGGGGAAATGATAAAATTGAATTTTGTGTTATGGAGTAGGGGATCATGAAACTTTCTATAAATGGCCAGATAGTAAATGAAGTAAATGACTCTGACAGTCATATGATATCTTGTAAAGAAATATTCTTACGGCTCTTCTAAAGCAGCTATAGACAATATATAAACAAAAGAGTGTTGTTGTGTTTTAATAAAACTGCAAAAAGGGGCAGGAGCCTGGATATGGCACATTTACCAGCCCCTGTTGCAGAATATCTTGTAATTTCTGCAACTGAAAGGTACGATTTATTTATGATGATACTGTTTATGCAGAGTGGAAGTTTTCCTTTATTGAATGTATTGGCAAAAAAGAATGTATTACCAAAAAGACAGTAATAGTATAAAGGAGATTGGGAATAGTACCTAATAGTAAAGACTACTTTTTCAGCATTTCTATGACTACTTAGATTAAGTACCTCATAAATTACTTCATAATTCCAGAATATACTTATTCACTCATTTCTTAGAGTTAACATTTTTCTTATCTTGAAGAAAGAAAACTGCCATTTTCATCAGTTTTCACAAATTCTGATAAACTTTCTTTTATCGTAAATTAGAAAGGTTTACTATGAAAAGACATGGCACATAATTGGGTGATGATTTTATTTTATTTGAGTTTATTTTGAAAAGTGATATCTGTAGATAGACTTAGATCAAGGCTTTTGTGTAAATATATGCAGTTGGAGGTGTAGGGTCAGAAACAGTACTCTGTTACAGTCAGTTTTCGATGTCACATCTTATAAACTTATTATGAGAATTTTTTTTTTTAAAGATTTATTTATTTGACAGAGAGAGACACAGTGAGAGGGTACACAAGCAGGAGGAAGGAGAGAGGGAGAAGCAGGCTTCCTGCGGAGCAGGGAGCCCGATGCGGGGCTCGATCCCAGTACCCTGGGATCATGACCCGAGCCAAAGGCAGACGCTTAACGACTGAGCCACCCAGGCGCCCCTATTATGAGAAGTTTTGACCCTACAGATGCTTTCTGGTGCTACAAAACTTTATTAAACGTGAATCATTTTGTGGTATTGGCTAATATGGATATTAAATCAAAAATGCACTTTTCAATTCTTATTCTCAGAGATTCGTCAGCGAACTGTAGCTCAGAGAAACCTTTCTCCAACACCACCAAGCTCTAGCCAGGGCCCTCCTCCACAAGTTCCAGTATCTCCTGGACCACCGAAGGACAGTTCAGCCCCTGGTGGACCCCCAGAAAGAACTGTTACTCCAGCTCTATCATCAAATGTGTTATCAAGACGTCTTGGATCCCCTGCTACTTCAGTGCCTGGAATGGGTAAACAGAGCACTTAATGTTATTTACAGTTTATATTGTTTTCTCTGGTTACCAATAAAATGGGCCATTTTCAGGCGGTATGGAAATGGCATTTCATTTGGAAATAGCAGAGCAGTTATCTGATTAAGCAGGAGTTCCATATTCAATTAGCCATAACTCTTTACAGCTGGCACCTTGTGATACTGAAACCTATTTCTTGAGCTCATTTAACTGTTATGGCTTCTTTGTTTAAATGGCAATAAAACTTTGTAGTATTCTGTAGTCAACAGTATAGCATATCTTTTTATATTCTGCTTTAGAATGGCTCCAGATTTATATAAAATGGGGATAGAAGAGAACACCTTTGGAATATATTCATGCTTTTTGCTAAACTCTTCACATATATTTTTAAACATGATAACATATTCCAGGAAGACTGTTTATGCATTGTGATATAGAATACTATTATTATTAATATGGGCTGGTAGATTTTTCTCTTATTAAGCTGTCAAACCTTAGTATTTTCTGACAGATACTTTAGCATGAAGTTCTATTAAATTAACAACTGCCTTTTCTATTTCATTTTTTTGGATTCTCTTTTTTCAATGTGATAGATCTCTAGGGGAGGATCCCATTTTGGGAGTGTAATTGATTATATTATCCTGCAGCTTTCTCTTGGAGTGAGATGGGACATGGAAGTCTAGTGCTTCAGCAGATCACATTATTTGATATAAATTTCCATATGAGATTCTTGGATATGATAGTAAAAAATTTACTTATTTTAGGATATTTATTTATTTATTATTTTAGGATATTTAATTCTGATTTAAATTACCTTGGTATTTCGTGACTAATTACTAACATAATTTATAATGATTTTGAGGCTAGTCAGTAGTTGATATCAGGTATAAAAGCAATTTAAATGTTACTGTGAGAGTAGTTTTTTCCCCCCTGCTTTTCCTTCAAAGAAAAGGAGCATAAGATTTTAGAAAACTAGAAAACTGTTAATTTATAAGCAAATTAAAGTTGGCCACAAATGAAATATATATAAATCATAACTTTTAAAGTAGTTATTGAAAAAATACTTGTAAACTTGACATGTAGTAATTGTCACTTAAGGCAGCCATATATTTGTGTAATTGAGAAAAATTAAGTTGATTGAAAATTATATATCTTTCTGTTATTTGATTGATTTGAGATACCCATGATTTGTAAAGTTCTTAGTAGTTTAATGGAAGAACTTTTTTTGTGTGATAATGCGTGAATTATATACATTTGAATATCTGAGTTTTAAGGAAATCAAAGTTTAGCAACTTGTATAAAGTAATAAAAACTATATTGCACATATAAGAATAGGGCTATAGAGGGAACAATGGTCTGAATTTCATGATCACGTAAATAAAACATATTTTACTAAAGTTTTAATTTGTTTTCCATGTAAAAGACTAAGTTGTGCATTGCCAAATTTATGAATGAGTTAAATGATTTCTTATAGAAAAGATTAATAATTCATTTTTTCATTATGCCATATTTGTGGAAGAGAATCAATTTAATGTGTGTTACCACAGGGCTCCCATATGTTTGAAAATTAATAACCAGCAGGTACTTGATAATTTTCCAAGCTGTATAAAAATGACCAGTATTCCTACAATAATTGCTCTTGATGTTTGTATTAATTACTGTTACCTATAATAGCATAGATATGAAGATGTGTTATTTTAAAAGTTATTAATATATATAACATTTAAGATATTTCTATGAAATCTGTTGTTTTTTGTATCCAGATTCCTTTATGGACATTTTCATTTTAAACATATAGAAATAAAATATTCCAGCAAAAGTTAATTTGACTTAAATGCTTTCAAGATATAATTTAGCGTACTTATTCAAGTTGAAAATTTGATAATGAGGGATGACTGTCTGCATTCAAGTTTACTTTTTCATCATAAATGATTGAATGTTGTTAATATAAGTAAACCAGTAACTTATCTAATGAAATCTGAAAAATGTTCTTGATTTGTTACACAAAGTACTTTTTCTAGAACCTAAATTTCATTTGTTAATTGTTACAATTTTGACATCATTTGCCCTTTTTTAGATGGCAACAACCTTTAGGTTTGTGATTATTTACAAGGCAAATCTCTTTATTAGCCTTTAAAATAATAATACAGTATTACTACTCTAAAACTATTCTTGAATACTTTAAAGTTTTGTCACAAACATTTTGAAAAGCTTGTATCCTTATACTGTAAGGCTTAATCCAACAAGGCCTCATTTTGTTGCAAAGTCTTCTATAAGGGCTCTATGTAAACCTTCATTGCTGCCCATCTTACTATGTTTATCTTGCCTTGCTTTACAGAGGCAAACATCACTTATTTGTTTTATTCTCTCACTTTCTTCTCAGTGCTGTCTTCTGTGTTGTCTCTTAGTTCAGAGTATCTCCTACAAACAGTTCTTTTTCCGTTTTCAAAGATTGTGGAGTTACAGTTCGTAACTTTTTATTTTTGTTGTTTATGTTCTTATATGATGTAAATCATTAATTAAAACTAGGTTATGGGGCGCCTGGGTGGCTCAGTGGGTTAAGCCTCTGCCTCTAGCTCGGGTCATGATCTCAGGGGTCCTGGGATTGATCCCCACATTGGGCTCTCTGCTCAGCAGGGAGCCTGCTTCCCCCTCTTTCCCTGCCTGTCCCTCTGCCTACTTGTGATCTGTCAAGTAAGTAAATAAAAACAAAAAAACAAAAAAAAACCTAGGTTATTCTTCCACTCTCCATTTGTCTCTTCTGATATTGCCTAGTTTATTACATGAAGACAGTATATCTCTATTTATTTAGATCTTTAGTTTTTCTTAGCAGTGTTTTGTAGTGTGCAGTATGTAGGTTTAACACATTTTCTTGGTTAAATGTGTATGTAATTATTTCCAATTTTTGAGCCTATTGCAAATGGCTTTGTTTTACTATCGCCAGTTATTCATTGCTAATATATATATAGAAATAGAATTGATTTTTGTATATTGGTCTTCTATAATCTTGCTAAACTTAATAGTTTTATTAGTTTTTTAATAGATTCTATAGTATTTTCCATAGACTATCACATTGTGAATGAAGATAATTTTTCTTTTCTAATATGGGTTCCTTTATTTCTCATTCTTATTACACAAGCTAGAACCTTTGGTACAATGTTGAATAGAAGTGGCAAAAGTAGGGGAGCCTGGCTGGCTCAGTTGGTGAAACTTGTGACACTTTATCTTGGGGTTGTGAGTTCAAGCCCCACATTGGGTGTAGAGATTACTTAAAAATAAAATCTTTAAAAAAAATAAGTGGAAAAGCAGACTTTCTTCCTTATTGCTGATCTTAGGAGGAAAGCAGTTACCTTTTCAGCATTCACCATGGTATTAGTTGTAGGGTTTGTTGTTGTTGTTTTGTTTTACATAGATAGCTTTTATCATTTTGAGGAAGTACCCTTCAATTTCTAGTTAGCTGAAGATTTTTATCAATAATGGAGGATATATCAAATGTTTTTTATGTACCTATTGAGATGCTCATATAGGGTTTTGGTTTATTTTTTGTTTTAACATCTGTTAGTGTAGTGACATACATTGATTTTTAAATGTTGGACTACCTTGCTTTTCTGGGATAATCTGACTTAGTCATGGTGTTTTATGTTTTATATATATTGTTGGGTTTGATTTACTAAGCTTGTTAAAAATGTTTAGATTGATGTTTCTTAGGGATATTAGTTTGTAGTATTTTTTTTTTCTTGCAATGTCTTTGCTGGTTTGAGTGTCAGAGGTATAAGAAGGTAGTCTCTCATCTTCAATTTTACAGTTTTGTGTAGAATTTATATTATTTTTTCCTTAAATGTTTGGTAGAATTTACAGGTTGAAGCATCTGGGTCTGGTGTTTTCTTTGTGGAAGGTTGTATTTTTTTGTTTGTTTTTAAACTAAAAATTCAATTGAACAAAATCTACAGACTAATCTCTCTTAGGAATGTAGATATAAAAAGTTCTTTATAAAATTTTAGCATACTGAATAATTGTTTCTTGTTGAGTGAGCTGTGGTAATTTGGTAGTCTTTCAAAGGATTTGTTTATTTCATGTAACTTTTGAATTTATTGGCATAAAATTATTCATAATATGCTTGTAAACAATTAGATTTATGCCATTTCTCTCATTCTGATATTAATATTTTGTATCTTCCCATTTTTCTGATTAGTCTGGCTAGAGGTTTATTAGTTTTAATGTTCTCAAAAGAATTAGATTTTCGGGGCCCCTGGGTGGCGCAGTTGGTTGAGCGACTGCCTTCAGCTCAGGTCATGATCCCGGAGTCCCGGGCTCGAGTCCCACATCGGGCTCCCAGCTCCATGGGGAGTCCGCTTCTCACTCTGACCTGCTCTCTCTCACTCTCTCTCTTTCCTAATAAATAAATAAATAAATAAAATCTTTAAAAAAAAAAAAAAAGAATTAGATTTTCTCTATTATTTTGTATTTTCTATTTTATTTTTACTCTATTATTCTTTAATCCTGTTTATCTTGGGTTTCATTTACTCTTTTCAGTGTCTTAAGGTGGAAGCTGAATTCATAAATTTTATATTTACCCTCTTTTATAGATGTTTTAGTATTATACATTTTCCTCTACCTACTGCTTTAGCTGCATACCATAAATTTGATGTGTTATTTTTTCACTAAATACTTTCTAACTTCCATTTTGATTTTTCTTTGAACCCTTGGTTATTTAAGTGCATGTTAGTCTCCAAATATTTGGAGATTTTCTTGGTGTCTTTCTGTTGTTGATTTCTAATTCAATTCTGTCAGAGAACAGAAAACATACTTTGTATTGTTTAAATCTTAAATGTACTGAGGCTTGTTTTATGTCTCAATATCATCTGTCTTGGTAAATATTTTATATTCACTTGAATATATTCTGTTCCTGTTGGGTAGAGTGGCTATAAATGTCAGGATAAGTTGGTAGCACATACTGTTGTTCAGGTTTCTGTGGTTTATTCTGTTAGTTACTGAGAGGAAGCTGTTGAAATCTCCAGCTGTACTATTGTGTGTGCATGTGTATAAATATGTATATAGTATTATGTGTATATATATATATATACACATATCACACACACACACAGTAGATATGTATTTGGCTGTTTCTTTTTATAGTTTCTGTTAATTTTTTGCTTTATGTGTTTTGATGCTCTGTTATGATGCACATACATATTTAGGATTTTTATGCTCTCTTGATGAATTGACTTCTTTGTCGTTATAAAATTACTCTTTTTATCCCTGATAATATTCTTTGCTCTGAAGTATACTGTTTGCTATTAATACAGATACTCCAGATTTCTTTTGATTAGTGTTAGCATATTTATATATATCTATTATTTGTTTATTATTACTTTTAAAGGATTTATTTATTTATTTATTTATCTATTTATTTATTTTTTTTTTTTTTAAGATTTTTATTTATTCATTAGAGGGTGAGAGACTGAGAATGAGAGGGGAGAAGGTCAGAGGGAGAAGCAGACTTCCCGCAGAGCTAGGAGTCCGATATGGGACTCGATCCCGGGACTCTGGGATCATGACCTGAGCCGAAGGCAGTTGCTTAACCAACTGAGCCACCCAGGCGCCCTTAAAGGATTTATTTATTTTAGAGAGGGAGGGAGAACACGAGCAGAGCAAGGGATAGAGGGAGAGAGAGAATCCTAAGGAGACTCCACACCGAGTGTGGAGCCCACCATGGGTCTCAGTCCCACAACCCCAAGATCACGATCTGAGCTGAAACCAAGTGTTGGACGCCTAATCACCTGAGCCACCCAGGTGCCCCTCTATCATTCATTTTTAACTTATTTGTATCTTTGTATTTATTTTTTTTTTGTAAGCAACATATATCAGGTCTTGCTTTTTTATTCCAACAATTTGTGGCTCAATAATGATGTTCAGGCTATGTACATTTAACAGGATTGGTATATTTGGGTTTGAATTTAAATCTTCTATTGCGCTATTTTTTTTTCTATTTGTTTCTCTGTTCTATTACTTTTCTCCTTGTTTTCTGCCTTCTTTTGAATGAGTATATTTATCATTTTGTTTTAACTTTTTTCATTACCTTACTAGCTACATTGCATTTTCATATTATTTTGGGTGGATCATTTGGAGTTTACAGTATATTTCTTTAACTTATGACAGTTCATCTTCAAGTGATATAACACCAGTTCACAAACAGTTTGAGAATCTAACAACAGTATACTTACATTTCTTCTCTCCTGGCGTTTGTGCTATATTTGCCATACATTTTACTTCAATATATTTAATGAATCCTACAACAAATGATTATTTTTCCTTTAATCTATCAATTATTTTTTAAGAGTTTTGGATATTTGCCCACATGATAACCATTTCAGTTATTTCCTTTATACTACCTTTTTCTGTCTGATGTTATTTTTCTGTCTTTTAACATTTTTATAGTGCAATTCTGCTAATGATGAATTCTTTCAGTTTTGTAGGTTGAAAAAGTCTTCATTTTGCTTTCATTTTTAAAGGATGTTTTTACTAACAATTCATCTGCTTCACTGTCTTTTGGTTTGCTTATTTTCTGATGAGAAATCTGTCATTCCTCTTCTCTCTGTATAAAATGTATCCTTTTCTGACTATGCTATGATTTTCTCTTTATCATTGGTTTCAAGCAATTTGATTGTGCCTTGGTGCAAAGTTATATTTCTTGTGCTTAGGGTTTGTTGATATTCTTGGATTTGTGCATTTATAGATTCCATCAAATTTGGAAAATTTTTGTGCATTATTTCTTCAAGTATTGTTTTCTTTTCTCTCTCTTATGGACTCCAATTATATATGTATTAGGCTTTTTGTTGTTCCACAGCTTGCTGATAATTTGTTTATTTAAAAAAATTTTTAGGCTTTTCTTTGTGTTTCATTATGTATGGTTTCTATTACTATATCTTCAATATAGTATTACTGGATTCCCTGTAATGTCCAAACTGCTATTCAACCCATCTGCATATTTTTCATTCAGGACATTGTAGTTTTCATCTGTAGAAATTCAGTCTGGGTCTTTTGAAGTCTTTCCATGTAAAAGTTTTTCCATCTTTCCAAAGATTCTACCATGAATCTTTCCTCTAGATTCTCAGTCATATGGAATATGGTCATAGTAAATGTTTTAATCTATTTGTATACTAATTCTATAAACTGACATTTTTAGGTCATTTTTGGTTGATTTTCTCATTATGGGTTGTATTTTCCTGCTTATTTGCATGTCTAATAATTTTTGATCTGATATCAGGCGTTATGAATTTTATCTTATTGAATGCTGGATATTCTTATGTCCTTATACAAAGGTCCTCTGAGTACTTAATCCAATAACCTGTGAGTTATGATGTTTTTCACAATGGCTGGTGAGAACATGCAATACTTTGGCTCCATGTGAACACTGTTGCTTTTAATACTTGGGGGCAGTTTTTTCTGTGTACTCAGATGGTTTCATCATACACATGCACCAGTCAGTAGGACGTTGAACAGTCTTGGGGCTCCTCTGTAGATCTTTGGTGTTCTTGCTCTGTGCGTTTTCTTCCTGTGAACCCAAGCTGCCTTGGTCTCCCCAGAGTTCCAGCTTTATCTCCTCAGACTCAGGGATGCTGTACATTTCAGCTGATTTACCCTCCCTGAGTTGCTGCCTGGAAATTTGCTCCAGGCAACAAGCTCGGGTAGTTGTAGGACTCCTCTTACTTGCTTGTGTTCTCTCAGGGATCTTTATCCTACGTTGCCTGATACCCAGTGTCTTTAAAACTGTTTCATGATATATTTTGCACAGTATTTTAGTTAATTTAGGTGGGAAGGTAAATTCGGCTCCTGTGACTCTATTATTGCCCCAAATGGAAATCTCCTAATCTCCTAATTTGTTATTACATAAGATTTTAAGAGTCTGGGCATTTTATTTATTTATTTATTATTTTAAAAAATATTTTATTACTTGTATAATCCTACAAAAATCTAGTTTTTCTATCCATACATGTATATACATGTCTTTAAATTTTTTATTTATTTTTAAATTATTTTTTAAGTTTTAGTTAACTTAAAGTGTAATTACGTAGAATTCAGGGGTCGAATTCAGTGATTCATCACTTACATACAGCACCTGGTACTCTTCACAGCAAGTGCCCTCTTTAAGAAGAGTCTGGGCACTTAAAAAATTAGTTTGTACAGAGCCCAACATAGTTTCATTTCTTTTTTTTTTTTTTTTAAGATTTATTTATTTATTTGACAGAGAGAGAGAGAGATCACAAGTAGGCAGAGAGGCAGGCAGAGAGAGGGGAGGGGGGAAGCAGGCTCCCTGCCAAGCAGAGAGCCCGATGTGGGGCTTGATCCCAGGACCCAGAGATCACGACCTGAGCCGAAGGCAGAGGCTTTAACCCACTGAGCCCCCCAGGTACCCCCATAGTTTCATTTCTTAATAGATTATGTTGATAGTTTTGATATAGAACATAATTTAACATTTTTTGTAGTGTAATATTTTTAATGAAAACTTGAATGCTCTGAAGAGATGTATTTTTCTTTCATTAAAATCTTTCAAAAGTTCTGACAAGCATGGGTAGTACTTGGTAACTGAATTAAAATGTAAATGTATTTTATACAAATACATAAATATTTCTTTATTTACTAGGTCTTCATCCTCCGGGTCCACCTTTAGCAAGACCCATTCTCCCACGAGAAAGAGGTGCTCTGGATAGAATTGTTGAATATTTAGTTGGTGATGGTCCACAGAACAGGTAATGTTTATTAAGGTGGTAGGTAAATAAAAATGAGGAAAAAGGTTATTGGTCAGGGCATGGGTGTGTGTCTGTGTGTGTGTATGCAGTAGACATTCTACAGTTCTGTGGCCCCTATTTCCTGATTTTAGAACATGATAGAATATTTTATAGCCCTTCAAAGAGTACATATTCAGTTGTTTTTCAGTAAGAATTTGGACAAAGTATCTAGATAAAATATAGCAAAATATATAGAGAAAACAAAATAATATTGTATGACATTATTTTTAGAGAAATTGTGTCATTTCATTCAAACTTTTAAGCTTGAAGACCAAACAAATAGTGAAAACTTGGTAGGTTGTAAGAAATGGAGTTTTATAGATGTCAGTACTGGAATTGGTGATGGTGATGATTTTAACGACAATGAGGACAATTTACATATGTTTGACACTTTGAGTTCTCAAAATGCTTTTCCACTTATTATCTTATTTGATTTTTATGATTACCTGAGGAAGGTAGGGATGATGTGAGCAAAGCAACTGTCATAGTGTAGACTTTTAAAAAATACTTAGGATAGTAGGTATTTGACAAGGTTATGGTGAATATTATCATTTTAATAAAAGGACTGAGTTTAATGTTAAGATTACAAATTGTATATTATTCAAAACAGACAAGTTGATAGGACCAAGTATTTGTTAAGCACATACACAGAGAACTGAGAGAGTATATAAATGGGAAATGAGGAAGATGTATAACTGGGATAGGTATAGGAATTATGATATATATGAAGTTAACCTTTGGATTGGACTAAACAAATTAAATTCATTTCTTTATTACAGATTTCTCAGAGGTTTTAATAATATTCACTGTGAATCTCTAAGGGGTTCTATCTTTTCCAGTCTTATCTGGCCACCGATTTGGAGTCTGTCATCCCCAGAAATATATATTAGGAAATACTGAAATGAAATACTGAAATTTAAGTGTCCTGTTATTGAACATGTTTCTGTTAACTTAGTAAGGATATATTTATTTGACTGTTGCTTAGTTTGTTTTTAATTTGGTGTATAAATTACATTTGAAAAGGTTTGAAATTTTGACTGTTACATTTAAAGAGTTTTGTTCATTGTTTACTAAGTAATATCTAAACTGTTATGACATATTTTGCTCTGCTAAAATATAAGTTAGCTGTGATTTCTAAAGTGGCCTTTCCATGGGCTTTGTCTGCATTTGTAACTGATAAGTTCATTTTTCTTTTTCATATAGATATGCCCTTATATGTCAGCAGTGTTTTTCTCATAATGGCATGGCTTTGAAAGAAGAATTTGAATACATTGGTAAGAATTATTGGGCAGTTAGATTTAAATATTTTAAATATTTCATTCTATGCCAGTTCCTTTGTAATATCACTTTGTTTTAGGTGCTATCCTTGTATATATTTTTCAGGCATATTGTTCTTATTTTAGAACACAGAGCAAAGCAGGAAAAACAGTTCAGCTGTTTTCCTCATACAGTGTACAACTTCTAGGTCAGTTTTCTCAAACTTCACTGTGTATCAGAATCACCTGAAGAACCTTTAAAGATTATCATGCCTGGGACCCACCTATAAAGAGTCTGTTTTAATTGATCTGGGGGGAGAGGGACAGGCTTTTTTTTTTTTTTTTTTTAAAGATTTTATTTATTTATTTATTAGGAAAGAGAAAGAGTGAGAGAGAGCATGAGAAGGGAGAAGGTCAGAGTGAGAAGCGGACTCCCCATGGAGCTGGGAGCCCGATGTGGGGCTCGATCTCCGGACTCCGGGATCATGACCTGAGCCGAAGGCAGTTGCTCAACCAACTGCGCCACCCAGGCGCCCCAGGCTTTTTTTTTTTTAAAGCACCTCAGATGATTCTCATTCGCACCTACTATTAAAAAAAATATTGCACCAAATTAATTATGCTTCTCAAATATGACACACTACATTTTCTTGGGCAAGTGAGCAGGGTTCTGGATTTTAAAATACCTAATGATTCTAGTGACTAGAAATGGAATTTCTGTAATACGTTTTAGGTTATTATAGATTGTTTTGCTATTAGATAACCTGCCGTGTAACTTACGATCTTTTGTTTTAAAATTAATATTCTAATTATAATAATAATTAGAAAGTGTGCTTGAAAATTAGCTTTTGTTAGAGCACCTGCCATATTATTAAAACCAGAAGTAATTTCACAAGGGAGAAATAATTTTTGAAGGGTTCTTTGACTACTTTGCAAAAGTAATCTTGAAAATTATCTCCTTAATCCTTGCATTTATTTTGGTTTATGGTTGTTTTTTTTTTTTTTTTGATTCTCTGCAGCTTTTAGATGTGCCTACTGTTTTTTCTTGAATCCTGCAAGAAAAACTAGACCTCAGGCTCCAAGACTTCCAGAGTTTAGTTTTGAGAAGAGGCAGGCAGTGGAATGCTCAAGTTCAGTTGGTCCCTTGCCCTCAAGAAGTGTGATTTCATCAGAGAACCAGATCAGTGAAGGTATGAATATGTTAATTAAAAAGTTTTATCTCTTAATAATGTTTGCTATTTAACAATAAAAGCATAATGCTTTTAGATAAGAATGGATTAATTTATGAGATTTTGCAGCATGCATATATCAGCTATTGCTCTGATAACTCTAGCCTCCTGTGTGATTGGTCTGATGTGTTTCAGTTTTAAAATATAGGTTATACTGTGTTAAGCAGCATCTAGCAACTGCTAGGTAAACATTGTTTTTGGAGTGACATCTTCTTGTAACTGTTGGGAGATTTGACTAGTAAGTTTTCACGGAATCATTTTTTCAATTTACTTAAGTGAAGCAGATTATAAGAAATACGCAGCTACTTAAAATTAAGAGTAAAATTTTGATAAGATTTATAATTAACATTGGTAAAACAGATTTGTGCCTACCACTGGAATCGGTAAGGTTACCAGAAGCAGGAAACTTTGGAATTGGAAAGTTCCTTGCATTCGTTGGATAACTATGTTGATAGGACTGGTAGTCCTTTGAAACAGTTTTTTGGGGTCTGCAAGCTTAACATTGATAGTGGATCTCTTCTATGTAAAACAACCTTATTTTAGAGAAATAAAGTTTATCAGAATTCACTGGTTTTTAGAACTCATCTTATAATTCTGTAATGAACTTCCTCAAGAAGTCCATGAAAAAATGGGAAAAAGATGGAAGATCTGACTATTACTTGCCAACTATTTCTTGTTACTATTAGGTGGGGAGATGTTTGTTAAGCAGCTCTGAATGCTGAAGGTGCTAAGATTATGGCTCAGGCCATGATATTTTGGTGCTATGCCTGATATAGAAAAAAAATCTGTATTAGAAGTTTAGTTCACATTGTTTATTTAGCAGTCAATAATCATCCTTTTAATTTTTAGGAATTCTCATTTACATATATTTGATTTCTTCTTTATACAAGTGCTGAGTAGTGAAAAAAATTGCTTTAACTGAGAATAACCTGAGACAGTGAATTTTCAGAATGAGAAGTTTAATATGAAAATTTGAGAACTTTTTCTTTTTTTAACTTGAAGAGTGAACTTAAAATGTGTGTGTTGATTTGGGCTTGGCTTTTGGCTTACTAACATATATCAAAATGAATTTGAACACAGATAGTCATGACAAGAAGCCTGTGTACTTTCAACATGGAATCAAAACCTTTACCTTCTCCAAGTCTGCAACATCAACTCCAAACATACTCACATTTTTTCTTCTGCTTAAGTCATGCTCTGAGGTGCTTGCTGTTGCATGCAAATCACCTGCCTTGCTATTGCAGCCTCGTGGGACAGAAAATTAAAGAATTTCATAGTGAAGATTCCTAGAGGAAAAGCTTAAGTCCTTCCCATGAGTAACCTTGCTTATTAAAAGCTAAAGTGAATATTTGAAAGCTAATAGTTGGGAAGGAAGGAAGGAAGGAAGGAAGAGGAAAGGAAAGGAAAGGGAAAAGGAAAAGGAAAGGGAAATGGGAAAAGAAAAGGGAAAAGAGAAGAAAAGAAAACAGAGAGGGAGGGAGGAAGGAAGGAAGGAAAGACAACAGCCAACAAAATAAAAATCTCGGTAATGTGTCCCATGCTTTAATATCTTCTGCTAAGTTTGAGGTGGATAGTTAGCAAACAACACCTAGCTATACCTTTCCTTCTCATCAAATCTAGGAGGAACAATACCCCAGATGTCTCATTTTCTATCTGAAATCTCCAGAACGAAGTCTAACTGGCTCAAACTCAGCCCTAATAAGGTAATATTAATAGGCGAAGACAAAACTGGAGGCAGGGTCCAACAACTTTGTAGGGCTAGGAACTGAAGAACAATTCTATTTGGTTAAGATAGTTTTTGGAGTAGTAACTTTTTCATACTTCTCCTTGGATTCATCAAAATGGCTATGAGAACCTTTTAGTTCTTTGGCTTTCCAGAAGATTGAAACTTTTCTCCAAGACTACTATCTCACCACTCTGATAGACAGTTACCATTTCCAAGTGATTAGGAAGTATTCTGGTGAAAGATGAAGCTGCATTTGTTTTGAACACTGGTGGCATACCTTACAATTATATTGAACTATTAAGTAAGACCATATCATCTTAATCATCTTTCTGTGCTAACAGCCAGTGTAAGCAAGGGCTTAGATTTCTGATTTCTACGTTCTTGATGTAAAAACTTGATGTCTAAAAAAAACCTTTCCTGCATTTATATATATAAGTGCAGGAAAGTTTTTGTATATGTATTATATATTAATAATATATTATTAATATGTATTATATATTTTATATGTATATTTAAAGGTTTTATTTATTTTTGCGAGAGAGAGAGTGCGCAAACACAAGCAGTGGGGAGGGGCAGAGGGAAAAGTAGATTCCTGCTGAGCAGGGAGCCTGATGTGGGATTTGATCCCAGGACTCTGGGGTCATGACCTGAGCCGAAGGAAGACACTTAACTGACTGAACCACCCAGGCACCCAATTTTTATATTTTTTAAAGTAGTGAAATAGTGCCTTGATAGTAGCAGAAACTGCAGAGATTAGGTTATTGAAGTCACAAGGGAACCAAAAGGTAACTCTTTTCCATCTGAATTTTCCTTTCAACAGATATTCTATAACTATTTATATGAGTGATCTTGAATCATTAGAAGCAACCTTTTAAAAAAAAATCTATAATGCAGGACTTCGAGTTTTGTCTTGATTCTGCTAGTGGAAGATTTTGCATTTAGGATGAGACACAAGGCTTTTGGATCACTCTTTAGAACAACTTATGAAATGTTGGAGTTTTCATCAAAGAAGGAGACCTAGAAGAAATTTCTCCCATTAATTACTCATTTGGATTCTTAGAATTTTCTTCTAGAACTGTGTATCCAGATGCTTTGGTAATACTGTATTAAAGAAACACAAGAGACACCTGGGTGGCTCAGTTGGTTAAGTGTCTGCCTTTGGCTCAGATCATGATCCCAGCCAGGGTCCTGGGATTGAGCTCCACATCGGGTTCCCTGCTCAGCAGAGAGCCTCCTTCCCCCTCTCCCTCTGCCTGCCGCTCTGCCTGCTTGTGTTATCTCTCTGTCAAATAAATAAAATCTATAAAAAAAAAAAAGAAACACAAGAAATTAGGATTATGGATTGTCTTTTTATATAATTGCATACTAGATGTGGTATGCCAAAGTAATGAACTACTTTTAAGTTATTCAGTTTTTTATGGCTAAATGAGTAGTGAATCTCTGCTAAACCACATTAAAGTGGTTTATCAGTTTTGCTTTTCTAAAATATTTCCAAAATAATTGATATGTAGCATTCTTTTTTGTTGACTATGATAAATACTTAGAATAGGAGTTTTCTACATTGTTAGTGTACCTGTAGAGTGATTTTAGGCTAGCATGTTTGAAAAATGTTAATATTGTTTTAATTATTCAGTTGTATTTGTCTAGATCTTATATAATTATTTTAATAAAAGATAGCTTTTATTTAACTGGAAATAACTAATAATAGAACTCATGGCATTTAATCGATACTATCAAAAATATGGGGTAATTGAGTGATGGGTATTAAGGAGGACATGTGATACTATGAGCACTGGGTTTTAAATGCAACTGATAAATTATTGAACTAATGATGAAACTAATGATGTACTATATCTGAAACTAATGATGTACTATATGTTGGCTAATTGAATTTAAATAAAAAATGAAAAAAAATATCAAAAATAGCAAGTAAAATTTATATAAGGTGAAATTTATTTTGGTAATCCGATTTCTGCTTTTTTCTTTCTTTTAGCAATATATTGTTACTGTTAGGTTATGTTGAACTAGAGAAAATTCTGTTTTTACTATTGTTTGTTATGATGCTCTAGGAAATTGAACTATTTGATAATGTAAATTTTGTTGAATTATGTATTTATCAGATCCAAAAATCTTGTACCTTTATTGATGTTTGTGTATAGTTTCCTCAGGATACAAACATGCCTATATTGTCTTCTTGCTTGTTTGTTTTAGACCTAGAGAACTTTTGGTCTTTCGATTCTTTTCTAAAACATCTTCACCTAATAGTTTTACATTATTGCCTGATAATGACGTTTCTTACTTATCTAATGGATTTGTTCACCAGTGGTAAATAATAGTATTATTATTAAGCAGTATTGTATGCTCAATATGAGTTATTCTCTCATAGGTGGTTTTTATTTAATTAATTTTATTCATTGAGCCATATTGGGTTAAGTTTTGAGATAAGATTCATGTCTCTTTGTTCCTTAATGTAAGTTGGCCATTTTCCTTAAGGGAGAAAGTCACGTAAAAACTGTTTTGCTTAAGACCTGTGAGTTCAGACAGACTGTCCATTTTAATTGAACAAATTCTCCTTTGGGTAAGTTTTATAATCTACACATACAGTGGTTACTGATGTGTTAGCAAGGCGAAAGTTTAATGTATTAGCAAGACAAATTTTTGTTATTGTAAAAAGGAATAAAAAGTAAGAATCTATAAATGAATTCACCAGAATATGAAGGATTTTCAAAGGCATAAACTAAATAGAATCACAGGATTTTTTTCCCCCTGTGGAAATTATGTATTTCTAAAGGAAATATATGAATTTCCTTGTTTTGCTAGACCATTCTTGAATTTTCTTAGAAAATTATTTTTTTAAGAACTAGAATAAAACCCAAAAGGTAAGGTGATGTTCTTACATGTTTTTGCATGTGTGTGGTTTATAGATGAGGCAGTGGTATTCATTATACAGTTAATACTCAGTTTTATGAGTTTGGTTCCAAACAACTGTAAGCCAATTGTTAACAATTTGGTAGAAAAAGCTTTCTCTCTCAAGAACATTGGGGAGAGGGGCACGGGGCAGCAGTGGGGAAAGGAACAAATTTCGTAGGTCATTTTTGTTTTTTAACATTGTGATATGTTGTTTTCTTGACATTATGGATGCCAAAGTTGATTTTAAAAATTTTCTTACAGATGGTATTATGTCATTCGGGTAACTTTGTTTTAATTTTAGTCTTAAACTGGTGTTGCATAGGGGAGAAGAGGCCTATTTAATTAGTGTGAACACAAGTGCTGTTTTCTTTCTTAGTATTTTATGCCCAAATATTGACATCTTCTCTAATGTATTTTATACCATCAAGCTATTTTAAACTATAACTTCACAGAAAAAATTTGCTGTTTTTATTAGAATAGGCAAATTATATTCTCCCATAGAAATAAAGTGAATACTTTTGGAATACATTTAATAATCTTGTTATAAAGATCTGTAGTTTAGTTCTTAAACATGTAATTCTCTGTTAATCTTGCACACCTAATTCACTTAAGTATTGTTTGGATGATGTTGCACAAAATGGAATTGGCATCCAACAATCGAATATCTATGTCGTTTAGACTGATGTCTGCTTCATAGGCATCATGACACATACCAGTTTTTCTGCAGTATGAATGTTTTTAAAATTACTTTTCTGCAAATTAACTTGGGGGTAGAAAAGTAGTTATTAATAGGCTTTTTCATTATTTTCAAGCCCTATGCATCATTTCACCAGTTTTTAGTCTTCTGTATGTTCTTTGAAATACAATAAAGTATTGACAAGCAAGCTTTGTGTATAATGTCATTTTCTAATTATGATAGCCCATGCTATTTCTTAGAATTCATCTTTATACATTTAAAAATTTAAGTATTGTAGTACTTCTTTTTGTATTATCTGCCTCAAGACCCCAGAGTTTTTTAAAATTTAATTGGATTTGACCAATGATGTGTCTCTTTCTGGAAATAGTTATATCACAGAGCTTTAATGTGATAAACTATGAACTTGAGTACTTCTCCTGTTTAAGTTCAGTACTTCAATTGGTCAGACGGAATATGACTAATTACCTGAGCCTCTATTCACCTAAACACATTTATTGGTGAATTGAGTCCCAGATTCTGAGCTTTTTGTCTTTTCATTTCGTGTGGCTTTATTGGATTGTTTCAGAAGGCTTTTAAAAATGTAACAAATTGTAAAGTTCTTGGCAAGTAAGTGTTGCTCAATGGCCAGAGGGTTGTGGAAGACCGTGACTCTTATAATTCTACTCTGAATAAATTCTGGGAGGGTAGAATTACAAATGGTTGGCGACTCCTGAAGCTTTCCACTGAAGAGCTTGCTTGCCCTTGTGGCAGAAATGATCTGTACATGTCCAGAGAATTTCATTTGCACTTTCTGCTTTTCCTTTGTGCACTGGAATATTCAAATAACAAAGCTTAAATGACCTACTGCTTTTCTAGATTCCAAGTGGTATTGCAATGCCATTTTCAGTTCCTTTTAAGATAAAAATAGCATTTTTGTGACATTTGACACAAGTAGGATTTGTGAACAATCCTCACTACTTTTTGTGATCATATGAATTTTCATACAGTAAGACCTCATTAAATTGGTTGTCCCTAACTGGAATTTTGGCCTTTCATTTTTATATATGAAAGAGAGAAGGAGGTTGTAATTAATTCTATAAACTAGAGTCTAAGATATCTGCTTAAAGTAATAATTATTTTTTAATATTTTTAAAGTCTTGGCATGAGTGTGTGAGATTTAAATAATTTGTATTTATTAAAACTGATTATGGTAAAACCATGAATTTATAAGACATCCACTTCCATGTGTGCATATAGCACATAATTTCTCTGCAAATCTGTTTTTATTTATTTAGCAAGACTTCGACCTGTATGTAAATGAACTAAACTTGAACTTTTTACTAGTGTAGATTGGCTTTTCCTTCAGATTTTTTTCCCAAATATTTTTATTTTTTCAGTGTTACAAGATTGATTGTTCATGCACCACACCCAGTGCTCCATGCAATACGTGCCCTTCTCAACACCCACCACCAAGCTCACCCACCCCCCCACCCCCTCCCCTCCAAACCCCTCAGTTTGTTGCTCAGAGTCCACAGTCTCTCCTGGTTCATCTCCCCCTCCGATTTTCCCTCATTCACCCTTCCTGTCCTTCTCACAATGCCCTTCATGTTTTTCCTTATGCTCCACACGTTAAGTGGGACCATAAGATAATTGACTCTCTCTGCTTGACTTATCTCACTCCGCATAATCTCTTCCAGTCCCGTCCATATTGATACAAAAGTTGGGTATTCATCCTTTCTAATGGAGGCATAATATTCCATTGTATATATGGGCCACATCTTCCTTATCCATTCATCTGTTGAAGGGCATCTTGGTTCTTTCCGCAGTTTGGCGATTGTGGCCATTGCTGCCATGAACATTGGGGTATAGGTGGTTTTGGCTAGCAATTCTTTTTTTTTTTTTTTTAAGATTTTATTTATTTGACAGAGAGAGATCACAAGTAGGCAGAGAGGCAGGCAGAGAGAGAGGGGGAAGCAGGTTCCCTGCTTGAATAGAGAGCCCGATGTGGGGCTTGATTCCAGGACCCTGAGATCATGACCTGAGCTGAAGCAGAGGCTTTAACCCACTGAGCTACCCAGGCATCCCAGATTTTTCAAAGCAATAACATTTGTAGTATACCATAAGGGATCTTCTATGAGCGTAGTAAAATCTGCTTATTTGTTTGGCTGATGTGGTTTAACCATATTTCTCCTAGCAAGGATATTTGTTACTATTTGTTATAAAAACAAAAGCTAGATTTTTATTTTCGACTTGGAAATTGGGAGACCCAAAGCTTTCTGCTTCTGACATTCCCTCCCTCGTTTTATTCTTTAATCTTTAAAAAACTAAAGGGACTTTACTGAATAAGATTATTATTATTAAGGGATTTGAATTTAATGAAACTCAGAAGATAATTTTTTATTTTATTTTATTTTTTTTAAAGATTTTATTTATTTTATTTGACAGAAAGAGAGAGATCACAAGTACACAGAGAGGCAGGCAGAGAGAGAGGGGGATGCAGTCTCCCTGCTGAGCAGAGAGCCCGATGCGGAGCTCCATCTCAGGACCCTGAGATTATGACCCGAGGCAGAGGCTTTAACCCACTAAGCCACCCAGGCGCCTCTCAAAAGAGAATTTAAAGGGAGTGAAATTTTAGATAGGAGCCAAGACCCTCATTTAGCTTCCACTATGGAGACGGGGCAAAAGACCCTTCCCTTTCTCTTCCTTGGATTGTAGGTATATAGCATATTCTGACCCAGAGATTTAAATCCTGAGAACTTGTCTTATAGAGGAATGGGGGGAGACTTGTTATGCCTTTGGAAAAGGTGGATCCAGACCATCCCAGTCTTTGGGTATAATAGAGAGGTAAATCAGTGTGCGAAATCGCAGTACCTGCACACGCACGCGCGCACACAGGTACACGTTTATTGTTTACAGAGTTGTCTGTGTACAAGGGAGACAACTCCTTCAGGAAATGTAATCTGGGAGTTAATACGTTGGCTTTGTTTGCTGGGCTGTTGTCTTATAAATCTGTTGGGACTTCGTTTGATATATTTGGACATTTAACTTTCAAATGCATCTTTAGGAAGGTTCCTAAATGTTGTGAAAATTCCTAAATTTTATGTGAATATAGGGCTTTAGATAAAAGTATGTTTATAGGTTTGTTTTTGCCAAATTGTTTTTTTCCTTCATTCATACCAATTCTTGAATATAATAGAGAGTTAAGTACATATTTTAAAAGATTTTAAGGATAATGTTAGACCATTCTCCTGTTTTTTGTCCGTGTGCGTGTGTGTGTGTGTGTGTGTGTGTGTGCGCGCGCTTTTATCTTATTTAGCAGTTTTAACTTTGGATACTCCTAAAGTCTTGACACTCTATCTTTTCAGAATCTGTAGAAGAACAAGATGTTCTCGATAACAGTACAGAGCAGACAGATGAGAAAATATCAGATACAGAGGAGACTGACCAAGGGACCGAAAAAGTATCTGGCACGGAGGAACCAGAGGAGAAACAAGAGGCTGAGAATGAGGACACCTCAATGAATGAAGCCAAATCAGCAGTCCCCAGAGCTGATTCTACTCCTAATCCTGAACTCAGTGGAGAATCTTTGATGGCCATGTAGTAAATGCTTCCACGTGCCTTCAACTGGATATTTATAGTCTTGGTGATGTCGGTTGTCGCTTTCTAGGTGGTGCTTCCTTTTTTTTTCTCCCCGCTAAGGATATGCTTGATATCATTTGAATTTAGATTGCTTGGCTATTTCAGTATGTCAAAGTTGTAGCTCCTTGGTGTTAAATTAAAGGCAAGTGATATGAGTAAAGTAAGAACCTTTGGAATGTATAAAGACCCAGACTGTTTAGCCAGCTTATAGAGTTTTCTTCCATTCTAAAAGTAAACAAAATAGCATTCTTGTTTTCTCTGTGTGTGACCTGTAAATAATACCATTTTGACATAGGAAGAATTTCGGTTATGACTAAGTTCTAATGGTGTTTATTTTAAGGAATGAAACTCAATTAAGATTTTTAATCATTCATCATCAAAAATGGGTAGAATTTTAATTCTTGAGATATTTGCAGGGGCGATGTCTGTTTAGGCATTTACATTAAGTGGTAAGAAAGTTATAACTGTAACTATATAGGCATTGGTACGAATCCTCAGTAAGAATGCAATTGAACAGTCAAGTGCAGTGTTTCTTTTTTGATGTTTCTTATTTTGCAGCTGGGCCAAAGGCACATGATGTATATAATTAGCTTATGTTTACATATTAACATATAGGAAATATCTCTGCACTTGACTGTACTTGAATTCTGAGCATTATTTATACTTGTAAAATAATGGTGATATATAAGTGAATTTTGTGCTCTTGTGTGTATTTTGTTAAGGAAAATAAAGATGATCTGGCAGCAGTTTCTTTTTGTTAAATATCTAGACTTCTTCAGACAGTGTCTCGGTGGATGACTTGGCTACCTAAAAAATCTTAGAAGGAGGAGCTCACAATACGATTAATCTATAGACTGACCTGAGAGCAAATTATGATGGTTCGGTTCAGACTAATTGCTTTTCAAATTCAGAGAAATAGGGACATTTAGAGGTGCTAATCGTTTTCCTGAATCAGAAAACCTGAAGCCATTTGTAATTTTTAATTTTGAGAAACAAATAAGTACTGAGAATAAGCAATTAGTTACTAGTAGTTCATTGGATTTAATCTGTGTATTATTAACTGGGAAAAAATGTCACCCAAAATGGTAATGCTTGGACCTTAAATACAGTGTGGTTATCTTTTTTTTTATCTTCCTTTTACCTTTCTTCTCCATTATTAAGAAAATTGAAATCGAAGGGAGGCATATATAGGAATGGTATAGATGGCAAATATTTCTAAGTTTAATAAATTAAATACATAGTTTATTAAAAATTTAATAAAATAACGTTTGTTACTTAAAAGCTCATCTTTATGATTTAATATCTTATATTTGATAGGTATTTTAATGAATCCAATCTGTTAATACTCTGAGGCATTATGGTATAGGGACCAGAGTTTTTGAGATCATAGAACTGGGTTTAAATTCTAGCTCTGCAGTCTTGAGTAAGTCACTCAACCTCTCTGAGACTGTTAACTGTAAAATGGAAAGTATAATACTTACTTTTGGAGGTATACAGATGATTAAAAATAATTTATATAATATGCCTAGCTCACTGCCTGATAATAATTAAGTAAATGACAACATTTTATATTATTGACATCCTTGTGAAATATGGAAGGGCTGTAAATTCTTCCTCTTGCAAATAAGGAAATGAAAAAATAATATGAACATATAATTTAGCTGCTCAGAATCAAGCCAGTTTTCTGCATCAACTTTTCTCTATCATATACAGATATATAAATAAATACATAGATGAAAGAAATAGGAACCTGAAACTATGGAATATAATCTCCGAATATAATCTTTTTGGGCAAAGACGGATCTCAGGTTTTGTACATTATTGGCCTATAAACATTTTAGTAACATCATGCTGAGTCTTGTTTTTTTTTATTTACGTATTTATGCATTTACTTATTTTTGGAGTGGGTGGAAGGGCAGAGGAGGAGAAAGGATCTCAAGCAGATTTCCCTGCTGAGCGAGAAGCCTGATGCGAGGCTCAGTCTCACTGCCCTGAGATCATGATCTGCGTCGAAATCTGGATTTGGATGCTTAACAGGGTGAGCCACCCATGTGCCCCGAGTCTTCTTGTTTTAAAACATTCAAATTCTGGTGTCCATTGCTTGAAAACGAGGAGTACTTCAGAGGCATATAATTGAATGATAGAATCAAGCAAATATTATGAGAAACATCTTTGAAAGAAAAATGGAAGCAGGTAAAAAGGGGTTTAGTGAGATGTCTGCAACAGGTAGCAGGCTGTAATTGTAGAATACCCTTTAAAATAGAAAAGGTTATTCTGATATTGTAATAAATAGTTAATGGCTTTGAAGAATGGTTAAATGTTCTATTTCTGATTATTAGGACTTGCGTAAATAAGGAAAAACAAGCTGCTAAGTGCTATTAGCTAGAGTGATCTTAACTTCCCTACTTAAAAATGCTCCACAGATGTTGTCCGAACTCTTCTCACTGTGTCCTGAACGTGATCTACACAGTCTGGCTTCTTCCTCCACTGCTATGCTGTACCTTCCAGGGCTCTCCCAGTTCTGTGACCATACTAATCCCAGTCCTTCAGTAAGTCTACACTTAAAAGTTCTCTTCTCAGGCAGGGATGCTCTTGAATTCCCTATCTAAAGCTGGCCTCCGTCTAGTACTCTCTGTCATGTTACTTTATCTCTGCTAATGGTCCTTGTCACAATTATAGTATTTATTTGTTTACCAGTTTACTGTCTATCTTCACAACACACAGTATGTGTGTGCAAGGCTCTTTTTTGTCTTGTTTTTGTGTATCTGCGGGTCTAGCACAGTGTTTGACACATATTTTTATGTAAATGAATAATTTAGTTGCTAAATCCAGTGAAAACTCAATCCTTAGCTTATTTCACTGCTTAGCAGTATTGACATTGTTGAGCATTCCCTTTGGTTCGAAACACTTTTTTTTTTCTCTTGGCTTTGGAGCTCTCATACTGGCACCTTCCTCTCGGTGTCCTTTGCAGGCTTCTCTTCCCCTGCCCATCCATTAAATACTAGTATTCCATAGCTTCTTTCCAGTGCCAGCATTTCTTCACTTTGGATATTCTCTCTGTGGAGGATCTCATCAACCCCATGGATTTAATTAACACCCGTCTCTCTGATTCTCAAATCTCCAGCCTTGATCTGTTTGCTTCACTTTGGACAGATATAATCGTCTGCCTTCTAAATGTCTTTCATAATGAGTATATTCAAAAATGAACACTATTTTCTCCTTCAAACCTTCAAAACTTAAAAATATTATATATTTGAACTACACTGACCCCTCATCCTCTTTCCCCTTTTTCCTACATTTTCACTGTCAATTTCTGTCTCCAAAACATCTTCCCGCAAGTCATAGGGATTGCTGGCATCTGAACCAAGCCAAAACTCAGATCTCAACTCTTAATGCAGATGCTTTATATTGAACCACCAACTTTACACTGCCAATCAATATTGGTGTTGGAGTTTGGTTACTTTAAAAATGTGATATGTTTTCTTTTTTGTGTGTGTGTAAATCAGTCAAAGGCCCAAAGAATGGGGACAATTGACGCAATTATGAATAGCTATTTTGAAACAATCATGGAAAACAGAGCTGCTTTAGAAAAATAGAAGAAAATAATGTAAGTTATTATATAGTATAACCTCAATTCATTGTAAAATAATTGTAGAAGAGACTTAGATGTAGTTCATGGACTCCCAAAGAGCTATTATAAATAATTCAAGTACTTATGTAAAGATGAATCAAGATAAAGATGATTGTGAATTGATGATCTGCTAAATCTTACAGTTTGGAATTTGACTTATTTCAAAGTTGTTGAAGATCTAAATATATTAACTCTACCTAGCTAATAAAGCAAAGTACATTTATTAGAATATGAACATAAGAATAAAAATTTAAAAATACAGAATAGAAGCCTCATTAAATTGTATCGGTCCATAAACTATTAATTTGTCTCAACTCAATTTCTTTCCTTCTGAGAAACAAATGTATGTTTTATACTTCAATACTATTTAAAAATGTCTTTTTAAAAATCGTTGAATTTATTTGATGGTAAATGTCCTCCCAAGTACCCTTTGGTTTGCCTTTGTGTGAAATTTAGATTCCATTTACTTTTCCATTCTTTCTACCCCAGAGGTCCTATTATGTGGCTTAATTTATACTACTTGTAGACTTTAGAAGAAAATACTGTCCACTTATATAGCTCTATATTATTTGATGTTTTTTACAACCTAGATTTTCTGCTTCATGCATTTTTCTCTAGCTTTTTTTTTTTTTTTCTAATATTTATACCTTCCTTTTTCTTTGGCAGCAATAGTGGTAGAAGTTGGAAGCACTTGGAGAAGATTAAAGTGTTCTCAAAAATCTCCTTCATAAATTAGTTTTTTAAAGTTCTTATTCCAGGATTATATGAAAACAGGCCAAATTTTCAGCTGCCAAAGACTTTTACCAGATCCCTGGCATTTGACTTAGGAAAACTGGGGAAAATCATTTATTTTTGTGAAAATAAATATTTTTTATCTTAGTCTGATTTTGAAAGGTGAAGAAATTAGGGAATTAAATGAACATTTTTTGAATACTTGCTCCTGGTCAGTCACTGTGCTCTAGATACTTTCACATACATTGTCTTACAACCATGTGAGGAGGTGGAATCCTATCAAGTGGGAATTAAATTAATTCCCCAAGACCACTTAGCTTATGGATGTTGTAAAATGGAATCAGAACCTAGGATCTTTAAGTCCCTGTCCTATTCGCTATCTGTGAGCCCTCTCCTCTTTTGGTAGCTGGAAAGATAGACTAATGCTTTTTGGGATTTCTCATATTTTTGTGATAATGCCAAGTATTGTTTAAGGGCAGTCTTCTCTGCTGAACGCTTGTCAGACTCTCTACTCACTCTCCCCTGGAAATTCTTTCATAATTTATCTCCTATACGAGACTATGAACTCCTCGAAGGCAGGGCTGTATCAGTTTACTTATCAATGCATTCCTAGTGTCTGACATGTAGAAGACACAGGAAGTTAGCTGTTGAATAGATAGTGTGCACACGCACACTCCCAGAATGGAAAACACTGCTGTAGCCTTAGTGCAGATTTGTAGTGAGCAATTTTGTGAATCTCAAATTTGAATTACTGAGTAGGGAGAGGGCCAGATAATTTGATCCTCACAATTTAGTCAAACTCCAATTGCCTCCTTTGTCTTTTTTTTTTTTTTTTTTTTTTAATCCATCATCGATATTGCTGTAGGAGCTTTCTAAAACACAAGCTGGAGGGGCGGGGGTGGGGGATGGGATAAGTGGGTGATGGGCATTAGGAGTGCACCTGATGTAAAGGGCAATGCTTATTATATTCAACTGATGAATCACTAAATTCTACCTCTGAAACTAATAATACACCATATGTTAATTAATTGAATTTAAATAAAGAGAAAAAGAAAATACAAGTTTAAGAAAAATATTCTAAGGTTCATTTATATATGGCTGATTCCTTAGGGGGCTTGTAAGGATCCCCTTTTCTAGCTTTCTCTTTTGCTACTCTCCCTCACGTCCTGACCACAGAGGAGTTTTTGGTGCTTCCCTGCGCCGAGCTTACGTGGTGCTCTTGTTAAAATCTCATTTCTTTAAGACCCAGCTTTCTCTATCATCTTCCGAGTGACCTCTTTCTTAGCTTTCCCAAGCACTTACTTGCTTTTTGTTCTCCTTGTACTTTATATATTAGTCCCCTGACCTCTTGTAACTCTCTGCCTCCCTCATTTGGTTGTGAGCACTGAAGACAGGCTGGGTGTCTCCATTTTTCTTTTCTCACTCTTACACTCCTCCAACAAAACAAAACAAAAAACAAAACTCAAACCTGGTACAGTGTCTACTACATGTATGTTTAGAGAGTGGTTTCATAGAAATAAGTGATAGATCGGACTCGGTCAACCATAGTGGCTCCCATGCTACTTCTCTCTGAAACGCCTGTCAGTAAAGTGATTACAGCTAGAACATGAGAAGCGCTAGCTCAAGATTTGAGCATATGGAAACACAGCATACGGAGTGGGAAGGAATCGTTTGTTTTTGTATTCTTAGTGCCCAACATAGATGCTCAGTAAGAGCTGGACGTGACCTAAGGGCCGATGTACTCGGTGGGATTACAGTGAGGAAGCTCTTCTCTCACTCATGAATCCCTTATTTGGGCAAGGTTTCTAAATTGTATATAAAATAATTTGGTTTAATAAACTCCCATTCTTTTTTTTTCTCTTTTCGTATTTATTTGAATGTCGTTTTATCAATTTATAACTGGTACGTTGGACACGACTAAGTCACTGCCCAATTATTATTATTTTTTTGATTTTTTATTAACATATAATGTATTATTTGCTCCAGGGCACATGTCTGTGGATCATCAGGCTTACACATTTCACAGCATTTGCCATAGCACATACCCTCCCCCATGTCCATGTCCCTACCCCCCCACCTCCCAGCCCCCCTTAGTTTGTTTCGTGATAAACTCCCGTTCTTGATGATCTCTGCACTCCACAGCCTCTGATCTCATATTATTACTCAGCCATAGAGTGGGGTATTTTAAAATATTTTTGTTTTCTGTATATTTTTATTATTTCACTTCTGACCCATTTAATGTTATATCTGATGTTAATGTAGGAATTTTCTAGATTAAGTAGGTGCTTTTTTGACATTATATCTGGTGGAGCCTGGATACACACACATGTAATACAATTTAGGAGTATTTCTTCTTTCAGTATATAGGCCATTGGAATTCAGACCTTAAAGCTGAGTACTTGCCTTTATTCAAAAAATATTAAAAGGTATTGTATACTGCACATGGCAGGTGTAATTAAAACTTGCACTAATACATATTTTATGAATTATGGTCAGCTAAGATTTCTTTTTTCTAAAAATGAAATGGGCATGTTGTGCCTTATTATCTATAGCAAGAATGCTAAAGGCTTTGCCTACCTGTCAAGAGTTAACACATTTTATTAAATTATAGTGGTTTGCTTTCTAAAAAATATTTTTTCCTAGGAACCAAAAGGAATCAAATTTTGGAATGAACTTGTGTTTTTGATTATGAGTTTTCACACAACCAAATAATACGTGAATGTTTCAAATAGGATGTTGTGAATTTTTTAAGCTGAGTACAGGCTGAAATAAAATTGATATGCTTGAAACAGGTTTTGGGTGGATGTTGTGGATTCTTTTCAGGACATTTTTTTTCTTTTGGGTTTTGAAGACCTGGATTCTTTTTGTGTGTTTGTATGATCTTTTCAATAGACCATCTCCTGTAGTCAGGCTTGATGAAATTAAACTCTCTTTTATTTATCTAAGAACAGCCACAGTCGTTACTGAAGAGGGGGCATATTCTCTTTCCTGCTGTCCTCCACCTCTCCCCACCTTTCCACTCACACCCCAGCCACCAAAGCAGAGAGCAGCAGGTTTTAGTAGATTCAGATACAAGCAATTTATTCTTCCGGCAAATAATTGTAAGCAACATTTTGAAGCAACTGTGAATGTCCAGCCCTCCTTTCAGGGCAGGATGGCACGAAACTACTCAATTGCGTGTTGGGACAGGACTGCTATGTATTTGGAGTTGGGAGAGGAGAAGCGGGGAGCAGAGGACTTGTCTTAATAAGGAAGCTGAATTCAGGGCTGCTGTGTTCCAGACAAGTAACAAGAGGTACGGCAGCCGACACTTATATTTTTAACAGTGCCTCCAATACACATGTAAACAATTCAGTTTGTGCATTAGAGGTTTTATTGTCTCTAAAGAGTGATTTATGTCCTTATTTCTGCATTATTGTCCACAAGGTACTGCCCTCTGTCAGAGGGCCTGTGCTATCTAATTTTTTAGACCTTTGTCTTCATTAGTACAGCAATTTTAGCTTGTGATCATTGTACTAGACCTCATTGATAAGCTTAGACAGTATGAGATTCATAGTGCTGACATCTAACCTTGCCACTGGCTTCTTGACCCCTCTGCTTCCGAAACATGGGTTCATTTAAAAAAAAAAAAACCCAAGGTAGACCTCCATCTATTTTTCACACACATTGTGGGCAGTTTAAAGGTTGATCAGAATCAAATACTGTGCTTTCAAATTTGATAATGTATGAGTACAGAAGGATGACCTTTGATACATAGTCATACATCAACATGACATGAGCAGTAAATGCTGCAATTACCTTTACTACATTGAAATGGGGCCTTTACTTTTCATCCTTAGAGCAATTATTGCAAAAGCAAAAAAAAAAAAAAACATGCATTGGAGTTACTCTTGTGAATTTTGTAAAATTAAGTATCTTTAGAAATAATCCTAATTTATGCATCTATTTTCAGCATGAGTTTGGTTTTTATATAATGCAGTAGTTCGCTACCAGAAGTTGCTAATTGCTGACTGGTCATTTTAGACAGATTGTGGTAAAGCTATTTTGTGTTTTAGGAGTAGGTTATTTTTCAAAAGGATTAAATGTTGTTTCTTTACAAAAGAGTTTCACCATGTGTGTTTTCAAATCAATTAAAGTCTGCTCCCAGTAGTCATCTAGAGGAATATTTAGTGATGACAGGGACTTTCATGTTGTTGCAACACACAGCTGTATATGGCTTCTGCCATTCTTCATGGGATTTTTGCCCCAGCATGCTAATGTTTACATCAATTTCTCCTTTCATGAGTGCCTTCTACATGCCAGGCACAGGAGATGGAAAATGAATGAGATGCAGTTCCTACTCTCAGTGAGTTCTCAGTCCAGCAGATGTGTTTAGGCTAATAGCTCAGTTCACTCTTGAGAAGTCCCAAGACAGGAAAGCAGTACAGTGACCCAGTAATTTCTATGTGAAATGTATGCTGGACTTACAAAAGCAGGTTTACATTTGGATTCTGCCACTTTCCAGCACTATGACCTTGGGGAAGTTCCATAACCTCTCTGAACTTTAGTTTCCTTGGCTATAGAAAAATCGTATCTAAGTGCACAGAGCTGCTGTGAAAAGTAGAGAACAGGGAAGTCAAGGCCAAGTGTGGCCCAGAACAGAAACTTCCTTTTCTACTTCCCATCATTCTTTCAACACCCCCTACACTTTTCAATCAGCCGGTTTACTATTTCTCTATACATTTGGGTTTTTTTCTGGTATAAAGGTGGATAACAGGGTCCACGGGCCTCCAGAAATTGCCTACGCCATTTTGTATGTGTGCACACACAGTCTTCCAAAGAGAGAATCCATAGTCCTTATCTCATTTTCAAAGTTGGACCGTGAGCCAATAGAGCAGACAGGCTGTAGCTCTCTTCTAGGAGAACAGCGAACTAATCAAAGCAATTACTTATATTACTGTAATATTTGGATTCATGATGTAAAAGAAATTAATTGAATCTCAAGTACCTTTTCTATGGCATTAAAGAATCCTTCAAATGATCCCCACGGCCCGAAGCTACATGGCACCTGTCAAACAGCCATGCCATGTCAGTGGCAAAACGAGCATAAAAATGGAACTCCCAGGGGTGGGGCTCGCATGCTTTTAGAGTGCTGAGAGCTTTATCAGGGATCACGTTTAGACATGAGAACTGCTTAAACCTTGCCAGTTAGTGACGTCGAATTTTGAAAATAAGATGGGGGTATTGTAAGGGATCACAAGGTAACTTACTGGGTTTTGATATTATAAATATTATAGTTCCACCCCTCCAATTGTTCTTTTATTGACCCTGCCCCCCTAAACCTTCTGCTCTTGCAGTAATGTCATAAAGTGAGGCTTTTCCCAACACCTGCTTATTTTTTTTGTGTGTGTGCCTTGTGTTTTTACATTTTTTTAAAAAGAGAGAGAGCGAAAGAGAGAGAGAGTTGGTGGGGATGGGGAGAAGCAGAGGGAGAGAGTCTTAAGCAGACTCTGTGCTAAGCACAGAGCCCCAGGCAGACTCCATCCCATAACCCTGAGATCACGACTTGAGCCAAAATCAAGAGTAGGCCTCTTGGTTTTTAATATAAGAAATCTAAAGCACAGTGGTAAATTTAAAAAGCTGTTCATTACATTCTATCATTGTAATGCATTAACAGTTTTTCTTCCTTAGGTTTCCTTTTAGTCTTTAGTCCTTGTAGCTTATATGCTTTATAAATTGATACACGCACAGTTGTATTCTTACACCGAGCTGAGTAAGGTGCTCCGTGTGGCTTCCCACTGGCCTCTTGTAACTTCCTTCCCATGGGCTGTTGTCAGACTGGAATCAATCACCGTCCATTCTGAAGCACCCGAAGGCACGGACATCTGATAGCTGAGAAGAGGCTCGAACCTTCACCATCTACAGACCACAGAGCAGCTGTCAAGCGGTGAGTTTTTCCCCTTGTACTCAGGCAAACATGGACTGAGGGCTCGGATGCCTGGCCTTACTCCTTCCCCTAATATCTCCTCTTCCATTTCTCCTTTGGAATAGAGTTCAAGTTTGTGCATTTGCTTTGTAGGACTAAACATACTGCATTGTAAAATGAGGTTCATCACAGAATTATTTTTGACAGTGGAAAAAAAAGGTGATCAAAATGTGCAGAATGGGGGAGTGTTTAATGCACTTAAGTATTTTTTTTTAAAGATTCTATTCATTTGTTTTACAGAGAGAGAGAGAGAGATCACAAGTAGGCAGAGAGGCAGGCAGAGAGAGAGGGGGAAGCAGGCTTCCTGCTGAGCAGAGAGCCCGATGTGGGGCTCGATCCAAGGACCCTGAGATCATGACCTGAGCCGAAGGCAGAGGCTTTAACCCACTGAGCCACCCAGGCCCCCCCACTTAAGTATTTTTGAAGTATTTTTAATAATGTGAGAAAATGTTCATGATTTGAGAGAAAAGTAGATATCACTTTGCACAGTATTGTAGTCTGATGTATTCAAGGATATATCAATGCAAAGAAAACAATAATTTTCTATAAAATTATTATATAAGAGAACAAATTTTCATTACGTTTAGGTTATAATATACAGCTTACTTCTTTTTCTTCACCTTCTTTTCTTGTATTTTCCAAATTGAATAAAAATGTGTTATCGCTTTTAACATTTCTAATTTTTCAAGTAAAAAAATTTTTTTAAGAATCTGGAATAATCTACAACAGAGCACTGTGTTACATACACAAAGATGTTTAAATATAAGTTGATAATTCGGTTATTCCCAAACTCAGAACATTTTCCACATGTGCAGTCATAGGAAAGAGTCGATTTTAGTTTAACTTCAAAAGGAAGAGAAAAAAAAATGAGTTTTTTGAGCAGTAAAAATATAGAGACCTTGATTACCTTGGAATAAAGGAGAGAAATGAATGTTTTATGAATGATACAGACTTATAAATGAGGAAAGGAAAGACTTAAAATTCAGGAAAGAATCTGAGAAGCTCGAATAATTTTCTTTTTCTTCTAGCAGCTTCAATAAAACACACTCAGCTGGTAGAGTGGTATGAAAGTGTCCCCCCCCCACTTCCATATTTCCTCCACCTACCTTTATGTGCACACATATATTCATACACAGCTCATTAATTCCTTTAATTAAGAGGAATGAACCAAAGGTTTTGTCATTTAATAAGTAGTCGCTTTGTTATATGCAACATGGCACTGTGATCTTTGATCTTCCCTTAAAATATTTCTTTGGAAATATTACAACTATCAGGACTGCCTTATGGATATTCAAATAATTTCCTAAATCTAGGTTCTGATAAACACTTATAAATAATCACAATGCAGTATATAGCAATGCATCCTACTACAGTTTGGTCTACAATTGCCTTGGGATAGCAATTATAGCCAAATCTGATTATAGTACCCCAAATTGAGAATTTTTGATAATTCGTGATAGGGATAAGAATGCATTTCATGATTCAGAAGATTAAATAAGTAAATTTATAGTATTTGTAAGACTTCACATTGTAAATGTGTAATTACGTATAGCAGTGAACCCGGAGGACACTCTGATATGCTGGTTTCCTACTTGGGAAATCATAATTGACTGAATGCTTGATACATACCCAAACTGCTATGAGACATCTTACATACACAGTGTCACTTGATCCTTAGAAATATTCTTTGAAATAGATAATCTTCATCTCCATCCTACAGATAAGCAAACTGAAATGCAAAGCAATTAAGTAATTCACCTAAGGTTACAGAGTCAGCAAGTGGCAAAGGTAGGGTTTTTGAAGCTAGATTTATCCATATGTGATTCACTGTGTCACAGCCCGTCCCATCTTATCCATTTGTTAAAGATGGCTTTTTACCAGCCACGCTTTCTTTATCGTACATACTCTAAGGAGATTAAAATATCCAGTAAAGATTTTCCAGAGTTTTGTTTACTTTCCTGAAGAAGATCTTCAAGAATCCCATTGAGTAAAGATGACTCAAGTATGATGCCCTTTAGGGTACCCTGATTTTGCAAAAACACTATGGGAGATGTTGCTATTATTTTAGAAGTGGAAAGGAATTTTGTAGTGCTTACGGGCTTCTCCTCCCCTTTATAAGGACCCGTGTACATTCTTTCCTCTTTTATCATGGGCTATGTCTCTTCTGTGAGGTCATGCAGAGTTGATTCGTGATAACAGAAGAGATGATTATAAGTTGCTCTGTATGTAAATCACATTTCTAGTCTTGGTACTAAGTGAACTTCTAAAAGCAACATCTAAATTCTTTGATTCTGTGTTGCTTAAAAAATTATCTTTCCAATGGGATTTTTTACTGAAAGCCCTCTAATATTTTTTGTCTATTGAAAGGTTTTTCTGAGCACACGTCACATGTTGGTTTGGTTTATACAAAGGATGCAGACTTCTTCCTGGACTTCACAGTCACTGAGAGATTAATTGTTTTCCTAAGTACCTTCAACCCGCCACAGAGAACCGTGCTTGGCGAACAGTATGTTCTCCTTACATGTGTGTTAAATAGTTTCTTAGCAAGACACTGTGCCCCAATACAGATGTTTGTCCCTAAAATTTGGGACTCTTGACTGGACTGAAGAAGCCTGAATTTTGGATTTCCTTGTACCTCCACATATTCTACTGAGGCCCAAGGGGATGGGAGCATTGGACAGCAGCAGTCCATACCCAGCAGTCCCTGGCTTCAGTTGTTTGGTAAGGCAGGTAGGGCAATCACTCAGGGCTGTGAGCCTCAGGCCCTCCAAGGACAGAGAGGGGACGTGGGCCGCCCTATTACTTCCAAGCCCATCAACAGCCTTCACCTCTCCTGACACCTCCCGAGAGCAGCCTGGGGCCACGTGCTTTGGTCTTCACAGGACATGGCATCTTTCCCAGTGGCCCAGGGAGCTTTAGTTTTTGCTCTGTGTTCCACAGAACCCTGAGATGTCACGAGGGCCCTTCTGTCATTCCTCAAACATTTGACTCCGTTTTAAATATGAATGCATAAAAACTTTAAAGGATGCACACATCAATCTATTTTATAACAAATTTTAACACCAGAAGCAATTAATATTTGTTCTTTCTGATGGATTGGTTCCATAATACATAAATGCTATGAATTACGATTTGTAGGTAAGTTCATCTGTAACCTAGATGTTGGTTGTCTCCATAGGCAGCCTCTGTTCTCACCCCACACTCCATGCTGTCCAGACATGGCCCCTGCTCTCAGCTCCCAGCCCCTCTCAGCTCTCCTCCAAGCTATTGTATAGGTGCTCATCTGCTTCCCTCACAATCCATTCCCAGCAGAAGCCAGAGGCGTCTGCTCCCTGGGTCTTACCACATACAGCACTGGGTAAGTTTTGAGCATACAGTGTGTTAAGTGATACATTTATAAACTGCAACATGATCACGACTGTAGTATTAGCCTCTACCTCCATCCTGCCACATAGTTGCCATTTTTTTTTTTGTGGTGAGAATGGGAAGATCTACTCTCTTAGCAATGTTCAAGTATATGATACAGTATTTATTTTTATTTTTCTAAAGATTTGAAAAAGATTTTATTTATTTATTTGAGAGAGAGAGAAAGAGAGCAAGAGCACGAGCATAGGGTAGGCATGGAGGAGAGGCAGAAGTAGGCTCCTCACTGAGCTGGGAGCTGGACATAGGGCTCTATCCCTGGACCCTGAGATCATGACCTGAGTCAAAGGTAGCTGCTTAAACTGACTAAGCCACCCAGGGCCCCTATGATACAGTGTTATTGGCTATAATCACATGCTGTATATTAGATCCCAAACTTGTTCATCTTATAACTGCTAGTCTGTACCCTTTGGCCAATATTTCCCCTTTTCCCCCACTTCCCACCCGACTGTATTTCCCTGAGTTTGTCCTTTTAAGATTCAATATATAAATGATGTCATACAGTATTTGTCTTTCTCTGAAATTTCACTTAGCATAAGGCCCTTGAGTTTCATCCAGGTTGTTGCAAATGGCAGGATTTCCTTCTTCCTCATTACTGAATAATATTCCACTGTGTGTGTGTGTGTGTGTGTGTATGCACACGTGTGTGTGTGAATGACATCTTCTAATGACATCTTCTTTATTCATCTGTTGACAGGCACTTAGGTTCATAGTTGAGATCCATAGTTCCTCATCTTATATAGAGTAAAAGTGCAAGTCATTTCCATGGTCCACAAAGTCCTATACTAGCCACCCTCACCCCCTCCTTCCTTGATGCTTCTGTTCTTATAATCCCAACTCTCTTTGGTCTCACTGGCTTCCTCTGCATTCCTCTAACATGCCAGCTACACTCCTGCCTCAGAGGTTTTCTCTTAATGAGCCAACATCTAGGTTACAGATGAATGACCTAAACATGTTTGCTTAGCTGGACCCTCCCCACCCCTAGGTTTCTACTGAAATATGGTCTTGTCTCTTGTAACCTAACAATACCCTCCTAAAATACCCCTCCATTTTCCTCTCATGCTTTTTTCCTCCACTGAAATTTTCTAAAAGTTCTCTATTATCACTAATATTCAACAGCAATGTTATCACTGTCTAACACTGTATATTTTGTATCTATTTTTCTTATACTCCTACCTTCAGTAGAAAGTAACCCATGTTGCTAGAAATTCTGGATACTTTGTTCCATGCTGTATTCTCAGTATGTAACAGCTGGTCAATAAATATTTGAATACTCAGTAAGATTGTCAGTAAATATTTGAATTCCCCTGAAATAATCCATGAGCCCCAGAATGCTAGTAAATAGGCTAGAATTTCCCGGGACTTTTGCTAGAGAGATGGACAAGATGGTTTATGTTCAAGAGGTGACTCTCCTTTCAGCTACTTTCTCCTGTCAATTCCTCCTGTACTGAGAATAGAGGCCAAATTATTTTGACTCAAGAGAGCTGCTCTCCTAGTGCCTTGGATACCTCTAACAAGTAGTTCCTTTTTGGGTTAGTACAACATGTAATCAAACAAACTAGGTAATAATGTTCCTGAGAATCTCAGAGTGAGATGTATCATAATGCAAAAGGATTTGGGTGGAGAAAAGATTTATGAAAATTCTTTTTAATATTACCTTTAAATGCAATGACCTATACAAAGCTAAATAAGTAACTTAAAAATTTTTCCCTGTTTTTCCTAACTTTCAACCACTGACCACCTCCCCCCTCATCTCTACCCCCACCCCCCTGATGAAATAAAGCCAAATTTATTGTTCAAATGAGTTTAATCAAGCTATTTGCTTTTTCCTTGTTCCTATTTTATTTCTAGACTTCTGGCCATTTCTCTGTTATTGTTTCCTACCTAGGATGACAATATAAGAAGATGCCATTAAGGGGTAAAAAGTTGGGTGGGGAAAAAGAACAATTATAGGCTAAAAGGAAATTTAAAAGGTCCATATGGATTGGGCCTCCATGTATTTCATGAGGACACATAATTGATAGCAATACCAATGCATTAGCATTGATGTTCTTTACTTCCCAGTTTGCACTATTAGCACACATGTATTTCATTAACACACATAAGCAAGAGCAATACACATGTGGTAATAAATGAGTTTTCTTTACTAGCCATTTTGCAGTTAGTGAGTGCTTTTTTTTTTCTTGTGAGTGGCTATTTTTAAGGCTGATATACCAATATATGTAAATGCAAACACCTCTGTGCACAATGGTGACATCTTTAAGTAATTGAAAGCTCAGCATGAAAGTTATGTCCAGCCTTAAGACCACTCTCAGTTAAAAGGTTAATCCTTCTAACAGTTGAGTAGGCTGCCCTCTCAGACAGATCTCAGAGAAGTGAATTTACTATATAAGGTACAATCTCATTGGGTATGCGAGGTAAATAACCTCATTAAGAACAGAATATGAAGGAGATGCAGTACTATTCAAATAGGGCAAAGGGGGGCCAACAAGGTAAAACAAAAGGCAGTTATGGAAGTCAACCACTGCTTTTATTTTGTGTTTCATATTTTGTGCTGAATAAAGCAGATTACAAGGGCAAGCTGTTTGGCATTGAGAAGGGCCCAAAGGAAAGAGGGCTGGGTCAGTTCTTTTGGTGAAAAGCGATAGAGTAGAACATAGCTTGTTGGTCATTGATTAATTGAAGAATCCCAAAGGGTGGAAAATGTTGACTACTGTGAGGACAGTAAATAAAGAAATTCTTCTGGAACTAAAAACCATGATAGACCTTGGGCACTAGTTTCCCAGAAGCATGGGTGTCTTCTGATTGATGCCGTGATTTACCCTCCTCTTGTTGGACTGAACTCTCTTGTAATGGTGGAATGTCAAAATCATTGCCTCTCTCTGAAAAATTCCTCTTGTACTTGAGGTCCTGAGCCATGGTCTCCTGCCATATAGTGTCTACACTTATAGTCATCTATATCTATATCATCTACCGTTATGTCATTTAGCTATCATCAAGAAAGCTAAATTGCTCTTGAGCCTCCAGAATTAAATATTCTTAAAATGGGAGAGTAGATGGATCTTGGAGGTTGTTTGGTTCAGGCTTCTGCCCATAGATTGTTAAAGGAGAAATGGATATAGAATACTCTGATATCTTCTATTTTCTCAGAAAAATACCATGTCAACACGTAGGCAACAACTTTTCCAGCCGGGTCTGCACTATGTTTCTACCACATGAATTAGCTCTTATGCAACTAGCTCTTAGGAGAGTGAGGTCAGTAGAACTCAGAAGTTGTGTCAGTTGGATATGATTTTTCTCAGATCATTAATGCTTTTCATCACCAAAAAGCAGCTGAATACAGCAAGCTGTGGAAGAACATAGAATATAGAACCTACAGCCAAACTCACTTAAGGAAAAGACCGTGCTGTGAACAGTTGGCTATGTGTTTTGTCCTAGAAGGGCTTAGTGTGTGGCTCTTGCTGATCTTTTGGTATTTTGTTCTTGTTTCCACTAACCAATAGCCTTAGTCCTTCATTTTATCCCTTCTGTCAAGCTATCTTCTCTCTGTTTTTTTTTTTTTTTTTAATTGTGGTAAAAGGTGTATTTTTTTTAAAGGTAAAAATTCCCGTTTTAACAGTAGTTCTTTCCAGTCAGGAAGTTAACTTGAGTTTTTTTTTTAAACTGTGACTGTGAGAATATTTTTATTAGATTTGTTATTCTTTTGTTGGTGTTTTTGTTACAAAATTGCTTAAGTTCCAAATGGTCTGTTTCTAACTCTATGTTTCCTTTAAGTTCTGTGATTTTGCAGAATGCAAGTATTTTTTGAAATAGTTATATCTGTTAGAGCTGAAGAGCCTCTATTGCATTTTCTTTTTTTTAAAGATCTTATTTATTTATTTGACAGAGAGAGATACAGCGAGAGAGGGAACACCAGCAGGGGGAGTGGGAGAGGATGAAGCAGGCTTCCTGCTGAGCAAGGAGCCCGATGAGGGGCTTGATCCCAGGACCCTGAGATCATGACCTCAGCCAAAGGCAGACACTTAAGGACTGAGCCACCCCGGTGCCCCTCTATTGTATTTTCTTAATGCATGTTAAATGGCTGTTGTAATTGATCATCTTCAAGGCTTTTCCTAGGAAGCTGAGCTCAGGTGGGAGTTAGGACTATCTATCAAGAGCCAATAAGAGGTTCAAGATCAGCCAGGAGACTTCCTGAAATTTTTGTAAGCTCATTAGTGTCAAAGTTCAGAAGTTTTACAACCTATCAGTCTTACTGCCATGTTTTTATTCCTTAAACTTCTACTTTCAGTGATTGAGAATGTATAAAATGCTGCCTATACTGGTGACTTGGCTGAACTTTCTGGCAACCACTAGAAACAACTTTTGGCATCAAGAATAAAGTTTGCTCAGCACACAATGAAGTCCCTTTCTAAACCATGTTTAGTTATGTCAGAATTCTGAATTTTCAGATGGGATATTTATTTTCTGCTCTCTCCTCGGCCCTTTGCCCAGCACTCAGGACTCTTGCCCTGTCCTCTGACACTTCTGCTATTACTAACTGAACAAATCCCATGATCTTAAGAGTGCTATTTCAATTCAGTGAGTATGTACTGAACACCTACTCTATGTGGGAAACTCTGCTAATCAGTTTCTGTTAACTCTCCCAGATGAGAAATCAGTGTCTTACCAGAGAACTTTTAGGGACAATGTCTTAACCCAAGACAGCAGCCAGAAAGGAATAAGGACTCAAGTATTCTTTAAGTGTCTCTTAAATCTCTTAAGGGACTAATCCCAATATTTTGCTGAATACTTATTGGCTCTGGTGTCCGCAGATGAGTTGGGCACCAAGAGAAGGAAATTCAGAGGCTGATGGGCATTTGTACCTCAGAAGCTATCTTATCTTGTAACAAGGTTTCATCCATAGCATTTGTTTAATGATGTGTGTATGGGTGTGTTCGTGTGTGTGTGTGTGTGTGTTCAAATTACTCCACAAAAGATCTTGAAACCCAAAGTGTCTCCACAATTCAATTTCTCTGTCACAAGGCCACAAAGCTTGCCTGGAATAGTGAAATTCCCATGAAATTGAATTGATCCTCAAATTATGGCTTAAATGATAGGACAGTAGAAACTTAAGAGCATATTAATGCTAATAGGAATTGCTCTGCTAATGTTGTGCGAGGCCAGCTGAGAAGTGCACTAGACACGCTACAAAAAAAGCCATTATGCTCATCTTTTCATAGATGCGTGATGTGTTTTATTCTTAAAACATTTGAGGTTTAAAGTTTTTATACCGTGCTTTATGAATAGAAGTGTAATGAGGTTGAAAACCAAAATAGTGCTCACCACTGTGCCAGGAAATAGAAAAAAGAGAAGCGTTAGCTGAATGCTGCCCATTTGAATCCCTATTTCTAAAAATTCAATTTAATTTTTTATTACTTGTCTCATTAACCCCCAGATTTAGAAAATTGAGTGCTACCTGAGTAAAATAAGAGTGACAATGCAAAATACTTGGAAAAGACTTGGTTTTTCTATTGATCTTCTCATACCCATCTTACAATTAAAACATTCTTACATTATAATACTGTTTTACAATACGTATGTGATTTATCCCTAAGTTGGAATCTACCTGTCTTAAATGTATACTGAGCCTTTATTTATGCTTTGAAAATATAGTAGATAAAGCGCATAAGTGTTTCTGATATTAAGTTTTGTCATCTCCAGCTAAGAAGATTGAAATCTTGAGAAACAATTTTCTGAAGAAATGAAATCGTGTGCCCTCCTGAACCCTTGGGGGGAAAATAGCCTCTCTGTTTGCTCAGAATATGAAACAGGAAAACTGCACAAGTAAAGCAGACGGTCATGCCATGCATGTCACATTTCTCTCTGTATCGTTTGAAATGATGTTTGAAGATTTTCCTGGGGGTTTTATTTATTTATTTGAGAAATAACTGGAACAAATAATATTTGCACAATCTCACTGTTGTAAAAGTTTCCAAACCAGATGTATTTATTTTCTGGGAAATGCGAAAGATTGCTTGATAACTCTTGAGTTCTGTGACTTCACAGAGAATATGTAAAATGGAGACGATTTGGGAAGTTCTCTATAGTGATAACATTTCTGAAAATGGGAAAGGAATCCTTCAACGTCTTTGTCTCCTGGATCCTGAGAGAGTCCTCAGTAGTCTCATTGGCTTCATAGGGTAAATAGAAGAATAACTTACAGAGGAAGAAAACTTTCTAAAAGGCAATAAATGAAAAACATTGTTTATGTTTGAATGGCTATGTTTTTCAAAGGAAAATGATCACATTTAAAGTGTTTCTGGATATTGTCACTTCTCATCCCTCAGGGTAATAAATATCCCCCTTGTGTTAGACGATAGTCCAGATAATCCAGTCCTGTTGAAGTTGGAATGTAAGATTGTGTAAAATCCAAAGTAACCTCTTGTTTTTACAAGTTGACATAATACATTCAAGCACATTTGGTGGCACATCTCTTGCTCTAAGACTTTGGACTTTAGGAGAAGAGATGTTCCTTCTCCTCGTTTATGAAGCTGATTAGGTAAATCATATAAACAAGATTTTTAAATTTTCCTTTGCAGGTAAGCTATGTTATAAAATTGCAACGGTACATAACTGAGCAAAAATCACCTGTCAGAGGCAGTTCATAAATAATGAAATAAAAATCTATCTTCATATTTATATTCAAGTGTTACTTCTGATGCCAAGTGATTTTCTAAGTTTGCTTACTCACTTTAATCAACAACCCTGGTCCAAACAGTTTGGCTCACTCTGAAAGTCTAGACTTGTCTCCAATGATGCAGATAGGTACCACTAAGAATATTTGGAGGCTGTGAAGGCACCCCCAAAATGGAGTTCCAGTGCTATCCTGAGAAACTGGCAGCCTCACAGTCCTGAGCTAACGGCTTTTAAGGAAAAACACCTATCTGGCATATTTATTTAAAAATCAGTTGCTTTATTGTGGAGTCATACCTTGTTTACCATTTGACTCAAGTACATCTCTTCCAGATTCCTTAAGAACTCAGGACACTGTTGGGAGTTGCCATGTTTGAGAGCACACAGGATCCCTTACCCTTAAAGTTTGGGGATCAGAGAATAGGGATGGTCTCAAGAACTGTGAATGAAGTTGAGCCACTTGGTAATGTTAACTCAACTGGTGGTTGCTGATCACTCCTTCCAGAAAAGGGTTCCCTGACCTCTACATGTATTTATGTGCTACTCAAAAAATATATATACTTGTTTATTTAGAAAACACAGCAGCGTATAAAATAATTAGAATATATATTTAAAAATATTCATTTGAGTAGAGTTGACACACGAGTTGCATGAGTTTCAGGTACAGAACAATAGTGACTCGCCGTCTCTATATGCTATGTTACGTTTTCCATGGGTGTAGCTACCATCTGTCGCCATACTACACGATTACGATATCGACTATATTCCCTATGCTGTGCCTTCTATCCCAAAGACTTACACATTCCATAACTGCAAGCCTGTATCTCCCACTCCCCTTCACCCATTTGCCCACCCCTCCAATGCCCCCCTTCCCTCTGGAAACCACCAATGTGTTCTTATAGGTCTGATTCTGCCTTTTGTTTTTCTATTCATTTGTTTTGTTTTTTTAGAAATCATATGCTGGGGCGCCTGGGTGGCTGAGTGGGTTAAAGCCTCTGCCTTCAGCTCAGGTCATGATCTCAGGGTCCTGGGATCAAGCCCCACATCGGGCTCTCTGCTCAGTGGGGAGCCAGCTTCCCCCTCTCTCTGCCTGCCTCTCTGCCTACTTGTGATCTCTCTCTCTCTGTGTCAAATGGATAAATAAAAATTTAAAAAAAAATAAAGAAATGATATGCTATTTGTCTCTCTCAGTTTGACTTATTTCGTTCAGCATTATACCCACTAGGTCTGTCCATGTTGTTACAAATAGCAAAGATCTCACCCTTTTTGATGGCTGTGTAATTATTTATGTGCTTACATAGGGATACAGCAGCCCTTTTCTCAGGTTGTTCTCTGAGGGTTTTTTGGGGGTATTTTTAGTGCATTCATTCTTTATGCTCATGTTAATGAGAACCTTTTTGACTGCAAGTGGCAGAACTCGAACTAGTTTAAGCAAGAGGGGGATATTCTACAAGTTTACAGGTTTATCTTATGTGATCTAAATGCAGGCAAAGGAAGCATGTGCCTAGACCTTAGAGGCAACGGGCTCTAGCCATTCAAATGCCCTGGGAACTCCTGCTCTATCTCATTCTCAACTGTATTTCACTCTGCTTGTTTGTTTTGCCCTCAACCACTGTACAGCAATGTTCTCTATGGGGCAGAAAACGCACAGCCATTGATGGCCACTAGGTTTGCCAACTGTCATTTCCCAGATTTAGCTTAAGCAAGCCCAGACAGGCATACCTCTGGGACCAAGAACCACGGCCAAGGAGGTCATGCAGTCCCCACTGGGATCCCATGGTTGAAGAGAAAGGTGCTGGGGCAAGAAGTTCTCAAGAGAAGGGAGGATTGGGGCAGAAAACATGACCGCAGTCCACCACAATTTTTAAGAATTTTAGAAATGTAAGTACGCCAGTAACAGAGGTGGTGGCATCTCAAGTAGAAAGGCCTGAATGCTCAATATGTGTTTAAGATGGACTGCCTTCCAGATAACTTGTAGGGCCTGAATAATAGAACTCTTCTCCAACTCTAGAACTGGTGAGAGCCAATCTCACATTTCCTTGACCTCACTACATAGGTTACCTGGGGTGAAATGGCCGTGAAGGAGGGGGGCTCTGGAGCCAGACTCCCTGAACTCAAGTCCGCCCAGCTGGCTGCGTGACTTGCAGCCAGTTCCTTAACCCCCTGGTCTCAACTTGCTCATCTGTGAAATGGAGACAGTACCTACTTCAGAGAGGGCTCTCTGAGGATTTGGTGAGGTTTCAATACATATACCTGACAAATAGTTAGGAGCTTAATAATGTTAGCCACTGTGACTATTATTCTTATTCTCATAGTTACAAAATATCTCGGTGTCTTTGCACATGCTGCTGCTTCTGCTGGGACAGCTTCCTGTCCTCTCAACATGCAAGATTCCAACAGCGCCACAGAGCCAGCTTGGCTCCTCTGCTTGCTCAGAGTATCCTATAGGCAGAAAATGCAGACACACTCTGGTTGGATTGTCCTGTGGGAGCTTTGAGAGTAGGGGCCGTGTCGGGTTCGTTTTTCTATTTCCAGAATTTGGCAGAGGAGAGAAGATCCATTTTTGGTGGTATGACTAAAAGCTTGCACTTTTTAGTTTTCTCTTGTTGTCCCTGTCTCTGCCATTCTACCTGGCATTTCTTCCTTCAGTCCCTGTCTTATGGAAATCCTACCAACCCTTCAAAGCCCAGTTTGAATGCCGTCTTTTGGGCCAGGCATCCTCTGACCAGCCAGCCAAGGTTCTGCAATTTCTCAGCACGCTTTCCTTCCCAGGCACATGGCCCTGCCGGGGTCGCGGTCGGGGGATGTACATACTGGCTTGCCTAAAAATAGATGGGAGGTAGAGGTCTTGTTTTCATAGCTGCATAAAGAAACTATGTAGTCAAATGAAGGTACTTCTTTGCTTAGGGGTAGGGTATATGTAACTAACCCTGGCTTTAAAAATATTAATGTATTTGTAAACACGGTTCTGTTTGTCCTTCAGCCAGCAAAAGGTCCATTCATTTCCTGAATTCTTCTACTTAATTTTAGAACTTGTTATCTCATTCTAGGTAAAAAAGATTGCACCTATTAAAAGATTCTGTTTTAAGATAAATTGGGAGTTCTGCCTCCTGACTCTATTAGATTTTAATTTAATTCAAATTGTTAAGCACAGAGAAGCCAAATAATCTTTTTTTTTTTTTTAAGATTTTATTTACTTATTAGAGAGAGAGAGACTGAGAATGAGAGGGGAGAAGGTCAGAGGGAGAAGCAGACTCCCCGCAGAGCCGGGAGTCCGATATGGGACTTGATCCCGGGACTCCAGGATCATGACCTGAGCCGAAGGCAGTCGCTCAACCAACTGAGCCACCCAGGCGCCCAGAAGCCAAATAATCTTAATAAGCCAAAAGAAAATTTGCAGAAAGGGAAGAAGGAACAGGTGGGATTTATACTATTTCCTAGTAGGTTTCAGGAATCAGATTAAAAAGTAGTGTGCAGTCCATGGAGGAAGACTAGCTGCCAATTTTAAAAATGAGGGTAACTAATATCCTAGGCACCCTAAATTGTGAAAAATTGTGATATTCCCAACCTCAAGTTGTATAAAAGTGCTTGTTACCCTGAGTTTTTTATGTTTCAAGTGGTCAATTTTTTTGTCCCCCAAGAGGAGATGCCATAGTAAGATGGAGATGGGAACAACTTGGGTTTGGTTCTACCTTTGGCTTGAGACTCTTGCCTATCTAGACAGAGAACATAACACCTGTGTTGGTGATGATCCAAAGGCATGACATCTGGGAGCATGTGTCTGTGAGCCATAATGTCCTTCCTGTTTCACCCTTGGCAAGCCTTTATTTTCCCATTCCACAAATAGCAAGTGTTCATTCATGAGATATTTTATCGAAGTATTCATCAGTATTAAAAAAATATGCTTTTAATTCTTCAATGGCTACATAAAAACTGTTAATTTTTTTTTTTAAAGACAGTGGGTGATGGGAAGGGGGAGAGCTTTCCTAAGCAGCCAAATTTTTCTGGGTGATTTACTTTAAAAAAAAATTTTAAATTGTGATTTGTATTGACCAGCTTCTACATAGCTCACCATGGCTCTGTCCCCAAAATCCCAATAGAAGAGGTGGGAATATTTTAAGAATGTAGGCATGCCATGTCAAGTAATTTGCTTAGATTGGTCTTTTTCCCCAGTGACTTGATGGATTTCCAGAACTGATCCTTTCTTCTGATGAGGTCTCCCACCCAGCTTCCATCTCAAGACCTTGTATCATCTGTTTTTTTCTTCTCAATTCCCTCCCCACTTCCCTATCAGCCTAGGTACTCAAGCTTTTGACATCTCTAAGGAATCTTCCCTGCATCTCGCCTCTCTGACACTTAACCTGTTCCCTCCTCTTTGAGACCAAGTATCTGAAAGAGAAGTGTATTCCTGTTGCCTCCACTTCAACCCCAGAGTCTAGCTTCTGCTTCCAGTGTTGATTGCAACTACTTTGCAAAAGTCACCACTGTCCAGCTAATGACTCACTCAGTGGATTTTCTTGGGTAGATAACTTCATCTGATCCATCTGCAACTTCACTTTCCTTATTCAAGATCATGACTAGTTCTGGCCTCCTTTCTCGGTCTTCTTCAGTGTCTTCTTGCCTTCCTCTACCTACCCTGCCGTTAGTGGTTGACATTTTTTTGAGGTCTCTTCTCACCACTTTGTACTTTTTTACTGGTGAAGCCATTCATTCCCATGGTTCTAACTATAGCGTGTCTGCCCACATGCTGATAATTCCAAATTTGGCGTTTTCAGAGCTGAGAAGGTCATAAATGACATCTGATCCCATAACTTTGTACTTCCAGCTGTTCCTTTCCCGTATTACTATCAGTTACCTTTAAAAAAAATAATTCTGATTATGTTACCTCTCTGCTTAAATTCCCCCACTGGTTCCTTGCCATGTGTAGGATAAAGGCCAAAGCCCTAAATGTGATATGGGCATGGAAAGAGCTTCCTAAGCCATACCTAAGCTTCAGTCAGGACTGTGTACTTGGTTCATACTATTGGAGATGTCATGTTGTAATTATTAGTGTGTCTGTATCCTGCTAAAATGTAGGGTCTCTGATAGTCGGGATCAGATCTTGTTTATCTGTCCACCTCACATCCTCGGTTCTAACACATCTGGCATGTGTAAATGCTCAAGAAATTGGGTTGGTTGATGGGTGACTAAATTGACTAAACCAATTGATGGCTTGGGGGAAGTGTGGCCCCTGCCCATAATCATATCACATACCAAATTAGAAAAGAACTTCCAAAAAATTATTATCACCTTGGTATTTTTCATAGTATATAATCTCAGTGTTATTGGGATTGTTATTAGCAATGATGTATCTATAAATATTGTTCATTTTGATGATAGACTATTCAATTTTCCTCTAGAATTCCTGGTATCACTCCCTGTCTTTTCCCCCACCAAGGTTAGTTTTTGTTACTTCTGGCCACATGGCTTTGCTTGTATCAGCTGACATTGCCTCTGAGAACAGGTCCCACAATTAGTACCATCCTCTAGGAAATCAATAACCAAACTGCTGAGCAGCCAGGAACAGAAAAGGGGGGCTGGCACTTGACCTGGGCCATTAGTCTGGCTCTAGTTTTTCTTACTAAAGCCATTGCAGTCATGAAGATTGTCTTGTTTCTAGAACCTTCCAGGAAGGAAATGTCATTTCCTCTACCCATACTGTTCACTTCTTTATTGCCCCCCTCCCTCCTCTTTCTCTCTTCTGCCACCTTGTTCTATAGAGGATTCAAGGTACCTTATCTGGTCCATAAATATAACTTTTTAAAACTCAGCAAGAAAGAGAAATGATAGAGAGGTAAAATGGAGCCAGGGATGAAGCTAATTCCAAAATGCTTATTACAGATGTCTCGCTGTTTGCTAGAGGAAGAATTTAATATTTCCAATTTGACTCTGAGCTTTTCTGCAGCTGGTAGGAAGAGGAAAAATCTGATAAGCGATGTAATTCATGATATCTGGAAGTAAAAGCAAAATCAATTTCCCTACAAAACTATTCCTTGTGCTAAGACCTGAAAGACATCTCATGAAGAGGATCTTGGGTAATATGCTGACTGATATTCTCAACTACATCTTTATCATAGATGAATATTTGTCTTTCCTTTTAAAATGACATTTGCAGGATGGAGGAGGATAGGATTATTCAGCTGAGCATCATTTCAGGCCATGCTACTGAAGCAAACTAGTCAGAGTATGATTTGGAGTCACTGTAATTTGGACCTTTCTTCCTCGACCTCTAGTGAGTTTTCCTGAAGTAGGCTCTATCCGAGGCAGTTTCAGGAAAGTGTATGAAGAGTTTGCTAACTTCCGAATTTGTTCGTATCGGGTAGGATAACTTGGTACAACAAATACTGCACACACTCAGTGTGGCTGGTCACCTAGATGATAGTGGCTCATGCTTCTGCCCTAGGAACCAAGGGTGGCAAAGGCGGGGGTAGGGTGGGGGGTGATAGAGGGCAGGGAGCATGTGAGGAGGTATGCGTGCTCTCGTTTTCCTTAAATAACAGAATATGTTCCTGCTGTACCTGTCCTCTGCTCAGAAGGGCACCATACCTTCTTGTTGGCCGACACCAGGAGAGCCCTTCTGAGCCTCATTCCACTACTCCCCTACCTTCTGTCATTCATAAGCGAGGTGACAATGACAAGCTCTGGGAGACTGCTAGGCCCCTCTTGTGTTTCTTGCCCTCACTTCCTTCACCCAGAGCCTGGTCTTGTCCCAACAGCAGTCTCTGGTTTTCTCCAGCAGCAAGTGGGGGCACAGGCCCGTGCGGACCTCTCTCTGTCCAATCTCCCTCATCGTGTGCACTCGGGCGCATAGGGCCGGCTGATCCGGCTTGGCCCAGTTTTCATTCTGCGACCCTTCCTGGCCCGGTTCATGGATATCAGGAGCTGAACCAAGTGTTCACATATTAGACAAATGGCATGATTGGTGGAAAAACAGTTATGCAATGAGAAATATATAGATTTAAAACCACCTGTCAAATACATTGATATCTGTTCTTCATCATTATTTACCAGAGAGGAGGGATTGAGGAGCTAAGCAGCAGAATATTTTCCCCCACAAGACAGAGATTCCAAATTTTGACTGGTTCCGATTTTATCCTTGGGATATAAACTGTGTGTCATCTTTTAGATTCCTGTAGGGCATCTAAATGGCAGATTCTGGGCAATAGACCATGAGCCCTGGGGTTTACAAGGCACCTATGCTAAGATCCAGGCCCTACTTCGTACTTCAGTGGAAACGTCTCTCTCCCTACAGTGCCACAATTGCCAACAGTCATCTAGAAAGGACCTTTCTCCGCACCTGTGGTTTCGAGCTTCCGCACATTTGTGGTTTTCTCAGGAGTCCTGCACTTCCGCCTCCTTGGGGAACTTACAGTCTTGTGCACAGGCAACACATTTTTCTCTTGAACGTTATTATTATCACTTACTACTTATTAGAGCTGTGGTAGATACTTCTAATCCCGGTGTTCTCTGCCTGGGACCTGTCAGTTTGCTGACCGGATTCTAACACGTAACTGAATCTCTTCCACCAGTTGTGGAAACTTAATCCGAAGACAGAGGATCCTTGTGGGGCTGGGCGTCACTCTTTCGAAATAGAATTTCTCAGTTATGCCAAATGTCCTGTGAGGCTTTGATGAAATGAAAAACGAAAAAACATCCATGACGAGAAGCCCTCCACTCACTACGGCTGGAGCCTCACTGTGGCTTTGACAAAGCTCCCGAAACGACGATTGTCCTTGAGTTCATTTCCCCATAATGTTGTTTATAGCCTCTTCGGATAATTGCCACCAGTGACCCCAGTCCCAAGGTCAGCCAGGCTCTTCCGCCTAAAAGGACTCCAACCTTCCCGACCTTTATGGCACAGAGACGGTCTGCTTCGGGCTTTGTGTGGGGGGGGGATGATCCTGGGGTGCTTACCTTGACTGGATTTGGGGGCTGCGTGTTGGTGCCATTTCTCAAAACTGGGTACTGACCTCCTCCTCCCATTTTCCTTGGCTGCTCAGGCCCGGGTAGGTTACGTCCCCACCTCTCCTCTGGGTGTCGGCCAGAAATGTGATCACCGTCCTGCGAAGCCTCCTCATTTGCTCCTGGAGCAAATAATCCTTGTGGTTTTGATAAGTAAACAACAAATAAGCCGCCGTGGAACTCCTTTGACTTTCAGGAAAGGTGAGATGTTATGGGTTCATTAATATGTAAACTGTAGTATGTAGATCTCAATGAAAATGACAAACAAGTGCCACACTGGGTATTGCTGAACACAGGAAATGGTTGGTTTGAGCTAATATATACTTTTGGCACCACTTCATCTTAAAATCATACATAGCGTCCAACACCAGCAGGCTGGCTTTATAGCTTCATCTATTACTACCCTGTCACTGTTAATTGTCTTCTTTTACCTCTGCAGTATTCTACAAATTGGGCCTATCCAAAGTGACAGGAGGAAGAACATTAAGCATCTGACAAGATGATATCTAAGTTCAATTTCCTACTCTTTACCTGATTTATACCTGCAGAAGATAATTTTCCTTTCTGTCATAAACAGCCCTATAAATCAGCAGTGCTTACGGCGCGGCCGCATCGAGAGCCCCCAGCTTTGCAGCCTCTGGGTTTCCTATTAGGAAGCCATTACTGCAGAATTTTCCTCCTTCAAACAAAAATGATGAAATTTAATACCACTGAGATTACAAAGATTAAGAGCTGAAGCCCTGCTGGGGCTTTTCAATTGAAGCAGCTATCTGAGCAATCTTTGCAAAACTCAATAAAAACAGGGGTTCTGCCTTTGACATCATTATCCATCTGTTTGGATGAAATTGCTGTATCATGGTATAAATCTGTGATACAAGTGACATAACCTCGGAAATAAAAGGGAACATTAACTGCTCTATCTTCTGGAGGCCCTGGGACCGGCTGGCTATAAGCTCACTCAAGTGTGATGGCAGTTATTCTGTGTTTTACTAGACTGGAGACAATTATCCTTTGCTCTCCTCCCCTCTTATGACAAACTGCCAGAGCTTCTGCTGAAATGATCTCAAATAGATTTTCTAAAATGCTTAGTACTAGATTGCCTCCATACATTATTTCTTTTCAATGGGCTGAAAATAAAAACCTAATCCACAAATCAATTGCTACATCTATCAGATGCACATTGGTGCACATTTTATTTTGTTCTATCAAGATTTTATACTGCTTATATCCTCTTCGCAGCGTTTACATAGATGGGTGTGCTGCAGGAAGGCGGCTTACCCGGGGTTCAATGGGAGTCAAGAGACATTTAGCCTTATGAGAGGGGAATCTTGTGAGTGGAGCGCTGATGATAATGGCAAGTGTGAAGAGGGCTCTTTCAGATCTTGCTCCTCTGGCTGTGGCACCTCGCCACGCCTCCTGAAGTGTTGGCCAAACGGAAGGTGGGGGGTGCAGTCGAGGAAGAAGAGGAGGAAAGTGTCCATTAGGACAGTGTCCTGGATGAACTCCCTTCCCTCCTGATTCTTTTTCCTCTGGAGCTATTCTGTACAATTGAGGCTTTCTCGACCCAAGGAAAGTGTCACCATCTTGTCCGCCAAGCTCGTTCCATTGAGTAAAGACTTGAGATGGACGTAGCCGAGATGTCAGCTCATTCAGAGAGGTGGTTGTGGCACCTTTGCGGGTATAAAATGTTCATGGACTGAGATTCGTTCTTTCATTTAACTGTGCTTCACGGGTCTTTGTGTGGTGCTGACCCCTCTGAGGAGCTGGTTACTTATTTATTTACTTAGCTCGGTAGACAAGTCAACAACAGCCATGAGTTCCTAAATCTTCAATACGAGGTACAAACGCTCTATGTGCTCTCATTTCCTCGGCTAAAACATTCGTTCTCTGGTAGGCATTTACTTCTCTTGTATTTACAGGTTGGAGCTGAAGCATTAATGGTACAATTCCATTTTCCCAATATGAGAGCTGGTACGAGATCAGGGCTGCTGGCTGCCTTTCCAGAGGGCAATCGAATCCCTCGTGCTTCTCCCCCCACTCTCCTCCTACACTGGCATGCGTATGCATATTCTCCTGGGACTTCATTTTGTTTGTTTGCAAATGAGGGAAAGAAATGGAAAGAAGGAAAAATGTCTTCATAGACTCTTCTGTTTTGGTCAGACAGCCAGAAAAACAAGTCAATTAATAAGCAATCGAATTTCCTTAATATTATAAGTTGCTTGGGGAATCCTTGTAATCATTGATATTAGTTGCTTTAAAGGTTGAACCAAGAAAGCAGTGTTTTCCCGGGACGATGCCGACACGGGATCTAGAACATCAAACCTCAGCAAAACCCAGGTTTTGTAGAAAAAGTTTGAAGCAGTTGAAACATCTGGGCAAGTCTACCTATATGCGTTTTAAAAAATGTCAGCGGCGAAATCTCTCATACATTTTCTCATTCATTGAAGGCACTATGAGCTGGAAAATCATAATTTGGAGAAAACCAATCTTTATGAAATTAAAAAGAAAAAAAAAGGAGTTGAGGAGGCACAGACTGGCTGATGATCCTTTCCATACGTCTCCTGCCACAGAGTTTCAAGGGAGGGGGACGCGGAGCTGGAGGAGCTGTACTTTCAGAAGTTCCCCCAGGTGGTTCGGCTGGGCAGCCATGGTTAGCTGGGAACCACAGATCCACAGCCTACCAGCTGCTCTTCATCTCCATGGCAACAGAGGCAGAAGAAGCAAACATTAACCGTGGCATAAAGTATTGAAGCTAATGTAAGTTTGCTTTTAATTACCGGATTTGCATTTGTCATTATAACCCTTTAGTGGATATCTTCTCCTTGGCCCCATGCCTAAGATTTGGGTCTCTGCCACCAGATGAACTCTCATGCTTTTGGCTCTAGATTTTTTTTTTTTTTTTTTACCAAGGCTTTTATCAATTATGTCTAAAAGACAAACATATTAGAACCCAAGTCAGTTAAACTTTGTCTCTAGAGACTCCGGCCATCAAAAATAATGCTATACAAAAACAATGCATCTCATTTTAAGCTTAAACAATGGAATACGATATAGAACCAGATATAAGGAAACAGAAAGGCCCAGGTACACATGTAAGAACATTATTTACTAAGCCTCAGCTGTTACAAATGGCTTTTAATTGAACTCTGGTTTGCCTTTCTGAGACTAAATAGGAAAACCAGTTTGTCTGATTTTACTTAAAGGGCCAGAACTCTTTATGGCTATACTGGGTCCCAAATTCCTTCTTTCTTTGAAGCTTTGGAAAGAAGTATATTTTTCCTGCAACCTAAAGCATTTTTGCAATAGTGTAGTCTTTTATGGAGAGATAGTAATACTAACAACACATGCAGGTTTTTCTACCTATCTCCTGTTCTAACTGTCTTCTCTCCTGCTCTTTCTTTAAAAATATAAACATCTACTTAAAAAAAAAGAAACATCTATTTCTTCACAGGATTTTCTTAGTGTCTTCTAGCTTTCTTTTTTCCTGCCAAGAAAAGCCTCTTGCCTGAATTGACCTCTGTTTCCAAACTTTCCGTGTTTGAGGCTTTGTAAAATCCTGTGATGCTCTCTTATGTTATTTATTATCACTAATGATGATGGTGACAATAATAAATATCTCGATACATTCTTCAGATATTGTTTAATTCTATTTGTTCAAATCAGGAAGGGTTCCCGTGACCACCAGGCTATGTCCTTCTCCCTGGGTGGCATGATTCTGGTGTGAAAGTTGTATGACACAACCTAGCCACAGATTATTTTTAATTTAAAGCATCATTTCCAAGTAATTTACGACCTACCCCCAGACCTCACTATTTCTGTAAGAAAGAAGCCAAACATTTTTGCTACTTAAGCATTTAATAACCAAAATGAAAGCAAAATGAAAAATTATGGCTGTGATAGGAAGAAAGAAATTGTGAATACACGGTCCTCACTTTGGAGGGGGGATGAGGAACTGCCCATTTATCTGACTTACGATCTTGTCACTGCTTCCCTGCGAGTTTGCTTTCTCATTTCAGGGGAGGCAGAAATGAGCCTCTGTGTGTGTGTGTGTGTGTGTGTGTGTGTGTGTGTGTGTGTGTACCCAGGTGTATCTTGCAGAAAGAGGGCTTTGTTGTTCGGTAGCTGTAACGGACTGAATGTTTGCGTCCTCCGCCAATTCCCGATGTTGAAACCCTGCCTCCCAAGGTGATGGTATTAGGAGGTGGGGACTTTGGGAGAGCATTGAGATTTGACAAGGTCATGAGGGTGGAGCCCTTATGAATGGGATTAGTGCCCTTATAAATGTCAGGAGAGAGCTTGCTTCCTCTCTCTGCTCCCCACTATGTGATAACATGGTGAGAAGTCAGCAAACTACATCCAGAAAGAGGGCTCTCCCCAGAACCTGACCATATTGGTTCCCTGACCTGGGACTTCCAGTTTTCCAGACTGTTAGAAATACATGTCTGTTAAAAAAAAGAAAAAAAAAGGAAAGAAAGAAGAAAAGACATGCACGCCTGTTGTTTGTAAGCCTCCTGAATGATGGCATTCTGTTAGAGCAGCCTGAACTGACTAAGATACTAGCCTTAAATTCTCTCAAATCATACAGATGGTCCTAAAGACGTGATTCCATATCTTTATAAATAACTTCAGTTTCCCTTGCTTGAATCCAATTACACCATTCCCAAAGAATTTTCTGGAAAAAAAAATGAAACTCTAGAATTCAACCTTCTTTCTCAACTGCAGGCTTGAATAAAGCATGAGGATGAATAAAAAATGCTCAAGTCTGTAGTGGCTTGTTCTAGAAATGTAAAAGAGAAGAGCAGACATTCTTTTAAAAAAAACTTTTATGCTGTCTTATGAAACATTTTAAAAGCGGTATTACACATGTTAAAGAAAATTTGGGAAACTGCAATAAAGTGAAAAGTAGGAAAGAAAATTCAAGTTCCATTTCCTAAAGACAAGCACAGTTAACATTTCGAAATATTTCCTTTTTCTTTTTCTAGGAATAAGATTCTTTTATAAAATTTTATAATTCAAAATTTTATAAATTGAATTTTATAAATTCAATTTATAAAATTTGTCTGATTTTATAGACAACAAAAGTTATAAAATTGAAATTTATAATTCAAAAATTCAATTTTATAACTCAAAAAAGACTTATAAGAGTAAAAGCTATAAAAAAGTCGTTTCCTTGCTAATATATTAATATTTGGTAATGTATATGTAAAGGTAAAACATAACGAAGGATCGCTGTTATGTTGTCCTTTAATTAACTGGACACAGAATTTACCCCTCGCCAGTAAAATCAGGGCTAATGAGCTGTCTTCAAGGGGTAATCTGAAATGCAGAAAGAGACTCAAAGATGTTTATCACAGAATTACTTATTAGGAAATTGTTAGCTAATGATGTCATATCCATATGATTGAATACTACACAGATATTAAAATTATAAGGATTTTAAAAAATAATGCAAAACATTTATAAACTGAAGTTAAGCAAAAAAAAAAAAAAAAGCAGTTTTCAAAGTTTTATGTAAAATGTGATCTTGGTCATGTTTTTATAAAGTAGAAAGTTACCGAAATAAATCGTAAAACACCAAAAGAGTTGTTATACATGAGTACTGGCTTATGAGTAAGTCTGATTTTTTTCTCTATAATTTTCTGCATATTCAAACATTTTCTACAATGTATATGATTTCTCTTATAAATGTCTAATACTAAAAATAAAACCAAGCACACGAACTATTACCTTGCCCCATTTTCTGGGAACCGTGCTTGGAACACAAAGGAAGAAATTAATAGCACCAAGCATCCCTTCCTCAAAACATTTCCTGTGTTTCTAATCACATGGCAGCTGTTTGCTCTCTAATAGTCTGCTCCAAGTTTTATAGAAGCCACATTTTTTAATTGAGTTCTTTGAAGAGACTTAAGAACGACGTAGAAAGCAAAGTAGGGGCCCTCTCTCTGGCGGGGCTAGCTTGTAACACAGTTTGAAATGTTTTTCAGGGATGGTTACAGCCCTCCCTGTTAGTACCCACCTTTCTCAGGAAGCAGTGACCCAGACATAGGGCTCCTGCAAGCCTGGGCATAAAATCTCACTCAGGGCGTGGAAGCCTCATGGGACCAGCACAAGGCTCTCCGTCACAGCTGGGGCTCTTCCCAAGCTTCCAGCCCCAGAAGGACTCCAGAAAGTGGCTCTTGGCTTTCCTCCAGGGGAGGTGCAGCTTGAAAACAGCATCCGTTTTTGATGGTGCCAAAGATGTGGTTTGGTAAAGCCTCATCTCTGGGCTAGGTGTGCCTACTCTTTCACTGCTCACCTCAAAGGCTCCCAAAGGCCTTTCCTTCCATTACCAAACCCGTAAGGAGGAACCTCAGGTGTTCCCCTGTTTTGGTGGGGACAGGAGGTCAAACAGAAGGAAGGACTTACATCACAAAGCACGAATGGGATTAGTGTAATGACAAAGGACATTCTCACTTTTTCTGGCTGGGCTGACAGAGAAGGAGGAGATGAGTGGAATTAGGCAAGAAAGGAGCATGGGGCTTCTTCAGAAACCATTCAAGGACCCAGGCCGGCAGGAGACGTAGGCTTTGTGACACCTTCGATCACGTGGAAATCATTTAATCAATTTGGTAAAGTTTCTCCAAAATAGGGAAAATCCCATAGTCTCTGATTAGAAGAGAAGCTGGGTGCTCTCGGAATTGCCTGCGGCGGCGATTTGGAAGGCAGAGTTCATGAGCCGGTTGTCACGGATGAACCCTTCCCGGTTAAGACAGGAAACGAACAAATCATGAACCAACCAACACAAGAGAAAGGTGCTTCTATGTGTATATGAGGAAGCTTCTCTGTGTATCTGTGGTCAAGCCGTAGGGCTGATGCGTTGTTCTGGCCAAGCTCCAGCAGCGTTGCTGTCGAGGAATCAGAGATTCCTAGTGCGTTGGGTCACGTGGTGAGGGGAGCTAGAGGCAGGATCCCGGCCGCGCCACCGCCCTCTCCCGCTTGCCGGCCCCGCCCCTCCGGAATCTACTTTCTTCAGCACTTCCCACTGCGCCTTCCGAGCCCAGCAAGTCTTCCAGGCCCAGGAACTTACTTTTCTGTCTTCTGGGACAGACTTGTGTGCTACCAACCGCCTGATCTCCATCTTTACCCCGTCCCTGCCTCTTTGCTCTTCCTGTCTGTCCTCAAGACCCCCGCCAGCTCAGTCTCTGCTCCACTACCAGAAAGGACTTTCTAGATGAATCAGCATCCCACTTGCATTTCCTTTCTCCTCATTAAAGCACAGATGTTCTTTAATGCCTGTTTTCTTTTCAATAACGTGTCTTTGCTTGCCGTTTGTGTTGGTAAATACAGAACCACCTCATTATTTTTGTGTGTAGTGTTTACATTGCACGTTACACTGTAACTTACTCAAAAACACTCTTGGCAGATATTTCATTTGCTTTCAATTTATTTTATTACTAATATTCTATTTTTTTATTAGTAGTAGCTATAGAATAAAATACGAGGAAGAAACTTACAGACTTGTAAAAATAGCTCTTTTACACACATTTTTAGAAATAGAATCCCTGGGGTGCCTGGGTGGCTCAGTGGGTTAAAGCCTCTGCCTTCGGCTCAGGTCATGATCTCAGGGTCCTGGGATGGAGCCCCATGTCGGGCTCTCTGCTCAGCAGGGAGCCTACTTCCCCTTCTCTCTCTGCCTGCCTCTCTGCCTACTTGTGATCTCGCTCTCTCTCTGTCAAATAAATAAATAAAATCTTAAAAAAAAAAAGAAATAGAATCCCTGAGTCCAAAATACACACATTTAATATTTTGATTGTATAGTTAAACTGCCCTTCATCAAATTACTCTATTTTTTGATAAACTCCAAAAATGAGAAAAGTTTTTGGTGTCACCACAGCTATCATCTTGTGATATGTTTCAGAGTGTATGAGGTTTGTTTGCTATTTTCCTCTGAAAGACAAAGGTAGACAGCCACTTTGCATGTAGTATTTGTAAAGAAATTTGGTACAAGGTCACGGATGCATTGATTCACCTTTTTGGAGCTCTGTTTCTCATCTTTGTAACTCAGCCTTGAGTTCCCTTACATATAAAGTTAAGATCCCTTACGTATCTAAGATTTTATAGTTTTCTGATCCCAGGGGACAAAAACCAGAAGCCACATATCTTACTGTATCCTGTCTTACTTTAAAAAAAATCTCATACCTATTTTCTGAGTTTAGGAATTTTTTTTTTTACTACGGAGATATGATTGACATACAACATTATACTAGTTTCAATGCTTTACTTTTTATATTTTATTTACATTCTACTTTTCTCAGAGTTCTATATTAATTTGTGAGTGATTAACAACTATACAGTGTTAAGCTTCTTCATCCTGTCATGACGTTGTATTTAGATGTTATTTCTTCCGGAAAAAAGTGCATATGAAATGGATTGTATCCTTTCCTTTTGCCTACTATCTACACTACTCCCTCAGCCCCTAATCCAGGGCTCTTGGCTCCCGAGGTGCCTGCTAACTTCCAATAGTATACGTATACTTTGATATATGTGACTATAAGCAAAACCGAGTATGTGTCTATATAATATATACATATATATGTTTGTGTATGTGCGTGTGTGAGTGCACACAGTTGGCCCATTGCATCTTACCAGCAGCAGTACCGTGAGAATGCCGAGGCATTTTGTTAGACCTTGGGGCGATGGCTTGGTTCAAGGGAATTCCACTGGTTATTCCAGTTTCGTGCAAGCAGCCTCTCCCCTCAACTCATCCTTCATCCTTCCCAGTTTCTCAGTTTCCCTACCTTGAGGCCATCTCAAATTTGGCCTGTCAAAAACAGAGCTGCTTAAGTCTCCCACACTCTGTCCTTCCCACGGTGTCCCCCATTTCTGTAAATGGCAACTCCATTCTCCCAGCCAACGTCTTCTGTCTGTCCTACTTGCAGACATGTCTGGTGTCTGATCAAGTCCCTCCACCTTCACTGCCACCATCATGGCCCCTGTCCCCATTGACTTTCACCTGTGTCGTTACGTGAGCCTTTGAAGTGGATGCCCTCGCTTCATCCCTGGTCCCC
>CM052810.1:123568680-123642629 GCA_028533885.1 Nasua narica | reverse complement strand
CCCCCCCCCCCCCCCCCCCCCCCGTTCTTAACCATAGCCCCAAGGAAATCACTCATCTGCTTTCTGTCCCTGTATATTTGCATATGGAACTCAGAAGGGCAGGGTTGCAAGTAGGTAACCAGCAATATCATTTGGGAGTCGGGGGACACTAAGCTTGGACCTTTGTCTTGGAGAGCCTTATTCTATGCAGGCCAATGCAGCAATTCTTCAAGGAGACTTAGCCACAGGGAGACAAGAGAGACCAGATCAGGGTTTTAAAAAATACACAGCACACGTACATCCAAAGGCCAACTGTTTATAACCTCCTTTGCTCCCTAGTCAGTGAGCGTGAGCATTCAAGAGGTTGACTCAAGGGCCCGTAGAACCCAGGGAGGCAGGTCTGTGAGCTAAGCCGGCTGGTGTACAAGACATCAGGGAGGGAATCAGAGAGCCTAGGCCTTTTCCACTGGAGCACTGGGTGCATGTGGGCTCAGACTTTTGCCAGATCTTCTGACTTCAAAACAAGTCTGAAATGTGGAAATGATGCAAAATCTTGTTGGCAAAATATCGACAGCCAATTCAAGCATTGCTTGAAGACATTGAACCAGACACACGATGCATATGAACAGAATGGGCCCGGGGCTGGGTAGGGGTCCTGTGGCAGGGTGGGAATCTCTCAGAATCAAGCTGCTCAGCTGTCCTGTATCCGAATGTGGCCCCCACACCCGGCTGCACGTCCTCCTGTGTCTTTTCCCTCCAACACTTTGCTCTGCATGCACTTGCCTTTGTTGCTGGGTTCCTAGGCATGGTAGTTTGAATGGGCAGACAGCAACTTAGAATTTCTACTCAACTGCTCTTTTGAAACAACTTTTGAATTAAAAAGGTAGACTCCCCCCAGCTTTACTGGATACCCTGTTAGCGTGCAGTTCCATTACAAGCCCAGAGAAAAATGCCCACACTGCTTGTTGGCTTGCTTTCTTTGTCGTAAGACCAGACGGACACAAGTAACCAACATTGGCTGAAATGAAGAGTGGTGGGTGGGGGTATTTCAGGTGAAATATGTCTGAGCCTGAAGACTGCAGGGTCCTCAGGCTGCGGATGGACCCGGGGCCGGGATGGCCAGTCACCTAGCCGATCAGAGGTGGGTCAAGGAGGGACAGGTCGTCCCAACAGTCATTGGAGCCCTGGGGGAATATCTGAAAGGAAGACTCATGTTGTCCTTCGTGTGCTAAATGAGGCAACTGGATGGACACACAACCAGAACCCAAGTCCTTCATTTCTCAGAAGAGATGGAAAATAATGATCAAACTTTGTTTTTAGTAGGCATTTTATCCCTTTTAGGATTCTTTTCTGGGCTGGGAGGGTGCATTATTGACATCTTGAAGAGAATGTTAAAGAACATATCTGCTTTGTCTACATGTTTAATTTCTTTTAACCACCATAATAGATATATTTCAAGGGGACAGTTAGTGGCAGAGTGATTAAGGACGTGGGTTCAGGACTTGGCCAGCCTTTCCTCCAGATCGCAGCTCTACCACTTCGGAGCTCTGCAGTCTGCGGCAAGTTGCTTCATCTCTTCTCAGTTTATGCATCTGCAAAATGGGTATGATAATGCCTTCCTTACAGGGTTGATGCAAACCATTAAACGCAATAATCCCAGCTCTGTGCCCAGCGTGTAGCAAATGTTCCTTCAATGTCAGCTGCTATGATTGATGCCGTTATTATTATCACCGTTAGTGGAGTTGAAAATAGCCTAGAGGGCGTTAGGTCTAATTCATTCCGTCAGAGATGAAGAAACTGACTCCCAGAGCCGGTGCGTTCCTCACCGCAGTCCCACAGCGAGTTCTTGCAGAACCAGCCGGTGAGGCTTCTGGTGCTCTTCCCTCAAACGTATCCCCGCCCGGTGCGCTGACGTTCACAAACATTCTTGTCTCTCCACCAGGTGGACCGCTGGTAGGGCCTTCCCTGTAGAGTTTAAAGAGAAAGAAAGAAGAGTTTACAAGCCCTTTGGAGTCTGGGACCACGTCTGTCTTGGTCTCCTCGAAAGCCAGAGTGCTTGCTACCGCGTCCAGCATTTAGTGATACAATATTTAATAAACCTACGTTCATTACTCAGCAAGGAGATGACTACAGACACATCACAGGGGTAAACCTGGCACCCGTGAACACTGGCTTCTCCCTTGGGAGTTGTTTCTGGGCACATTTTCTCACGCCTGTCCTGTGCTCCTCTTCGAATGAGGATTAAGACAATTTACATGAGGCTCGACGGCGGTCCACCCTCACATTCCCTCTTTCCTTCTCCCACTCCCTCTCTTCTCTCCTTTTCTTCCCTTCTTTCTCTTTCCCTCTCCCTTCTTCTCTGCTCCCTACTCTTTATCTCTCTCCTACTGCACCGGGATGGGGAGGTTGTGCTGCGGTGATAAACACCCTCTAAATGTCAGTGGCCTAATGTAGCAAAGTTGATTCCTCACTTAAGCAGAATTGTCTGGAACTCTGGGTGCCACTGCAGGACAAATGTCTTCCTTCCCTGTGCCGGTTCAGCATTCCAGCCTTCTCCAGGCTTATGGCATGCCCCACAGCGACGAGGGCCGCCACTCCCCCTGGGGGGCTGAACACTGAACCCCCAAGACACTCATGCTGGTATGGAATGCTCCACCCGTGTCACTTCCACCGGCTCTGGCATGGACTAGTCACAGGGCCGAGAGCTGGGAAGGGTCACCCCTCCACAGGTCTGGAAGGTCCCAGAAGGCAAGGAGAACAGGATCTGGGTATGCATGAGAAGGTTCTACCACAGTTCTTTGGCAGAATTCAGGCCTTATCCTCATCTGCTCTCCTGTTTCACTTCTGTTCTCTTCTTTCCTCTTCTCTCGCCTACCCCCCCTTCCGTGCCCCTCCATGCCTCCCACGTCCTCCTCTCCTGCCTCCCTCCAGCTGCTGTGTGGTATCCTCCCTCTCCACACGGAGCAGCTGCTGACCAAGGATGGTGCCGTGACTGTCTGGTCTGCTTGACCTTGAGCTTCTTGCCTGGATGGAGACAAAGGCAACAGAGTTTCCCCTCTCCTTCTGGGTTCACTGGGGATTTAGGACAAAATCCTCTTGTTGTCCTGGACACTTTCTCCAGACGCTGGAAGGACTGGTGAAAGGTCAAGCCAGCCGCCTTGTGCTTGGGAGACACCAGGCAGCCCCAGAAACATCCCCTTCTCCTTTCAGAAGTCAATGCTTTCCAAGACCCCCACTCCCACCCCCCAGTCCCAGCTCAAAGCTCAGGGGAGCTGGGCATGCATTTGGAAGGGTGGTGTGTTTCCGATTTTCCGCACACGATCTAGGCACTGACCACTGGCCTTAATCGTAAGGAGTGATCAGTTTAACTTCTTGACAGTATCAAGAAGGGCCCCTGGTGAGTGTTCTAGATGACCACAGAGACTTCAAAGCATTGTGAGCTAGGATGCAGCCTGATTTTTCACATTTGCAACTGATGGAGAGAGCGCGCATGGCACGCAGGTAGGAAGCACAAAGCACTGGGAGCCTGGCTCGGCCATCGATTCGTGCTGTCCATCCGGCGGGTCTCCCTCCCTCCGGGTCTCGGGTGCTTCCCCCGCAAAGAGAGTGGATGGACAAGGAGAACTGTGAAGCAGCTAGGGGCTACGATTCTCTGAGTCTGGCCTATCTTGCCTGCCATGGAGGATAATGCCTATGGCCAGCAGTAGGATGCGTTGTTTGAGGACTTTAAAGGCTCCCAGTGTCTCATGGTTCACAGAATAGAAGGAACGGGAAGGCAGCAAGGAGTAGGTGAGGGTGTGTGGAAAACCGGAGTGTGAACAGGCGGCACCAAAGGGCAGGGTTTGAAGGCTTTATACATATTAATGGCTTATTTTTCCTCAAAAAGCATCTCAGATTATGCGGTCAGTTGTATTCTTTCTAGTCTCTCTTATTTTTCCCCTTATAAAAATTTTAGTGTCAGAAAATGCTGAGGATGAAAATATTAGGAGACTTAGAAGCAGCTTGTTGAGATATTTGGTATAGACACATCAGCTTTTGGTGATTTCCCCCAAAGTTGAAGGTTATAATTTTTCTACTCTTCCTCAGAAATAATGGTCTCTTGGAATGTGCAAGTAAATTAGTCATACTGTGTCCTCAGAATTGGTCTCTGTAATACATCCTCGTCTCTGAAAAAGAGCTGTGGTTGTATAATGGGTTTTAGAAGTCTCCAAAGCTGGTTCAACTAACATATTTGTTAGTCTAATAAATGATATTGCTTTTGTCAAGATTTTTCCATATAGCACAATTTAATAGAGGAATCAATAGTTTCTCAGACATGACAAAAGGACCTGGGTGTGTTTTGATGGGAGTCACAAAGTCTCTTGTTGTTCTAATAAAGCCAAAATGGAAAAAAAAGTTTTTTTCCCCTCTTTCAAGTGTATTTTTATGAAGCTAAAATAAACGTACTGCTTTCTCTAGGAAAATATTTGTTTATCAATATTTTTTCCTACAGCATCGTCTTACTCTGTTATTACACATGAATATGCATTTGGCTTTCATCTTACTCCTTCCCCTTGTTTGAAGAGCTGACACTCATACATGCTTCTTCAGGGAAAAACTCAGGTCTGAAGATACTTTGATCCATTGGATCTATGGAATATTTCTTTAGACAGCATTTTCGAACTGTTTTGGGCAAATGTTGGCATCTACCTACATTTCTTGTCATCATGACTTTTTAAAAGTCCCCAAAGTGGTTTCATACAGTGAGAAGCCATCTCTCCTAACAGCTCCTGCCTTAACTGGTGTAATAAGGTTTTAAGGTTGTGTGCACCGTCCTCTGACCCCTGCCGCCATATTGATCCCTTTGCTGACTTTAGTTAATGGGTTAAACAAATCTCTTTTGGAGTTGTTGAAGCTGCTTGGAAGGAAACTGCTTTGGTGTTGAGAATATTAGAACATCTGTGTGTCTCTCCCTCAGCCAAAACATTTAGTTTTTTGCCATGGAATGTGTTATTTGGAGGATGTCTGACTTTGCCGGCTGTGGGTTCTACCTACTGGCAGAAACAATTTGCTGACATTGTCCCTTAGCAGTTATCCCCAAATAACACCATCTCCAAATAAGAACTGAAGCATGGGTCAGAAAATGACTTTTGGGGACAATTTATACCAAACTGATGACAAGCTGCTTTTTGAAAAACCGAGATTATTGGCCAGGGCTGTCTTTTGAGACAGAAATAGTCTCAGAACATTTCCAGAGAGAAGATAAATGAGTACATCGATGTGATAGGAGAGCTAAAATTGTAGAGACTAGCTGCATTGAGAGAAGTGCTTTTTAGCTTGACTACATGTTAGAATTATCTGGTGGTCTTTTAAAAAATACCAGGGTCTTGGTCTTTCTTCTGGAGATTCCTGATTCAGCTGGTCTGGGGTAGGGCCTGGGCAATAGTCTCTTTCTCACTTTTTCTCCTTTTCAGGTGATTGTAATGGGGAGAGTTCAGGTTTGAGAACGATGAGTCTAGAGCAGCATTACTCAAAGTGTGGGTCCTTAGCCAGAAGCAACAAAATCACATTGGAATTTGTCAGAAATGCAGTTGGGAGTGGAGTCCAGAGATCTGTATGTTTTCAACTCTCCAGAAGGTTCTTACTCATGAGTCTCAAATGCTAGCCCACATCAGAATCACCTGGAGGGCTTGTTAAAATACAGGTTGCTGGATTCCACCCCTAGAGTTTCGGATTGAGTAGGCCTGGAATGGGACCCAAGAACTTGCATCTCGAACCAGCTTTCAGGTGAGGCTGATTCAGGTGCTGGTCTGTGCTCCATACTCGGAGTAGCCTTAACCCAGAGGAGGCCTGGGGACTTGGATTGCTTCTGAATTTGTTGCAAAAGTGGCTGTTTAAGACATTAGGATTTCAGTGCTCATATAGAGGGACTCATCGAACCTATTGCTCTGTCTAGGAAGCCCCCTCCCCCGCCCCTTTTTAAAAAGATTTTTCCAGCAAGGCTGCAAAGCATGGGACCAAACCCAAAGTCAAGCTTTATCACAGATGATGGCTATTGCTTTGACTATTTTGACTAAGACACTTTATCAGTTTTACCACGGTGAAAGGAATTAACCTGAAAGATTTTCCTTTCCCTTTTCTGTATTGATTGGTTGTTGGAAAGTATTAGGCAAGTTGATGGAAGGCTTGATTGTCATTTATGATAGAATCTGCTTTTGCCTCAGTGATAGGAGTGGAACATAAATGAGTATCTTTAGGTAAAGAGAGGTAGCATGTTTTCTCTATCCCACTGAGGGGCTGGATGGTATTCAAGGCACCGGTTCTCCACATGTGTTTGGTATGAAGTCGGGGAGAATAAAGAGTCTTCTCTGGGTGAGTCTGATTGGCTCTCAGGGGAGAACTGTTGCTTTGGAATAAGGGTCACAGACTCAAATGTTTCCAAGACGGGGAGGGGTGGGGCCCGGGGCTGAGGGCAGCGGGGGTCCAGTATGCTTGGCTCCTGGCAGGAAGTAGCCCTTCTCCCCGCTCCGGCTGCTTCTGGGCATGTGGGAATACTACACAGCATCGCCAGAACTTCTGATTTTGAAAGGTAAGACAAGAATCCTCCATTTCTTCGGAGAAATTTCCTCATCTTTAAATGTTGGCAACACGTTTTTTAAAAATGTAAAATCATTGTGCTGACCAAACAAAACACCTCCGTGGACAGTTTGTGACCTCAGGGTGCCTTCTCTAAGTCAAAGATTCCGTTAAGAGTCACTCAAAAATGAGTCCTATTCAAAGTAACCTAAGAAATACACCCAATGTCCTGGGCTTGCTTTCTTTCCTTGTGATTCTGTGGGATAGCAGGGCAACAGGGAAAATGTTATTACATACCCTCTAGAAAGGATAATTTAAATATCTCCGGCTCTAGCTTATGTGCGTCCAGATTTTAATATAATAATCCTTCTCGGCACAACATATTTCTTTGGAAATGAACTTTGGATGCCAGCTTTTAATGCATGGAATTAGCAAGATAGGGGTTGGAAAAGTTTCAAACTCCACAGAAGAGTGGCCACAAAAGAACACTCAGACCAATAACTGAAAATCTCGGTGGTATATGCTTCAATTATTGGGTCTTGGGTATTCAGGGCTGACTACATTTTCCTGCATATTGAATTATTGTAGCATTAAGTTCCTGTAACATTTAGGAAATAGATGGCTGAGAAGTGAGGAGAAGAGAAATTTAAAAACCAGGCATCACATTCCTTTTTATTATGTTTATCTGTCCTCTGAAGGACAGAAGAGGCGCTTTCCATCTGTTTAAATCTTGGATTGGCATTTCCAGCCCTGAGGTGCTGGACATTTGTGGGTCTTCCTCGTACACCTGACTTTGCAGTTCAGCCCCCAGACTTCCTTTCAACGCGGGGGGGGGGGGGGAAATATGCTGTTACGCATGCGCATTCCTCTTGCGGTGAAAGTTTACTCTGCCCTGCCCCACACCCCCTAAGTTGATGGCTTTGCAGTCACACGCTGTGTGTCCCAGGCTGCCGACAGGATGGAGAGGCTCGGACAGAGCCTACCTGAAGCTCCGTGGTAACCCCATTTTGTTCCCTTTGTATGTTGCCTTTCAGTTTTTGTGGCCTCTGAAGATATAATTTGGTATGTGTTGGCAGGTCAACAGAAGGAAAATTTCCAGGGACGAAATCCAAGGTTGACACTATTACTTCTGGAATATAAATATAGAATAATGGTCGGTGGGATTTCCCTACGGTCCACACCAGTGTATGGGAAATAGGATTCATCTACGATACTCACATCTGGCTAATAACAAAGCGGTATTTTGTTTCACTCTTACTATTTCTCCTTGTGTGTTTTCTGTCTTGGGGTCCCAGTGGAGGAGATGGAATTTGTATGTTTTTGGATCTCTAGCCAAATATCATCTAATCTCTCCTTAAGCATGAATAAAGTCTTTACAAGCACAGACACAGTTGAGAAAGCTGCAATTGGGGAGGGATGCGAGCATGTCACTGTTTGGAGAACAAGCGCAGAAATATTTGCCTGATGTAGTTTTTGTACTTTGGAAAGTAACTGAGAAAGGGGTAGGAACAACGGGCAGATCTTTAATTAAAGGAGCCATTTTAGAAAGGAGAAAAACATTATGGAAATTGAAAAGAAATATTTTGGATTCTGACTCAAGCCCTGGTATGACTTTGGAATGTTCTAATCTGTTCAGCATGAGCCAGTAATAGTTTCCTAAGGAGGCAGACATAGGCTCCTCCCAGTGGACCTTCGCCTCCTGGTTTTGGTGCCCTAGGTAGACAATGTCCTGTTAGCTCTTCTGCTGAGTGGCCGCTTAGTGATGTTGATGGAAATTCTAACCCTTGTCCATGCGGTGGTGTGGGGCGTCCCAGAGTTCATTTCCCATCAGCCCCTGCTATGAAGTTGTCCACTTTTTCCTGACCCACTGAAAGTAGTTGGTACTTAACCGGTCATGAATTTCTTTATAAAATGGAGGGCGATTGTATTTGCTCTGCTGCCCCCATGAAAGTTTGATAGACAACTGAGATTAAAAAAAAATTACAAGTACTTCTCAAATTGCTAAGTGATTCAGAGACACACAGAATTATTAGTCTGCTACCAGGAGGACAAGAGGAACTAGGCAACGTCCCCGCCCAAATAAAAAGGTTGTTAAGTGGGATCATATGTCTGTGGGCAGTTTGTTCAGGAGCATCAACCACAATCAACCTCAGCGGTCAGTCGGATTTGAATTCATCGTGCTGTGTGTGTATACAGCACAGTGTTTTTTTTCAGCCTTACTTCATCTATAAAAACAGCTACAAACCCCACCTCACAGAGTGTGTGCTTTAAATGAGATGATGTATAGGAAAGTACTTAAATAGCTCGGTTCCTATTAGAGGCTCAATAAGCTTTGATTGGATTCATTGAGTCATACTCTGACAGAGATACTCTGAAATCACACGCAATCTACTAAGGACATCCAAGACACTGTGGACCACTTTGTTGGACCAGCCTAGCTCCTTTTAATAAATCTGAAGAAGACAGAATTCAAGGTTGGCTCTACCAGTAGAAGACTGACTAAAAGGCCCTTCCTTAATAAATACTGCACCTGCAACAGTGTTATTCCTTCTGGATAAAGCATTGCTTCTCCAAAAGTCCTCTTTCCCAATGCAAGTATCTCTGCACAGGGAACACATGAAGAGATGACTGCCTATTAGCTCTTCAGTCGTCAGTTGGTTGAGCTTGAGTTACAGGAGCATTCTGGGGGCAGGGTTAGGTCCTAAGGTCAATGGGTAAGGGGAAGATTCAGTGTGGTCAAAATCACCATTAAATTGCCTGTAATCCCACTATGTCTGATTTTTGTGCATATGTAATGACAACAGTTTTACCCCAGAGTTGGAATAGAAGGTTCTTTTCAGGTGAGTACCAAATAAAATATTTGACTTGTGTTTAGGATTCAGGTTATATGAAAAATATTTATTTTTGTCCTTATAGTTGAGTTTATTCAATTTAAATGTGTTTTGATGTCACTGACTGTACTTTACTAAGTGGAGCTCGCTGAATACGGTATCCTGGTAGAATGGGACACCCGGGGCGCCTGGGTGGCTCAGTGGGTTAAAGCCTCTGCCTTTGGCTTGGGTCATGGTCTCGGGGTCCTGGGATCGGGCTCTCTGCTCAGCGGGGAGCCTGCTTCCCCCTTTCTCTCTGCCTGCCTCTCTGCCTTCTTGTGATCTCTGTCAAATAAATAAATTAAAAAAAAAATGGGACACCAACAAGGCTTGTTTGAAATAGAAATAAGCTAGAGGGATAGGTCTGCATCCTGGACCATTATGTAGAGAGGGTGGTCAGGGTGTAGCATCAGTGATGAGATGCTCTGGGAGGCCAGATGGCAGCAAGAGAAAATTGGGTTTGGATAAAAGGGGGATGAACTAAAGGCAAGATATCCATATATCTATATCTATAGCTATATCTATAGCTATATCCATATCTATATCTATAAATAATGTATTCTTTGCCTTGCCCCAGGGGTACAGGTCTGAATCTTCAGGCTTACATATTTCACAGCACTCACTCATCACAACACATACCCTCCCCAGTGTCTATAACCCAGCCACCTCATCCCTACCCTCCCACCTCCCAGCAACCTTCAGTTTTTTTTCACGAGATTGAGTCTCTATGGTTTATCTCCCTCCCAATCCTATCTTGTTTCATTTTTTCCCTCCCTAGCCGCCACGAACCCCCACAACCCCCACGAATTTGCCCTGCCTCTCAAATTCCTCATATCAGAGAGATCATATGATAATTGTCTTTCTGTGATTGACTTATTTCACTTAGCATAATACCCTCTAGTTTCATCCACATCATCGCAAATGGCAAGATTTCGTTTTTTTTGATGGCTGCACAGTATTCCAGAGTATATATATACCACATCTTTTTTATCCATTTATCTGTTGATGGATGTCTAGGTTCTTTCCATAGTTTGGCTATTGTGGACATTGCTGCTGTAAACATTCGGCCCCTTCGGATCACTACATTTGTATCTTTAGGGTAAATACCCAGTAGTGCAATTGCTGCGTCATAGGGTAGCTCTATTTTCAACTTTTTGAGGAACCTCCATACTGTTTTCCAGAGTGGCTACACCACCTTGCATTCCCACCAACAGTGTAGGAGGATTCCTCTTTCTATGCATCCTCGCCAACATCTGTCATTTCCTGACTTGTTAATATTAGCTATTCTGACTGGTGTGAGGTGGTATCTCACTGTGGTTTTGATTTGTATTTCCCTGATGCTGAGTGATATTGAGCACTTTTTCATGTGTCTGTTGGCCGTTTGGATGTCTTCTTTGCAGAAATGTCTGCTCTTGTCTTCTTCCCATTTCTTGATTGGATTATTTGTTCTTTGGGTGTTCAGTATGATAAATTCTTTATAGATTTTGGATACTAGTCCTTTATCTAATATGTCATTTGTGAATATCTTCTGCTTTTCTGTCAGTTGTCTTTTGGTTTTGTTGACTGTCCTTTGTTGTGCAAAATCTTTTGATCTTGATGAAATCCCAGTAGTTCATTTTTGAATGAACTTGCTTCCCTTGCCTTTGGAGATGTTTCTAGGAAGAAGTTGTTGCAGCTGAGGTCGAAGAGGTTGCGGCCTGAGTTCTCCTCAAGGGTTTTGATGAATTCCTGTCTCCCATTGAGGTCTTTCTCCATTTTGAGTCTATTTTTGTGTGCGGTGTAAGGAAATGGTCCAGTTTCATTCTTATGCATGCGGCTGTCCAGTTTTCCCAACACCATTTGTTGAAGAGACTGTTTTTTTTCCATTGGACATTCTTTCCTGCTTTGTCAAAGATTAGTTAGCCATAGAGTCAAGGGTCCATTTTTCGGCTCTCTCTTCTGTCCCATTGATCTGTGTGTCTGTTTTGTGCCAGTACCATACTTTTTTGATGATTACAGCTTTGTAATAGAGCTTGAAGTCTGGAATTGTGATGCCACCAACTTTGATTTTCTTTTTCAACATTCCTCTGGCTATTCGGTGTCTTTTCTGGTTCTATATAAATTTTAGGATAATTTTAGGGCTTCTAGTTCTGTGTTGACTAGCAGTGGTGATAGTGGACAGCTCTGCTGTGTTCTTGACTTTACGGGGGAAAAGCTCTCAGTTTTTCCCCATTAAGAATGATATTTGTTGTGGGTTTTTCATAGATGGCTTGATGATATTGAGATATGTACCCCCTATCCCTACACTTTGAAGAGTTTTGATCAAGAAAGGATGCTGTACTTTGTCAAATGCTTCTTCAACATCTATTGAGAGTATCATATAGTTCTTATTTTTTATTAATGTATCACATTGATCTGTGTTCACTAAGGATATTGGTCTGTAATTCTCCTTTTTGATGGGGTCTTTGTCTGGTTTTGGGATCAAGGTAATGCTGGCCTCACAAAATGAGTTTGGAAGTTTTCCTTCCATTTCTATTTTTTTGGAACAGTTTCAGGAGAATAGACATTAACTTTTCTTTAAATGTTTGGTAGAATTCCCCTGGAAGCCTTCTGGCCCTGGACTCTTGTTTGTTGGAAGATTTTTGATGACTGCTTCAATCTTCTTACTGGTTATGGGTCTGTTCAGGTTTTCTATTTCTTTCTGGTTCAGTTTTGGTAGTTTATATGTCTCTAGGAATGCATTCATTTCTTCCAGATTGTCAAATTTGCTGGTGTGTAGGTGTGCATAATATGTTCTTATAATTATTTGTATTTCTTTGGTGTTGGTTGTGATCTCTCCTCTTTCATTCAAGATTTTGTTAATTTGGGTCCTTTCTCTTTTCTTTTTGATAAGCCTGGCCAGAGGTTTATCAATCTTATTAATTCTTTCAAAGAACTAGCCCCTAGTTTCATTGATTTGTTCTACTGTTTTTTTTGGTTTCTATTTCATTGATTTCTGCTCTGATACTTATTATTTCTCTTCTCTTGCTGGGTTTAGGCTTTCTTTGCTGTTCTTTCTTCAGCTCCTTTAGGTGCAGGCTTAAGTTGTGTATTTGAGATCTTTCTTGTTTCTTGAGAAAGGTTTATATTGTTATATACTTTCCTCTCAGGACCGCCTTTGCTGTGTCCCAAAGGTTTTGAACAGTTGTGTTTTCATTTTCATTTGTTTCCATGAATTTTTAAAATTCTTCTTTAATTTCCTGGTTGACCCATTTATTCTTTAGTAGGATGCTCTATAGCCTCCATGTATCTGAGTTCTTTCCAACTTCCTCTTGTGATTGAGTTCTAGTTTCAAGGCACTGTGGTCTGAAAATACGCAGGGAATGATCCCAAACTTTTGGTACTGATTGAGACCTGATTTGTGACCCAGGATGTGATCTATTCTGGAGAATGTTCCATGTGCACTAGAGAAGAAAGTGTAATCTGTTGCTTTGGGATAGAATGTTCTGAATACATCTGTGAAATCCATCTAGTCCAGTGTGTCATTTAAAGCCTTTATTTCCTTATTGATCTTTTGCTTAGATGATCTGTCCATTTCAGTAAGGGGGGTGCTAAAGTCCTCTACTATTATTGTATTATTGTCGATATGTTTCTTTGATTTTGTTATTAATCGGTTTATATAATTGGCTGCTCCCATGTTAGGGGCATATATATTTAAAATTATTAGATCTTCTTGTTGGAAAAACCCTTTAAGAATGATACAGTGTTGCTCAGAGTCCACAGTCTCTCCTGGTTCATCTCCCCCTCCGACTTCCCCCAATTCACTCTTCCTTTCCTTCTCCCAATGTCCTCCATGTTTTTCCTTATGCTCCACACATAAGTGAAACCATATGATAACTGACTCTCTTTGCTTGACTTATTTCACTCCGCATAATCTCTTCCAGTCCCATCCATGTTGATACAAAAGTTGGGTATTCATCCTTTCCCTGATGGAGGCATAATATTCCATTGTATATATGGACCATATCTTCTTTATCCATTCTTCTGTTGAAGGGCATCTTGGCTCTTTCCACAGTTTGGCGATTGTGGCCATTGCTGCTATGAACATTGGGGTATATGTGGCCCTTCTTTGTGGACTCTGAGCAACAAACTTAGGGTTTTGGAGGGGAGGGGATAGGTGTTGGTTGAGCCTGGTGGTGGGTGTTGAGGAGGACACATATTTCATGGTGCACTGGGTGTGGTACATGAACAGTGAATCTTGGAATACTGAAAAAATAAAATAAATTAATTAAAAAAAGAATGATATAGTGTCCTTCCTTCCTCGTCTCTAATTATAGTCTTTGGCTTAAAGTCTAACTTATCTGATATAAAGATTGCCATCCCAGCTTTCTTTTGATGTTCATTAGCATGGTAAATTGTTTTCTACCCCCTCACTTTAAATCCGGAGGTGTCTTTGGGTCTAAAATGAGTTTCTTGTAGACAGCATATTGATAGGTCTTGCTTTTTTTTTTTTTTTTTAAATCCATTTTGATACCCTGTGTCTTTTGATTGAAGCATTTAGCCCATTGACATTCAGGGTAACTATTAAAAGATATGAATTTAGTGCCATTATATTGCCTGTAAGATGACTGTTATTGTATATTGTCTCTGTTCCTTTCTGGTCTGTTACTTTTAGGATCTCTCTTTGCTTAGAGGACCCTTTTTAATATTTCCTGTAGGGCTGATTTGGTGTTTGCAAATTTTTTTTTAAAGGTTTTATTTATTTATTTGACAGAGAGAGAGAGATCGGAAGTAGGCAGAGAGGCAGGCAGAGAGAGAGGGGCAAGCAGGCTCCCTGCTGAGCAGAGAGCCCGATGCGGGGCTCGATCCCAGGACCCTGAGATCATGACCTGAGCTGAAGGCAGAGGCTTTAACCCACTGAGCCACCCAGGCGCCCCTGCAAATTATTGTAGTTTTTGTTTGTCCTGGAAGCTTTTTATCTCTCCTTCTATCTTCAATGACAGCCTAGCTGGATCTAGTATTCTTGGCTGCATATTTTTCTCATTTGATGCTCTGAATGTATCAATCACGACAGTCCTTTCTGGCCTTCCAGGTCCCTGTGGATAAGTCTGTTGCCAATCGAATATTTCTACCATTGTATGGACAGACCTCTTGTCCCTAGCTGCTTTTAGGATTTTCTCTTTGTCACTGAGATTTGTAAGTTTTACTATTAGATGAGGGAGTGTGGACATATTTTTATTAATTTTGAGCGGGGTTCTCTGTGCCTCCTGGATTTTGATGCTTGTTCCCTTCACCAAATTAGGGAAATTCTCTACTATAATTTGTTCCAATATATCTTCTGCCCCCCTCTCTCTTTCTTCTTCTGGGATACCAATTATTCTAATATTATTTCGTCTTACAGTATCACTTATTACTCAAATTCTCCCCTCATGGTGCAGTAGTTGTTTGTCTCTCTTTTGCTTAGATTCTTCATTCTCCATCATTTGGTCTTCTATATTGCTAATTTTCTCTTCCTCATTTATCCTGGAAGAGCCTCCATTTTTTATTGCACTTCATAAATAGCTTTTTTTATTTCAACTTGGTTAGATTTTAGTTCTTTAATTTCTCTAGAAAGGGATTTTATTTCTCCAGAAAAGGATTCTCTAGTATCTCCCATGCTTTTTTCAAGCCCAGCTAGCACCTTCATAATCGTCATTCTGAACTCTAGTTCTGAACATATTACTAATGTTTGTATTGATTAGGTCCCTAGCTGTTGGTACTGTCTCTTGTGGTGAGTTTTTCTGCCTTATCATTTTATCCAGATAAGAATAGATGGATGAGAGAACAAAATACTAAAAAGGTAGCAACAACCCCAGAAAAATATAACTTAAGCAAATCAGAAGAGACCCAAAACCAGGGGGAGAAGAGAGGGGGAGAAAAAGGAAAAATATATATATATATTAATTAGACTGGTGATTAGAACAGAGCCACACACTTGATTTTGGTTGTATTTTGGTCTGTTAGAAGAAACTACCTTCCAAAATTTTAAAGAAAGAAAAACATATATATACACACAAATAAGGGTAAACATGGTGAAAGAATGGAATATGACTGTAAAGATGAAAATTAAAAATAGATTCTAAAAAAGGAATTGACAAGATAAGTTGGTTGAAAAAAGAAAAAAAAAGAGGAAAGAATGTGATCAGGCTGGAGACTAGAATAAAGCCATGTGCTAGATTTCGGGTATATTTTGATCTATTAGAAGAAACTGAATCCCAAAATTTTATTTTATTTTATATTAAAATTATTTATTTGACAGAGAGAGAGAGAGATTACAAGTAGGCAGGAGAGGCAGGCAGAGAGAGAGAGGGGGAAGCAGGCTCCCCACTGAGCATAGAGCTCAATGTGGGGCTCAATCCCAGGACCTCAAGATCATGACCTGAGCTGAAGGCAGAGGCTTTAACCCACTGAGCCACCCAGGTGCTCCAATATCCCAAAATTTTAAAGAAAAAAAACCTTATATGTATACAAAAAACAAGGTTAAATACAATGAAGGTTTAAAATATGACTATAACAATGAAAATTAAAAAAAATTTAAAAAGGTATTGATAAGATAAAATAGTTTAAAAACATTAAAATAGGAAAGAGGAAAAATTAAAAGAATAAGAAAACAATAAAATTAAAAAAGTTTAACTTTGAAAGACTAAAGGATCATCGGGAAAAAGCCATGAAATCTATGTGTTGCTTTTCTCTAGCTTGGGATTTCTGCAGTTCTTATTGATCAGTGAATTTGGTCTTGGCTGGATGTTCTTGCTGATCTTCTGAGGGAGTGGCCTGTCGCAGTGATTCTCGAATGTGTTTGCCCGAGGCGGAATTGCACCGCCCTTGCCAGGGGCCCGGCTGTGTAATCTGCTCAGGTTCGCGTTTAGGAGCTTTTATTCCCTGAACGCTTTCCATTCGGCTTTGGAGGCCGGGAAAGAAGATGGCGGCCTCCCAGTCTCCGGCCGGTAGGAGCGGGGAGCTTGGGCCCCTCTCCTCAGTGCGCCCTCAGAGAAAAGCAGTCAATCCTTCCCATCTCCCTGGTCTCTGGCTGCGCTCTGAGCTCACCCGACTTGTGGTGGAGCGTTTCTGTTTCTGGCGGACGGCCAGTCTGGAGTCGCCAAACCCAGCCGATTCTTGCAGCTCGCTCCCGCGCCAGTCTTCTCAGAGGAGGAAGGTGAGTGGCCCTGGATCTGCCACTTGTGGGGTCCCGGCTTGAAGAGCAGTGGCCCGACTGCCTCGGATTATGGTTTAAGGTAAACTTGAGCTGACAGCACCTCCTCAGCTCCGTCTCTGTACCCGGCTTCCCCGCTCTGATATCTGGGGGCTCTGCCACACTCAGGCACCCCAGTCTTTCTGTGTCCCTGCAGGTTCTGAGATCACACTGTCCCAACAAGGGTTCCACCCTCTGCTTAGCCTCTGGAGTGACATCTCTCAGTGGAGTGGACCTGTAAAAGCTCTGATTTTGTTCTCCGCTGCTCTGTGGCTGCCGGGAGCTGCCCCCCCCCCCCCCCCGCACCCCCGCAGTCTCTCTTCCCATCGCTTTGGATTCACTTCTCCGCACCTCCTACCTTCTGGAAAGTGGTCACTTTTCTGTTCATAGAATTGCTGCTCTTCTTCTCTCCTACCTCCTGTTGAGTTTGTAGGTGTTCAGGATGGTTTGATAACTATGTAGCTGAGCTCCTCAGAGCTAATGCTATTTAGGTCTCTTACTTCTCTGCCATCTTGCTCAGATCCTGGGGCAAGATATTTTTAGATATGTGTTCCCAGTGAATATATAGGTACTCAACCAATAATTAAGTAAATGAATGAATTATGATTGCAGGAAGTTTGTTCCATTTATGTCCCCATCAGTGAATAGAAGAGTTTGTTTTATAGCACCCTTAGAAGCATTAACTATTTTACAAATGTTTGTGCCAGTCTGACAGAAAAACATATTGTTTCACTTTTTGTGTTTTATGTACATTTGAAATGTACATAATGTTTTAATGTACATTTGAAAACATTAGTGCCAATCTCTCCCTTTCACAGAGTAGAAGGACAGGAACAATTAGGTCATTGCTTGATCCTTGGTCTGACTTCAGCTACCTCAGTCAATGCTACTTTGATGCCCATGACTTTCTATGACAGTCACTTGCCCTAAGTGGAGTTTGTTTGATCTGGGGTGCCCCTTCAAAGGACTGTTCACTTGGAACTGGTCTGGTGCTAAGGCAGTTTCCATTCCTGATCTGCCCAGGACTGGGAGCTCGCTGACCTCTCCCTTACATCAGACCTAAGCTGAGGACAAGTGGTCCCCACACACCACTGTGCACCTCAGGACCCTCTTGACTCTCCGTTCCTTCTCTGTGCCTGTCCCACATCCACCCATCCTACTGCTGTTAGCTCAAGCCCCCTTCCTTCCAGGAATGATTTCTTTCTCTGCTGAATCCATCACATAATTGACCAAACACTCATTGGACAAGAATAAGTGTCAAGTAAATGAACCCAGACAAAAAATTGGCATCTTTTGTAATACCTAGGTTTGCATGTGGTGGGTTAGTAATAACAACAATGCTCTTTGGAGTCAATGGGGTTCACCATAATGGCATTACGTCTGAGGTGGAAAAGAATCATGAGCTCAGGGTTCAACTCAATAAGCAGCACTGGTGTGGTGTAGTAACTCTGATTTCCAGTTTTCCCAGCCAGGGACTCACCATCTAGCCTTTGGCAAACAGTTTAATCTCTGTGTCTCGGTTTTCTCATCTGTGAGGCCAAGATGCTGTGTGGTAACCTTGCAGAGCAGGGTTGCCCAGGTTACATAGCCTGAGGTCCAGCCAAGTGGATAAATGAAAGGACTGATTTAAAGGAAGTTAAAAAGAAGATAAAAGTGACACCAACCCAGAGATCCCATTACTCAACTCAAGTTGCTGTGTTCTGAGTAATTAGAAGCCATGATCTGGGATTTGAGTATAACTCAGGGAACAATTGTGGTCTAACAGCTTCAAATATATTTACAACAGCCTATCCCCCATTTCAACCCTGTTTTTTTACTCTATAAACGTCCTTCTCTATGTCTAAAGAAATCCTGCCTAAATTCCTCGAGGGTCTGACCCTTTCTGAGCTTTAGTTTATGTTCTTTTGTTCTTGTACTTGACATTACCTCAAATAGTCTTGTAAAATCTTGCTTCCGTTCCCTTCAGAATTTTATATTCCTCTATGAGGCCCTTTCCCCTATTTCCTTCAGAAAAATAGCTACATTGCATTTGTAACTTTTTTCTTCTATTAATATAGGTAAAAATGTCGAGTTCTGTGAATGATATAGATTGTCTTTTCTGGCACTATTACAGTGTAGAGAATAACCTAGAACAAAGTTATCTAGGCAAAATTAACATTTGGCAAGTCCGTATTCAACTCGGTCATAGCTGTTGGGATGCCTTCGCGAGGACTGCTGAAAAGGAGCTGATAATCTGGTCTTGGGGGGACAGAGTTGCCCGGAATGACCAGTGGGCTGGTCAGCACAGTGCTATTGTTCTCCGGTATGGTTCGTGGATGAAGGCACCGTGATCCAACAGCCTCTTTAATTTGTTTATTCATTGAGTAGATGTTTACCATCTCAGGTGAAAATGGCTATCATTTGTTTTCAGGAGGAGGTGGACTGCTCAAAACTTTTGAAATAGCAGTTATTCATTTAAGAAATTTTTTTTTTAAGATTTTATTTTATTTATTTTAACAGAGCGAGAACACAAGCAGGCAGAGAGGCAGGCAGAGGCAGAGAGAGGAGCAGGCTCCCTGCCAAGCAAGGAGCCCGATGTGGGACTCGATCCCAGGACGCTGGGACCATGACCCGAGCCGAAGGCAGCTGCCCAACCAACTGAGCCACCCAGGCGCCCCTAAGAAATATTTTTTAAGAAATATCTCCTTGCTGTGCCAAGAGCAGGGGATAAAAAAATGACCAAGACCCAGTTCTTACCCTACAGTAGTTTGTTGCCTGGTGGGGGAGATGGGCAAGCCAACAGTTAGTTACAATCCAGTGCGACAGATGCGCTGATAGAGGTCAGAGTTGAGAGAGGCACTGTGCCTCCTCTCGGTGGGTAAGAGTGGGAGTCAGAGAGGAAGACATCCTGGAAAAACTGCTGCTTCCAGCATCCAGCAGGGCAGGCCACAATGTGCACGTGGAGGGCACATGGGATGTGACATGGGAAGGAAGATAATACGTGAATGTATTTGTTTCCTATTGTTGCTGTCACAGATTGTCACAGAGTAGGTGGCTTAAAACAACACAAATTCTGGAGGTCTGAAGTCTGCAGTGGGTCTCCTTGGGCTGAAATCAAGGTGTTGGCAAGGCCTTGTTCCTTCTGGAAGCTCTAGGGAAGAATTTATTTCCAATTCCTGAAAGCTCCCTGCATTCCTTGGCTTGTGGCCCCTTCCTCCATGTTCAATGCCAGTGATTACCACCTCCCGCCCCACCCCCACCTTGCACTGCTGCTTCCATCATTCCCTTTCTGACTTTGACTTTCCTACCTCCTTCTCTGACTTATGAGGACCCTTGTGATTATATTGGGCCCTCCGGGATGATCCAGGATAATTTCTCCATCTCCAAACACTAATTTAATCATAATGGCAAAGTTCCTTTTACCATGTAAAGATCATATTTGCAGGTTCTAAGGAATAAGACCTAGGCTTCTTGGGGGGGGGGCACTATTTTGTCTACTACAATGGGCAAAGGGCACTTTGAGAGAAGGGGAAGGAACTCCAATCTGCAGTTATTTGAATATACTTTGAGTGGTTCGGTGCTTGGTTTGAAAGATAGCCGTAGAACAACTCAAGTATAAACCATTTGCCTTCTTCTATGTAATCCGAGTCTCTCGTTATGCCCATGAGACATCACGAATGGCCCTGTTCAAGTGAAGAAATAAGCCACCGTTTGAAAGTTCTTAGGAAAGAAAAACACAAATTAGGACAGTGTTCCTTCTTACAATGAAGCTACGTGAAATTCTACCTTAACAAAATAGTGTAGATTCAAAAGTATTTCGTAAATTGTGGATCATGTTGACAGGAAGGACCGTTGCTGGGCTCAGTTTACCTTGCTTAAGAACGGGCCTATCTCCGTTCGCTTCTCTTCCTGCTAGTCTCTGTATTTCAGAGCAGTAACCTGCAGGCGTGCCTCTTTCTCACCTTCCCTGTCACTGAGCCCAAACTGGGGAGCCTCGTGCCACCCCTGAATCAGCACTGGCCTCCCCAGCTGGTGTCCGCTGAGCTTGGTCCAGGTGCTCTGCTGGCTTCGGTCGTGGCAAGTAACAGGCGTTCCAGGTCCCGCTGACCTCTCTGCAGTGGCAGAGGCTGGGGTAGAAAGGACAGTGAATGCCTGCTCCAGTGGAGGGGGACACGCACAAAGGACGTCCCAGATCTGCTATGCTGTCTGGTCTCGGTGGCCGAAGAGGAAGGTTCAGCGGCTGCAGGGGGTGGAAGGGTGTAACTTTCTTGTACCTCGGATTAAGCTCAGAGAGTCGACGATGAGGCTTTGATAGAAAAATGACAACCTGACCTCCAATCCTCCTAGTGCATTTGTCTTAGAAGTGTTTCAACATGTATTACACAATGTTGAAATATTTATCATATCTGCCAACTGATTAAAAAAGAAACTCCAAAACAAAGGAAATTTCTAACTTGAAACGGTCTTTCAAGATGGGTTTCAACAGTGCTCCACTAGGCAGATGGATTTCCCCGTCAGCCTTGCCCACACTGAGGCCATGCCCCCCGGGAGGCGGCTGAGCGGCAGGCCAGGGCCTGGTAGCCTTCCGTGTAAGCGTGGGACCAGTGTTTCCCTCGGTAACTTTGCACTTCACCAGTGTTCTTTCTTATTAGTGCCCCAGGTTTGTTCCTAAGCTGGATTGTCTTTGGGTCCTGAGCCCTTTCTCTACCTTCTTAGGGGCCTGGAGTTGCTGTGTTGGGGCGGGAAAGGCCTGAGCCCAGACCAAAGGACCTGGGGTGGAAACTGGCGTCTACCACTTGCTCACTGTGCAAACGTGAGCAAGTCATGTGCTGACATTCCCTGAGTGCCGTCTGTATGCGTGGTACTTCAGGCAGTCATCCCAGCCGTGCTGCTTTGTTGTAGGTAGACAGAAAGCAGAGAGACGTGCAATCCTCATGGCTCAGGATTTGAAGGCTGGTGTGTGTGGCTCTGAATCCCAGGGTTTCTGGTGGTTTGCTTCAGAGTGAGGTTCTTCAGGGGGAGGTGGGTCAGGGCTGGATGGTGAACAGTCTGGGTGGTTATGGAACCCTAGTCCTTCCTTCAGGAAAAGTTTTTCTGTCATCTATTCGATAATTAAGAATTTGTTAGGAAAAAGTTTAAAGCAATAAGAGCGTAAAAAACAATGACATTTTTACTCCATTATGCCTTTTTTTTTAAACATCTTAATTTTATTTTTTTCAGTGTTCCAAGATTCATTGTTCATGCACCACACCCAGTGCTCCACACAATACATGCCCTCCTCAATACCCACCACCAGGCTCGCCCATTCCCTCACCCCCCTTCCAAAACCATCAGTTTGTGCCTTTCTAAGTGACACAATCTCTTGGAGACATTTCACTGTAAACTCTTCCCCCATTGTCTTCTTGGTTAAAATCACAGCCTCAGTAACTTGCAAGCATCACCTCCTCCAAGAAGACCTCTCTGACTCAACACCCCTCCCACTACAGTAGAATCAGTCCCTCCCACCTTTGTGCCCGCACAATATCCTGTACAGACTGTGCATATATCCTGCATAGACCTGATGTCCATGATGGCACTCGTCCTAGTTTATACCTGATGTACATAGTTATTATGTGTGTATTATGTATCAGCATAATCTTTACAGAATTGTAGAAAAGATTAAATGAAAGAAAACAAGGGAACCATCAGGTGTGGGATAGGACCTCCCAACCAGTTAGTTCTCTTCTTCCCTATCATACAAAGGCTTTGCATTTAAGGTAGGACTCAACTGTGCCCAGGGCACAACTGAACCACTTATTTGGATATTTTTACATTATTTAAGATAATGGCTAATTAATTCAACAAATACTTGTTTAGAACCAATTGTGTGCCTAGAAGTGTGTTGGTCTGTGCCCAGGGACAGCCTGGTGGGGAGGCAGGATGGGCAGCTAATATGGCAGCTGTGAGAGATGTTTCTTCCCATCTCATCCCACCCTGAAGGGAGCTTGATGTCTGAAAACCTCCATGGGGGATTCTTATCTTTGGCTCTCTTTTCAAAATTTCACACCAACATTCAAAGCCATCAAGAGAGGCAACTTCTCGGTTTTTGTGAGTTTGTTCCCTCGGAGGGGTGAGTTGGATTTGGATGAAGACCTGAGATGAAGGAGAGGGATTGGTGAGAGGTAGGGGCAGCTCCAAGGTCAAGGTGTATTTCCTCCTGACTCAGCCAGAGCCAGAGCTTGTGCCATTGTCAAGGACTATGATGACACTAATGATATGTTCTTTGGGTCCTGGGCCTACAGTGCTGGCCTGGGGATGCCTCTTGGAGTCTGTCCACTGATCATTGATGTGGGGGAGGGGTGTTGTCTAGGAGTGAACACACCTCAGGCAAATGCACTTTGAGGAGACCAGCTGGTAAAATTACCATGCCCAGGCTAGGGGAATGGGGATGAGCAGATTAAGAAGCAGTGAGTCAAGGACCCACTGCTCTAACTCTCACGGATATTAAGCTTGGGGGGGGGGGAGGGGCAAACATCAATTTCAACCAACTCAGGAAAGATAGACTTAGTTGAAAAAGACCTTGAGAGTTTTCTAAATTTGGCAAGGAGTTACATTAGCTCTGGGCCTGGCAAAAATAAGTTGTTGCACAAGTTAAAAAAGGCCAGATAAGAAAATGAAGGGAAGAGATCATTCAGGACAAGACATCTCTTGGATGAGGTCCTGGGAAAAGAGAGGGTCCAGCCTATACCAAGAGACCGGTCCGGTCAAGAAAAGATACTAAGAAATGTTCATAAGAGACCAACAGTGAAATGATGAATTGTAATCACAAATGTTAACTCGTGCCAGGCACTCATCTAAACCCTTTGCACATACGAGCTCCCTCCAGCCTACTGACATTCTTATGAATTAGGTACTATTATTATCCCCATTTTACAGGCCAGAAAACTGAGGCACAGTCAGGCTATGGTGCTTGCCTAAGGTCAGTGGTGAGGCCAGAGTTCCCACAGAGAGCCTGATCCTAGAACACATGCTCTCAAAGTACTTGCTTCCTCTGGACAAAGTGCACCAAGTACTCAGGAAAGGTCTTCTGAGAAGCTAAGGCTGGAGCAGTGGTTTTTAACAGAGACCAGACGTCCTGGATAAGTGAGCAAGTTAGTGTGCCTATTAGTGTATGGTTTTTTTTTTTCCCCCTGCTGAATGGGAAAAACGTAGTATCGGTCCCTTGTCCAGAGAAGTCAAAGACCCCAAAGAGGTAAGAATCCCAAGGCTGGGCTTCTAGGCTGCCTGTTGAGCCACAGGGCTGAGGCTGGGCAGTGTCCTCAGAGTGCGTGGTCCCTCAAGCTGGGTCTCCCCCAGAATTTTCTAGGGGCTCACTGTCCTCATGGGAAATGTGACTGGGAGGAATCATCCCCTCATAAGCATTTCATTTGCCAGGCTTGGCTCAGTATATATTTACTAGAAGATGAAGCCTGTTCAAACAGAAAAATGACCCCTGCACTGGAACATTTTTCTCTAAGTGCCATTATCCATGACTTCTACTGAGGGGAGAGAGAGAGGCAAAATCCTTATATTCTGGGCAAACGTTTCTACGATGTTCTGGTGACATTGATTATAGCTTATCTAACTTCATAACAGATCTGTCTTATCTGTAAGATACAATGTAGCCTGGAAATCAGAAGAGATCCTGGGGGTTGGAGAAGTGGGCATCGCTCTTGTTTTCAGATAAGATTTTGTATTATGGGAAGTCGCTTTTCCCAGACGACTGAGACTAAGCAAAGGTTCTTTCCATGCAGATCAATATCGTCACTGGCCCTAAGCAGCAAAGAAATGTGTTTTTTCCCCACCATCCACACCTAACAAAGAAGAGCAGGGAAATAGGAACAACTGATGGATCAGAGTCACCTGACCGGTGTCTGAGAAACATTAGCATAACTTTCAATACTCTTAGATTTCAGTGAGAGAAACGTGAAAATATTTTTCCCACCAGAAAGACACATTTTACAATCAAAGTCTGATACCAGTATCATAGCTCTTCCTGTCTCTTGATTCTTTTGATTTCCATTCTCTCATCTGGAGGAGACTGTGGAAAGTGCCATGGAGCAGAGAAAGACAATCTGGTCTTAAATCCCATCTCTGGCCCTAGTCACAACCGCCATGGGGCTTAGTTTCACATCTTCTGCAACCTTAGTGATATTTGGTGCTTGATTTATTGATATTTATATATTGATATGTATTTTGTGGTTCTTCTCTGTGGTTCTGACGATTTTGGCCAAATATATTTTGAGACTATGAGTGTGTTCAAATCTAGAGTCGCTACATCTTCCTGGTGAGCTGAATGTATCATCACTTTGTACCGCATCCTTTACCTCTAGTAATTCTATTTGTCTTGAAATCTATTTTGTCTGATATAAATAGAGCCACCCAAGCTTTTTATTGTTGATTGGTCTAGTATTTACCTTGCCTTTTTCCATTCTTTTACTTTTATCCTTTCATATCCTTATGTTTCAGTGTGTCTCTGGTGATCAGTAAGTAGCTGTTTCTTTGTTTTTTAAAGATTTTATTTATTTATTTGACAGAGAGAGACAGAGAGGAGCACAAGCAGGGGGAATGGGGAGGGAGAAGCAGGGAGCCCGATGCGGGGCTGGATCCCAGGACCCTTGGGTTCATGACTTGAGCTGAAGGCAGACACTTAAAGACAGCCAACCAGGCACCCCAATAAATAGCAGTTTCTTAAAAAAAAAATTCAGTCTTATCAAAGTGAAAAGTTAATCAATATCTCTACCCTTGTCCTAAACACAGAACCTTAGAATGTCCTAACTCCCATCATCTTTCTTGACATATATGCTCTTTGATCATATCTTTTAGTTCCACCATTTTGTTTTGAGTGTTGTAACACATGCTGTGTGCACTGCCTCGGTTCCCCTTCAGGATGGAGTGGCTCCTTCTGCCAGATGCTGGGAGTGTTGGTGCTGATGGCTTTCAACTGAGTCCCTCATTGGAAATTGTTATCAGCAGAAGAGAATGGCCTTGCTCAAAGCTGAGCCCCTACCCTCTCCCCAAACACCCACCTTTTGCCTGTTATCTAAGCCTAGTTGGTGTGGGTGTATGGGGGGATAAAGACCCTCTTCCCTAAATGTGGGACAACTCTGATGGCCAATCCAGACCAGAGCTCTCTGTGGGATCAGATGATATTTTGTCGTGACTACATCCAATTCAACTCCTTTCTCTGCAGTCCTACTTCCTCGAGAAAGGGTGTTCCACCCTAGAGAACTCCTTCGAAAACATCCTGCGGCAAATCTCAGATTCACGGTCATTTCCCAGGGAATCCCACTTAGGTTAAGTGGCCACGGCCAATGTTTGTTGGGACTTACTCATGCATTTTCCATTTGACTTGCTAATAATATCTTTTGTGTCTGGGATCAATTTCCTTCTGCCTGAATTGTATCCTTTCAAATCCCTTTGGGCAGAATCTGTAGAATGAATGTCTTCATTTTGCTTTGTTCTAAAAGATAAAATTAACGAGTATGGAATTGGTCATTTTTTCTTGCAGCTCATCGAAGATCTACTATTTTCTGATTTCCTTTGCTGCTATGGCAAATTTAGCTGTCAAACGACCTGTCACTTACTTGAAGGTAGTCTGTCTTTTCTCTTGGTCTACTTTCAGATCTTCTTTTTGTCTTTGATCTGTAGTTTCACCATAGTGTGTCTATGGGAGGATATGTTTTTACTTCCTTGGGTTCACTGAGCTTTCATTTCTAGACGGCTGGAGATGGAAGTCTCTTGAGCCTTTATTTTCACTTCTATAAAATGGCGATGCTGATAATTTCTGTGTCAGTGGGTTTGCTGAAAGGCTGACGTGAGACAATGCACGTTTCCTACAAGGCAGGATTTCTCTAGTTGTTTTTCACTGAATTAGGTATCTTTCTGTTCAGGCTTCTTCAAAAGGTCCTGTGACTAAACAGATTTGGGAAGTGCTAGTTACTGCAGACTCTCTTGGAGGGTGGCAAGCTCCTTGGCATCATGAAAGCCCTGACAAGTCCTGCAGTATTCTCCATATTCACATATCCTCAGAAAGCCTTTGTCATAAACATCTGTTCACAGCTCCTATTTCATGGAACACAGTTTGGAGGAATATTGTATAAAACACGATATGAAAGACTGCATGTATAAAATATTGAATGGGATGTTTTATTTAAGGAGAGAGGAGTATTTCCCCTTCACAGTCAAGGGTTTTCTATTGAGACAAAAATAAACGGCTATATCACGAGAAGATGGTGGCTCATGAATGCGTTGTTACAGACCATCAGATTCTTAACCTGCTGTTAGGGATGGTGCTCCCACCTCCCTTGTGGTGAAGCCACAAGGCAAGAAGGGCACACTGAGTATATGGAATCCAGGTCACACACACACAGGTGTCCTTCTGCGTGAAGGACACAGTGCTGCTTTCTCCCCCAAAGAGCACTGTTTGGACTCGAGGGCTAATTTTCAAGAAGTTTATAACCTAAGAAGGTTACAGGTGTCGATTCTGAAGGAATAGTTTTGATGTTCATGCTGAGTTTGAGTTTGGAGATCTTCACTCAGCAGAGAGCATTTCTCCTGAGAGAGACGGGAGAGAGTACGGCATCTGTGACCTCTTGAGATTGAGGCTGAGATCCCAAATGGTCAGATTTCAGAAAGGAACCTATCCAATGTCACTGTAGGGCCTCCGTGTGTTGTCCCTCTATTTTTTTGAGAGAAACGAGAGGGGAGGGGCAGAAATTTGGTCTTAAGTGTATGGAAGAATGAGGCTGCAGGACAATTTTCCTACCAGAGGAAGAGGAACGTATGTATCTACATATTTGCCAAGTTGGTGTAGGTTCTTTAATTTCTTTACCCAAGGGGTTTCTGGAGCACGCTCTCGATTTCCTTGGTCAGGGCCAGGAAGAACATTCCTAAAGTGCTGTTTGCCCGTGCAGCCCCGGCGCACACAGCTTCTGGAGTCCGGTCTGATCTTCCTGAAAACTAAGACTGAAGCTCCTTCTTGTTGCCCCCAGCTCTTGGGAAGACCTCGCCTGGGGCAGGGGTGTTTACAGCCATCCCTAGGAACTGACAAAATGTGGGTGCCGGGGTGGGCTCTTCTCCGGGGCTTAGAGTGGGCCTCTCATTTGATATTGTGCACACCTGCCTCAGAGGGAGCCGAGCTCCTGGATAAAAGTGCATGTTTCTAGACGCCATGCCAGACCTTTCCAGAGTCTCAGTGCTGTCCATTTCCCCACGTGTTTATTAGGACATTAAAGCTCAAGTTCGCCGGAGGGGCGACCCTGCACACGATCACTAGAAATGGCTGTGTCTCAGGTGTCTTTGCCTGATTTTTCGCGTAACAAAACACGAGTCCTCTCTCTCGTAAGCTTTGGTGGCCTCTCAGGGTCCGCTCACTCTTGAGTTCTCAAATTTAGGGTTTGCTGGATATGCTCCCTTCTATGGCCTTCGGAGCCTACCCGGCCAGTTTGTTTGTGGGAACTGGGTTGATATGGGCAAGGAGCAAATGAATATAATTATTAGGAATCATACATTCCTAGAAAATGGTCTCTGTAGTTTTCAAAGCGCTTCCCAAACCCAAGTCACGAGTGCATTATTCACTGGATCCTCCCTATGAATCTGCAAGAGAAGCAGAATAAGGATCAGTAGTCTCCTTTGCTCAACTCGATTGAATGATTTGTTCAGGCTCCTGAGTGTGGACGGACGGTGGGGGAGTGGGATTCAGAGTCTGAGGTTTCCTCCCGCCCACCCTCCCTTCTTCCTCTCTCACCCGCACCCGACGCTCCCTGCCTCCTTCAGTTCTCCCGTCAGGTTCTCGCTGCTGTTTTCACGAACCCGTGTCAACCAAGTGGATTCTATGTGGGGGTTCTGTCCTGGCCATTGTGGACCAGGTTCCCTTTGCTCTCCTGAAACACTGTGGCAATTTACTACTTTACCGGCCTGAATGCTGGCCTGCCCGTCCCGACTGTGTGCACTTGGGTGTCTGTATCTCTGGAGGAGAAACGTGGTAGCAGAATGTTTTGCCTAATCAGGTTGTCTTGTGATCATTTCCTTCACTTTACCGACATTTCTTTCTTTTTTTTTTTTAATATTATTTATTTATTTGACAGAGATCACGAGTAGGCAGAGAGGCAGGCAGAGAGAGAGGGGGAAGCAGGCTCCCTGTGGAGCAGAGAGCCTGATGCGGGGCTCGATCCCAGGATCCTGAGATCCTGACCTGAGCCGAAGGCAGAGGCTTCAACCCACTGAGCCACCCAGGCGCCCCTTTTACCGACATTTCTAACTCTTGACTTTCTAAAGCTAAAAATAACATACACCAGTAATTGTGCCACCTGGAGGCAGGGGTACACCTGTTCTTCTCTTCTCCTTCTCGTTTCCCCCTCGGACACACATACCTACCACCAGAAAGGGAGCTGTGTCTATGTAGTCTGGCAGAATGGTAAGGGAAGATAGTTGCATAATTTGAACCCGCAAATGTTTTTAACTGAGATAATGAGCAAGTTGCTGTTCTGATTACCCAGCACAGAGAGAAGAGTTTTCCAATTCTACAGTTAATTTGAGCCACGCAGATAGCTTATTCTCCAGAATGTTTCCAGCACTAAATCTGAAATGATTGTCTAAACTCTGGGATTCTCTGAGTAACAACTTAACGAGCTCTTCACCTTCTGAAACCTATAGGCACAGTGAGGAGGAAAAAAAGAATTTTTTCCTTCTATTAGTCTTTTCACTTTTAAAAGTCTGTGTGATGCTTTATCATCTACCCATATTTTCTGGGCACCTACAGGGCTTTGGGTATGGAGATTGGGTAGAATCACAGAGCACAGACATAGGAGATTTGTTCTGCTTTCAGAGAGTTTCAGAGCATTACTCTGCTAAAGTGTGTTTATTCTTCAAAGCTACTGTTTTTTCTTCCCCCAGCAGTGGGCAAGAAGGCATTTCTTACTCCCTTTAAGTCTTTGATCAGAAGGTCCTCAAGGTGAATGACAATATATTCCCTTCTAACTGCGAGTACATGTGAGCAGTCCGGGGCCCACCAGATGCCTGCTGGTGGGCCTCAGCAGGGGCCCAGGGCTCGGAATGAGCACCCAGGGCTCGGAATGAGCACTGGGCAACTGCCGAGTCTAAAAAGAAGCCAGTGGCTCTGTTCCCCCTGCCATGCTGTGGCCCTATCTCCCCTATGGCACTTTGGCAGCAACATGGCAGCCACGTGGGGCCGTGTCCTGGACCTTCGGCTTCCAAGCGGAGTCCTCTCTTCGTCACACCCAGGCTCTTGGATGAGTCATGGCGCACAGAGAACCTTTGTTGGGATATTGGGGTTGGTTTGGTGGAGTCTTGACCAGAGATCGTGCTGTGTTTGTCAGTCCTTAAGCAGGAGAGGGAGGAAGCCAGCCTTTCCTTTGGTTATCTGAATAGACCGATTCCCTGGAAGGTTCCGAGGCTAATTGTGGTGAAACCGTGCCAGGTAGACCCCTTGCATGCCAACCATAATTAATAGTAGTACAGTCTTCAAGGCCATAATGCTCATCAGTTATTAATTAGCAATTCATTTTGTTGAATAAATAATATTTATGATGGATGACAGAACTTGTAATTGGGCACTAGAAGGGGCCCTCCTGGGACCGGCTTCCCAGCCAATACTAACCACGACATAGGAATGAAAAACACAGAGGATCATTCGGGAAAATCCACGTTAAACAAAGGTGACACAGCCAAGGTATTCCTCTCCACAGGAGGAAAGCCCATCCCGAGAGCTGGATGCGTGTCCCGGGCCAAAGGGAGGTAATCGTTTCTGGCCAGGCGGCATTGGGGTTTTCTATTTCCTCTTCAGCTTGTAATCAGCCACCCTATTTTCTTTCTTTTTTTTTTTTTTCCCAAAAGCAAACTGTCCTTTGCCAGACAATTCTATCGACTTTGAATTACTCCTGTGATAGAGCCTTTCGAGGGATGTCATGACAAGTGCCCACAGACTTGGGGGGGGGTGGCAAAAAGTGCTTTTCCGAAAAGGTAATGATTGAAATTTTTATTTGAAATGATTCCTTAGATTGAATTCACTTTAGATTAACAGATTTTCCTGCCCAATTGATTTTCTGGCATCCATTCAGTGATCCAGCAGAGATAAAATGGGGGTTCACTGAGTCCATGACTCGGAGGAAACTGAGAGCCTGGCTGATAGAATGAGCAGAGCTTCTTCCTCGCCCGCTCAGTTGGAGCGGGGCACCCGGAGCTGGTCAGCTGCTGACCAGATGCTGCCTTCAATTACTATTCCAACCCTCAAAGACATTTATCGCTCACTCTCAAAAGCTGAGCAGCTGAATAATAAAGGGAAACACTAAAGCCATTTTTTTTTCCCCGAGAGCGTTTAGAATGGCCAAACTGCTTGAAATAAATTAGCACGATAAATAAACATAGTTTGTACAGTATCTGTAAAACAAATTCCTAGTCTTGGGAAAATAGACCAAGTAAGAGCTTGTATTTAACAAGCACAAGCAATATGTTTCATTAAGACAGGACTTTTTTTTTTTTTTTTCTTTCAATTTAAAAAGGGTTAATAAACTCTAAGGTATCCTTGCCGGTCAAACAGGTCCTGCACCATTTTAAGGGAAGTAAGAGCCTACAAAGGAGACAGTTAAAAAGAAACCGAGAGCTGTGTTGTAATGCTAACAGGCAATTAACAAACTCATGGGTGTTAATTATCTTCATACTGTATCATGTTCAATTAGCTTAGTCTCTGCAACAAAGGCAACGATGAACAATTGCTTTGATAGGCGTACAGTACTTCATTTGTAGTTAATCGGTTTAAGCCCTGCGGTTGCTAGGTTACCTTGGTCTCCAGAGGTAAAAAGCTGTACAGATGCACTATGTTTAAATGACTACAGAGAACTGTTTAAACTCAAACCATGTATAACTCTTTATTGATTTTTCGCAGAAGATCTCAGCTCTGATGATAAGGTTTTGATATATTTTCCTGCTACAGCCAGTTCCTTGGAGTATTGCAGAAAAAAATCTGTCAATATGCTTCTATTATGATCTCTTGATCTGTGCCTATAAAAACCTTTAGCCACAGCCCTTATTATAAATAATGGAAGAAGCAATATCTGATTTTTTTTTTCCCACACTGTACTACACGAAGGTTTTTTTTCTTCATTGCCTTTGGATCCAAATTACAGGACTTCTTTCTGTACCTGTGCTCTAAAATAATAAAGAAGAATTTCGAGCTCTAATTAATTTGATTGACTCTCAGCAGGACAGGATCAGCTGTAGCATCATGAACTTTAACAATAACTACCAACTGATGGGCAGTTCACATCAATAAGACCATCGCTAGCCTCTCTCTCACCTGTCACCAGGCGGGGAGTGAGCAATAACCAGCCCCCCACAGATGCTCCCTGCTTAGCGCTTTCTGCCCTATTAGCAATTTATAATGGTGATCAAGAAACAGTCAGCGGCAAATCAAGACAACTGTCTGGCTGCCTGTTTAATTGGCCTTGTTTACTTTTTGATAAATGGCTCGCGACTACTATAGGCCTCTGTATTTTGACTTTTAATAGGCCACAGTGATTAGACTACCAACAGATACTAGGTCAAAACCGAGGAAAGGTGCAAAAAATGTTAATTAATATCAATAATAGGCAATTATTAGCCAGACAGAAGGACCTACTAGCTGCGTGCTCTAATGGCTCAGAGCTAACTGGAAGAGAAGCACTGCCAAATTAGCATAACTGTATGCAGACTGCACGGTGGATCCTAGCAAACATCTGTTATGTTAGTAATTCAAATAGAATTCCTGCCTTTGGAGTGATATTCGCAGAGTCAGCAATCCCTCTTGGCCATTTCAAGGCACTAACAATACCCTAGTGACCGGTGTCCTTCCAAATGGGCTGTGTTTCAGGCTAAGAATTAAATTGCACCTTTTCTTTGGAGTTGTGCTATCCAGAGCTTAAGGGGGTCCCTGTCCTCTGGCCAGCAGAAGGTGGAGGAGAAAAGGTTTGCAGGGAAGCCATGCTGACCTTAGAGGGATGTGGGCTGTGGGCCCAGCAGACTCAGAGCGGAGATACCAGCTTTCCACGGTTGCTGTTTCATAATTAGCACCAAAAATATGGTTATGTCCAACGCCTCGCGTGAAATGCTGTATATAATTCTCACAGCGTGATTCTTTGTTATTCATTCCTAGAAGTGTGTGTGTTTGGGAGCACAAGGATAAAAGGCTGACAGCATGTTTGCAAGCGTACAAAGCAGTAAGATGGAGTAGCAGTTAAGACGATGAAATAACAGGAAGTATGAGTGTTATTCCCTACACTTGTTATTGACTGTCAGGTCGCCTTGGGCAAGATCCAAATGATAGGCAAAGAACGTTAGAACTGGAAATGATTTAGAGATTCTGAAGCCCACATTGAGAAATTGAGATCCAGAGAGGTCAAGAGACTTGGTTTGGGCCGCCCAACTAGGAAAAGATGCAGGTTTTCCTGACTTCCCCACCCAGCGCCCTTCACCTGACCTTGCTGCTTTCCTAAGAAGCTATGGGTTTCTGTCTGTAATTAGTGTCTGGTAGATATTTCCAAAAGGCACGTTTGAAACGTAAACGTGGAATATGTGCAAAGAAGTAATTCCGCCATGTGAATGTATGACACCTAGGAAATAGTATGTTATCAAACATGCTTTATTTTTAGGATTTTAAAAAACTTGCTTATAAAATTCTGAAATCTCCAACCGCCTCTTGAGTTGTTTCACATTTTAATGTCAGGCCCAGATTGATTTTTTTTTCCTTTTTTTTTTTTTTTTTTGGAGAAGGGTGGTTTATAATTATGTTATCCCTTGTTTTATTTTGAGCTTGCTTTCTTATACATCTTGCTCGAACCAAACGGGGCAAGGATCTGCGTGTGGTGCCCTTTTTCTTCCCCACCAGAGGACTGACATTTAAGACCCATTTGACTAAACAGTTTCAAGATCTTTAAAAAAAAAAAAAAGGTGTGTGTGTTTAGGGGGGACAGAATCTGCTTCAAAGCTCGAACCTGAATTGAGGGTTATAACTGCCTGAATTTTCTCCTTCTTCTCCCTACTCTCTGACACTGCCACCCCCAACTCTCCTATCTCCTGCCCCAATACTAAGGAAATCTCTGCAGGCTGCAACTCTTCCCCCAATAGTACTGAACCATTCATCCTTTTTAGTACTGTAGTGTCAAAGAAATTGGAGTTACTTTTTCATCTCTAGTCCTGCAAAAATACTTTGGAAATCATGTGGTTTTGCGTCTATGAGGAAACTATTATGTAAGCTTAAAAACCACATTTTCAAATAATTCATTTCTGGGAATAAAATCTTTTAAAATGATGGAAATATGACACTTCAGTTTTTCATTTCTTACCCTTCTACTGAACAAAAGTATTTGTTGAGTCCTAGGCTAGGATGTAAAAGAATCCTAAAGATAAAGCTCAGGAGAGTGTATTTACGAATTATTTAGCTTCTACAGTGTGGATCTCTTTATTAAACATTTTAGAGGTGCCAGCCACTTACTTCTCCTCACAACCCAATGAAATAGCTGCTAAATTCCCATTTTATGAATGAAGAAAGAGGCTTACCGAGTTGCTATTTAAGTTTAAAAACTTAAGACTTTGTAATATAAATTATTTTCTTTTTTGGAGGATTTTAAGGATTTCTTTAATTCTTCTGTATTAAAAATATACTAGGTAATGTCTTTTTAAAAAAGTTTGAGAAGCAACAAGGTGGTTCACTTCCTAGTTTTCTCAGATGTTACCTTTTCCAGAGTGTATATTAACCATATGTACTGTAACATTCTAAACTTTGATATTCTAGAGTGAGAGAAGTTATATTTTCTTTTATTTATCAGGGTTTTGGCTATTTTATTCCTGTAAACTCCTCGCATTGTGGTCTATTTGCTGCTTAATTTGCTTAATTATTCCATCAACTCTAAGATGTTCCGGATAACAAGATATACCATTAGCTCATTCATCACAAAGAAAAAATGCTGCCGGGCACCTGGGTGGCTCAGTCAGTTGAGCAGTTGACTCTTGGTTTGGGCTCAGGTCACGATCTCAGGGTCGTAAGATCGAGTCCCAAGTCAGGCTCTGCACTCGGTGGGGAGTTTGCTTGAGGCTGTTCTCTCTCTCTTTGCCCCTCCCCCACTACTCATGCTTATTTTCTCTCTCTCTCTCAGTAAATAAATAAATCTTTAAAAGAAAAAAAAGTGCTGCCAATATTTTTTCTGGGCCATCAAGAGCATTGGTGATACAGCATTTCTTTGAAAGTGCTCCACTGTTACCTCTGGAATTTTCTTCCATGTCAATAATATCCATCCTGCGAGTTTTTATGTTGGTGCTTTTAGTGTTCTCACATCAGCACAGCATGACAATTGTGTCAAGACTATAGCCGAGCTGCTGCTGCTGCTGCTGGTAGAGCACCTCTGCATTTCAGAGATGTTTAAGTGTGCCCCCCAGAAGAGCACATTTTAGAGTCCAGAAGATATGTTAGTACACCCACCAGTTAGTTATCTGTCAGAATCCAAATACTGATAGTTACGTAATTTTCAGAGAATTAATTCTAGCCTATTAAGAAGACATGTGGTCACAAATGTTTTTCTCATAGCAGTGTTTATAAGACAAGCTGTCGGTGGTGTTCTCATCAAAACAAAGCAAATAGGAGAAATCCCGAAAATTCTCTCCTCTGTATGCAGCTGGCTGTGAGACTAGTAAATAGTCTTTGGGTTTCCTTTATGTATTTTTTTTTTAAGATTTTATTTATTTATTTGACAGAGAGACAGAGCTCAAGTAGGCAGAGAGACAGGCAGAGAGAGAGGAGGAAGCAGGCTCCCCACCGAGCAGAGAGCCCGATGTGGGTCTCAATCCCAGGACTCTGAGATCACGACCTGGGCTGAAGGCAGAGGCTTTAACCCACTGAGCCACCCAGGCGCCCCTCCCTTATGTATTTGTTCCTACGATTAAACTGTAGGATTTTTAAGAGCCGAATTCCATGTGTGGCCAATTATACCTTCAGTGCTTTAGTTGTGTCAAGAGCACCACCATGGCCTAGGAATGGAACAAGTTTTCTGTCTAGCTTGTTGGAGCCAGGACCACCTGGAAAATATCCTTAAGAAGTCTGGAAAGCTGGATTCTTGGACTTCAGTGGGTATCAGAGTATCTGTCTATAAGGGAGAAGCCCCTAATTCTGAATGCACCCATGGGCCTGATGTGGGCATCAGTCTCTGTTTTTAGTGATGTGCTGCAATGTGTAGAACCTACTGTTCCAGAATCTTCTACTTTGTAGTATGCCTAGGCTTAGTCCTAGGTCACATTATCCTATTTTTTTATTCTTGATGAATGTTAGTACTTGGATAGAGGTTGACATTTACTGAGCTGATTTCTGTTCAGGCCTAACATGGCCATGATGGCTAATAATGGGCTGGTAGCATTCCTCGTAGGAAGTAACATAGTAGTCAAGAGCCAGGGTTGTGCAGTCACATAGGCCTGGGTTGGAATCCCAGTGCAGCCACTTACCCACTAGCTATGTGATCTTGGGCTTCGGTTTTTTCATAAGTAAGATTGGGGGGCCATCATACCTACTCCACATCTGTTTGTAGGTATCTGAGAAAACATGTGATCTATGTTGTCTGGTTCCTAGATGTAGTAAGTGCTCATTGGCTTGATGGCAGTCATTGACATGCTTATTACCATGATTTGTAGCTTCTGTCATGCTGTGGGGACACCTGGACCATCAGAGGTGATTGATTCTCCAAAACTCTTCTCTATGAAGGGCAAACGTCTTTAGGAACCATTTCTAACCAGAGCCCACTGCTTTCCCAATCCCCTCGCCTTGTTTGGAGTCTTAGTCTCTAAATAGACATGAGTCTTCTGCCCCTACGCCTGAATTGCATCCATTCCTGATGTCCTGAGTGTATTGATCTGTTGTCGATCCCCTGCCCGGGATATGTCCTCTTAAACATGGCATGGCGAGGTGAGCATCAGGCAGAAGTTGGGCAGCTTAGATCCTTGTTGTTGTGACCATATAGCCATGTGACTTCCCTCCATAAAATTATTCCTCTGTGGAGTTACTTAGTAAGGCTAATGGCTCATTCTAGGTACCATGTAGTGAGCATCTCTTCAGTGCCATTCTGGTGTTGGTGATGTTCCGTGATTAATCTTGAAGCCCTGTAAAAATCTTGCAAAGCAGTTATTATTCTCCCTGTTTTAGAAATGGAGAAGATCAAGCTCAAGAACCTCCACTATGTTCCTACTGCTTGTGTGATTTGGGGCAACATAATGAACCCTTTTGAGTCTCAGGCTCCTCAGCTGGAGATCTGAGGAGCTCCCAGTGGCTGCCTCACGGGCTTGTGGGGATGGGAGGAGATGACGTGTGTAGGACTCTTGATACCGTCACAATGCAGCAGGTGCTCTAGGAATGTCTAGAGATAGGACTTGTCAAAAGTCACCTTGCTAGAGGGAATGAGCCAGATTTTAGTCCGGGTCTGTCTAGCACTTTGGTCATATGTGAGAAAGTACCCCATGAGGACCCTTCTGCCTGGCGTAACCCTGGAAGAGGGAGCAGCTGTCTCCTCCTCCCCCTCACTCTTGGGGGTTCCTCTTTCTCCTCTTCTCCCTTCTGGACTGTGACCTGCACCCCCATACCCCACTGGTCACATGGGAGGACCATATGCACTGGAGAGAATTTTTCTTCTCTTAAAGGCTGCGAGCATGTCCTTAAAAAAATTATGGTAAAATCCCCCTAACATAAAGCCTACTGTTAGCAACAGTCAGTACATTCGTATCGTTGTACCCCGTATTGTACCCTGTATCGTTGTCCTAGTTCCAAAACATTTTCATCATCCCCAAAGGACAGCCCTTACAATGAGCACTTGCCATCCTCCTGCCCACCCTTACCCTCATCCTTTGACAACTACTAATCTGCTTTCTGTCTCTACTGATTTGTCTATTCAGAATATTTCATATAAAAGGAATCATGATATGTGGCATTTTGTGACTGGATGCTCCTGCTTCACGTCAGAAGACTTGTCTGTATCTTCTCCCTTTTTTTTTTTTAAAGATTTTATTTACTTATTTATTAGGAAAGAGAGAGAGTGAGAGAGAGCAGGTCAGAGTGAGAAGCAGACTCCCCATGGAGCTGGGAGCCCGATGTGGGACTCGATCCCGGGACTCCGGGATCATGACCTGAGCCCAATGCAGTCGCTCAACCAACTGCGCCACCCAGGGGCCCTGTATCTTCTCCCTTATCCACACCAGCTTCAGACGGACAGTGAGGAGAGGTTGCCAAGTGTTTATTTTCAGCACCTGTTCTTGCCCCCCTGCCCCCCACTCCCTGACTCTCACCACCTCAGTAGCTAATCAGCTTCATCCTGACAAAGTTGGCTCTTTTGGGGACCTTGGGGAAGGCGCCTTCCTGCCAGGTGCTGGATAGTAAGCCTATCAAACATGGCAGAATCTGCTCTTCCACAAGGATGGTCTGTGGTCTTTGCTTCTGTAGGCTGCCCTCTCCCAGGAGCAGTTTGCTATTCCTTTCAGAATGATGGGATTTAAGATGTCTCATGCAGGGCAGGGCCTCACAGTTTATGTAGGAGCCTGGGCTAGCCCACATGCTACTTAATAATTTTATCAGGAAATGAAGAACTTAGATGCTATCCCTGGAGAGGATAGCTAGGAGAAAAAAATAGATAATCCACAGGGTTTTCCAAGTCTAAAATGCTACTTAATCGAATAGCTATTTTTCTAATAAGGAATGATGGACACTGATTTGCAGCATATTGCAGGGTACATAAAATGAACAGTAAAGGGAGTGCTACAGAGAGAATGGGTTGGCGACCGGAATCGAAGTCTCTGGTTCCTTTGCTAGTTGTACTTCTCACTGCAAGTGATGACGCTGGCGTTTTGGTTTTATTAAAATGACCGCAATAACAACCTAATATACGAAAAGAGCAAGAGGAATTGATGTTACAGGTAATGGTAGAAGGCGGGACTGGATGATCTCCCGAGGTCACCTCCAGTGTCCGAATTCTATGTGTCTTAGTTGTCTTTTAATTTCTTGGAGTTTTGAGGGAGAAGAAAGAGGAGAGCCCAGATGACAGGGGTCAGGGCAGCTTGTCATCTCTTTCCCCATATCGGCTCATGCATATTTTGTCTCGTGATTTCTGTTCCGAAATTGATTTATGGCAATCGCAGGGGGCAGAGAGGCATGTTCCAAGGCAGGGTTGGAAGTGGAAGAGAAAGGACCTTGTCCGAAGCTTTCTCCAAGTAGGTCATGCGGACAGAAGATTCCTTATTGGAAGAGAGAGGAATTCCCCACGGGCCTGTCTGCTCACTCGTGCTGGGAGCTCCATTGCTGTCAGTCAGGGGAGGGGAACCTCTGACTTCAAGACCTCTCTGGGGTATTGAGGGGGTTTGCATACATGTGTCAGGCTGATGACGGCGTATGTGACACAGAAACTGTCACAGAGCCAAGGTGGAAGAAGTGGAGGTGCCTGGCGTCAGTGTTCCGTTAGAGGGCATCCTGCCTGAAGGTCATATGTGGGGGAGGGGTGTGCACATGTAGAAGGGAGGGTAGGAGAGAATATCTTAATAAAATTTTTAGCTTGTTCATTTCACCCATGGTTCTGAATGAACACCTCCATTCACGTGCTTCATGTTACTGCTGAATGACTAGAAGCGGTTGACATCTGGAACCCCAAAGTCACTTTCGGCTGCCTATAAAACCACAGCAGTTGGTGGGCTGTTCATTAGTGAGCATGAAAAATGGCCAAATAACACCAGAGGATTGGTGCGTATCTACAATTTAAAAACAGATACGTGTGTTTCTACACGTAGGCATAGACATAGGTTTTAATCTCATTGCACAAATATGAAACCAAATTTAAAATGCATCAGGGATATGTGCTCAACACATTTAAATGGTCACCAACAGGCACCCAGAATTCTGTAATGATCTGTTCACATTTCAGTTTCCTAATCTGAAGAACTCTACTCAGTCCTTCTGAGTTTCTTACAGGGTACTAGTAAGTTGGAGAGATTTAGAGTTTTCTTGTTGTGCCGTGCTCTCCAGCTGTAACTTATTCTAAAACTGGATCTGTTCCAGGGTATAAATATTTGTTAATGAGTTTTGAAAGCTGAAAAACAAATGATGCTTAGGACTTTTTTATAACCAGCCCAGAATAGATTTTTAATGTGATTGGAAGTAGATTTTCAATATATGTGTACATGTATGTAGTTCTTGTGGAAAAGTTCATTCATTCGTTCAATAAATAAGTATGCAAAGTAGAAGATGTTGGGACATGATTACCTTGAAGGACTATCCTTCAAATTTAACTAAAACGATGGGTGTTTTAAACCTCATGACTGGCGTGTGGGTTTGGACTTCGTAGAACTCGCAGACATGATGTGCTAGAAGGGGATGATGGACTCACTCAGGGTTCTGGGAAGTACATGAGCTTTCTTCTCAATGGCTTCTGGATAGAGAGGATCATTTCTGGGAAGTTTTATATTTATACGTTTTGAGGAAATAGTTTTCAAAAATACAGGCTTCATTATAAGATCTCTTGTATTACTGATAGTGGCAAGGACTGGGGACATAACATTTATTGTGAAAAGATGGATAAAGATGTGATTCTTTAAAAACCTTGAGTATTTCTGAGCTCAATAACTTATTAATATAATGTGCAATTTTAATTTCTGATGTTCAAAAATGCTTATTAGGGAATTTCTGATTAACTTTGTTAAGAGAAAATGTGTACTCAGGTTGGATTAGGAATATGTCATCTAGTAACACTGATTAAAATTAAGTTTATTCCTAAAAGCTCCCAACTATCAATTGTTAGCTTGGGTATGACTCTTAATAAATTAGATATATTGGGGCACCTGGGTGGCTCAGTGGGTTAAGCTTCTGCCTTCAGCTCAGGTCATGATCTCAGGGTCCTGAGATCAAGCCCCACATCGGGCTCTCTGCTCAGCAGGGAGTCTGCTTCTCCTTCTCTCTCTGCCTGCCTCTCTGCCTACTTGTGATCTCTCTCTCTCTCTCTGTGTCAAATAAATAAATAAAATCTTAAAAAAAATAAATTAGATATATTAACCAGTAAGTGGGATGAGTCTTTGTCGCATAATACATTTGACTTTGAGACTCTTGGTACCAAGCATCTGTGATCAGGGAAGGAGAGTTACTATGAGAAACATGGAGAAAAAGAATTTATTATAGAGATTAGACCTGACACAACTATGAGAACTGATGAAGATGCCTATTTTATCCAACAAAGATAAATTCCTGGATGGCATTATGTAAGCTGGCTTAGTTTTATGTTTGCCTTATTTTTCCAAATTGTTTTTCAAGAAAAATGTATTTGACTTCTTGAAGCTTTTTGGTTATTTGAACAAGTAAAGGTCTAATTTTTCTAGTTAATTTTTTTTAAAGATTTTATTTATTTATTTATTAGGAAAGAGAGAGACTGAGAGAGAGAGCATGAGAAGGGAGAAGGTCAGAGTGAGAAGTGGACTCCCCACAGAGCTGGGAGCCCGACATGGGACTCGGTCCCAAGTCTCTGGGATCATGACCTGAGCCGAAGGCAGTCGCTCAACCAACTGCGCCACCCAGGCGCCCCTCTAGTTAATTTTGTTAATATTTTTTCTGTTTATTTTTACCTGTTTGCAAGAAATTTGTGAAATAGTCAACGTGTACCTGTCACAGATGAAATACTCTATAATAGTTAATGTCCACAGTACTTCATTATCTTTTAGTTTATATCTCTGTTTGTTTGTTATTTGTTTGCTTACATCTCGATTCTTTTTTATAAAAGATTTTATTTATTTATTTGACAGAGAGAGAGATCACAAGTAGGCAGAGAGGCAGGCAGAGAGAGAAGAGGAAGCAAGCTCCCTGCCAAGCAGAGAGTCTGACATGGGGCTCGATCCCAGGACCCTGAGATCATGACCTGAGCCGAAGGCAGAGGCTTAACCCACTGAGCCACCCCCGCACTCCTATATCTTGATTCTTAATGCTGGTGATTTGCCTAAGGATTTATTTATTGATCAGGACATGTTGTGTGAAGGACATTTATGTTCAAAATTGAAAACTGGTGGTCTAGACACACATTTGATATAAATACCATTATTTACTTTGTCAAAGGCAAAGCTTCTTTCTTGAACAATTAAATAATATTAATAAAATCAAAAAAATGTTTTATGATATTGCTATTCTTTCCCCTACTATGACTCTCATTTAAGATTTTGTTTTCAGCCAGGTAACCAAGACAGTGTAATTCACCGAAGCGTAGTAAACGTTTATAATGTACAAAGGCATTGTGTTGGGTGCTGGGTCATAGTGGTGAATCACAATGGTTACGATACATCCTCATATGTTCTAAGCTATCTCTGCTTTTTCTCCCTTTATTAGGGTAGACTTCTTAGTTCAGATGAACTGAAATAAAAGCTTATTCATCGTGTGGACTCTGGTAATTGACCTGCCCAAGCTGTATCAGTGAGTGTGGTCATGGTTTTAGACCATGTTGGTTGGCTAAAGTAGAACTACATTTCTCAGAATCCCTTTCTGTGTATGATCCTGGGGGCAGGGTTGGCCACAAGAGAAATTTACCTGAGATTTGGAGGTGGAAGTGAAGCAGCAGCCATTCTCTGAAAGTCAGCATGGGACTCCCTTACCCCTCATGAATATTATCACTGGTCTCCATGTCGGCTCACCTGATTGGTATTAAGACTGAGCTCCTGCTAGATCTCTTCCTTCAGCTCCTCTGAGTCCTGGTCCAGGCACATGTGAAGGACATCAGCTTCTTTTTCAGTTCTCTGGCTTCATTGAGGTTGGAGGTGAAGAGAGACATGGAGGTTCCAAGGTTTTTTTTGTTTTGTTTTGTTTTGTTTTTTGTCTCCCCCTTTCCTGCTTCATGTGCAACTTTTCTTCCCAATTCCTGGCCCTGCAGACTACAGCAGTTGGTTTTGGGACCACCGCCAGATTTGTATAAACTTCTTTCCCAGCTCCCTCAACTGCATAATAAATACCCCATCCCATGTCACTCATAGTGGCCCTGCTTCCTTGATCAAACTCTCATGGAAACAGATACTCTGTACTGGGGGTATAAAAGTCAAATGTCCCAGTGGCCACATAGGTAACGTAAATGAGGGCAGCAGGTTTGTCATAAGAAAATTCATGCAGACTTCTCAATCTGTTTTTCTTTTTCCAGTCTTGGTAGAAATGTAGAATCAAAGAAATATACTGCAGAGTATGGAAAACAATAGTATGAACATACTGGTATGTGGTAACTGACCCTTGGTTGAGGATCAAGGAGACGATAGGGAGATGGGGGGATTGCCAAGCTGGAGAGGCTATACTTCAATCCAAGGGGAAGACACAACTTGGCTCCAGTGTATTGTTACCACATTTCAACAGCAATCCCAAACTGAATTTTTATTACCGATTTTCAGTGTGTTGATTAATTACACACACAATCCATAAGCCAACTATGCACATCTAGGTTGTATGTGGCAAGGGCTTCTCCTCTGAATGGGCAGACTGTTGGCCAAGACCCTGGGATGTGGATGGTGGGGCAAAAAAAGCAAAAGATTGTTGGGAGGAGAATGATCAAAGGATTAGGGAGGAAGGATCCTCAGTGGAGTCTACAGATGGATAGACAAGTCCATGGGAAAAATAATGATTTTTTTTTTTTGCTCTGTGTGCATGCGCGTGTGCATGTGTGAAATCATCTAATAAGAACTGTCACTTTCACAGTATTTGCATTATACATAGGGATTTCACATATGCTATTTCATTTATTTTCATTTCTATCTTATGTACTACTTTGGATGTGAATGAGATTAAGGATAAATCACTCTTGTTCCTGCCCTCAAGGGTTGCAATCCATGGGGGATACTAATATTTTCACATCCAACCATAAACCGAGAATGAATGTGACTAAGTGTCATGGTGGGGGGAAAATTTTTGACAAATGGAAATGGGGAATGAGAAGGTTCTGGGTGACACGAAAGTTTGAGCGGAGATACCATGGAAAATCTAAAGTTGACAATAAAATCTATGATGAGGAAATAAGTAGCAAATGTTCTAAAGTTCAAGTTCACTTGTGAATTCCTGAAACTGGGAGGAATCTTTAACCTGCCTTAATCAGTAGTCCCAATGCGATCAGTCAACGGCCTGCATTCAAGCAGCCTTAGTTTGAAGGGAAGGGAATTCGCACAACATCCCTGGGGAGCAAAGGAGTACTATACTTGGTCTGGAATTCAAGATCCAGAAATAAATGGCCAGATTTGTCTAGAGGGAAGACCAAGGTGCTCTTTCATTTCCTGATGTCCTACAAAAGACCTCACAAGAGACAGGAGAGGACTGACTCCCAGGGCTAGTCGGTTGCCAGAAAGGACCACAAATATATTTTCGAGAGTTTGAAATGTATAATTAAGTGGACTTTATTTATGTACTCAAGAAACTTTGAATCAAATCTGTGTCTCCTTTCTGCTTAAAACTCTTTCTAGTGTCTTAAAGTTCACCCTTGTCTGTGGCATGCTGTCACGGCCTGCTCTGATCTCTGAACTGCCTCTGGCTTCCTTCTCCAGCCTGGTTTCTGTCCCCTGTGCCCAGTCTCCCAGCTATGGGACACTTACTTTTGTAGCCATGAGGCATGACTTGCAGTTGTCGCGATATTTCACATGTCTGTGACTGGCTGCATTTTTTTGTAGGTTGTTTTTTTGTAGGTATGTCCGTCCTCTTTTTTTTTTTTTTTTTGGTCTGTCCTCTTGATGATCCTTCAAATCACCTCAAAATGTCTGGGCTCCCTGCGTCCCCAAGAAATCTTTCTCTGCTGACTCTGTACTGTATATAGTTGAATCTTCGTACTCATTGTGCCATGACGTAATTATTTGTGTAACATGTCCATTATTCATGTACAGTATTATATGCACTGACACGGTCACTCACCAGCTCTTTACTGAGTGGCTACTCTGTGTAAGGTCCTGTAGGGATCACTAGTAGTATAGTGGTCCCTACTATAGGGATATAGTAGTAAATAGGATAGATCACATTCCTGGACTCAGGAGACTTCCATTACAAAATGTGTGTTGAACGGAAATGAATTCATAGGACAACTTGAACTTTACGTTCAAATTTTATGCATCGACAAGACATTCACTTTGCTAAATCATAATTTCAATCTGTTTTAAATTTACTGTTTTGTGATCATGTGCTTCCCCTGTGTTGTTGAATTCCTGAGTAATGTGCTCACAGAGCCTATTCCTTCCACATTCTTGCAGTAAGGATGGTTGGCCATTGAGGGACTTTGTGGTTTTGTAGATCTTGGGTATTTGGACTGTCTTTCTACAAAGGCTTGGATGGAAGAGGGATCTGTTTGCAGCCTTGAGTACCGAGGTTCTACTTTTCTAATTCTCACCTGCCTTATTTTTCCTCTTTAGTATGTGCTATTTAACCCCTTATCTCCCAGGGTGCATCGGTTTGGGTTATATTCTATCTTACGTCTAGCATGAGTTGTAGAGCCATATCCCACCCCCCCCACCCCCAAATATCCTGAAACCTATTCGATTCGGTTCTGGTGCTTCTTTCAGCCGTTGGCCATTAACTCTATGATTCATTCTGGACAAAGGAAGCAGCTTTTCTCTGACTCTGCCTCCCTGCAAAATGTTGGTTCTGTCTGAGTCTAGCAATTTGATGTAGGGGACTTCTCACATTAATGTTGATGTCGATATTCATACAATGTCTTTTTCTCTCTCTCTTTCTTTTTTTCTCTTTCTTTTCTCGCCCCCTTTCTTTTCTTTTTCCTTTCTAATATTACTTGCTTGGCTACATCCTGGAATAGTATTTTTCAAACTGCAGGTCATAAAAATGACCATAACATGCATTTAATGTCATAATCAGCATTAGAGAATATGAGGAATAAAACAGAAAACATCAGAATGTGTCATGGGTAGTAAGGGTAAGTTTTTAACTTGTCATACATAGATGTACATGTATGTACTGGATTGTGATGGATCTCGTTGCATGGGAAATGGTAAAAAAAAGTCCAGAAACCATGGCCCTGGAACAATGCATGTACATTCTTGCTGTTTCAACTCTGGGTCTATAAAGGTATCTTTTTGCCAAGCATTTAAATTATTTTATTTGACTGCCTACACTGATTAAATTGAATAAGTGAGCTGGTCGCCATTTTTCTTTTTATTGTGAATGCACCTCTAAACTTGAATCTTTTAAGCTCTTAAAGATTGTACTTAGCAGAATATTTTTTTTGACAAGACCTTTAAATTATACTCCTTGTAACATTTCGGTAGTTCCCTCCCATTCTTCAGAAAGTTCTAGTTCCTTAGCTTTTCTCTTGACCAGGAATCTTTTTCAAGTTAAAATTTAGAGGAAGATTCAGGCAAACACCATTTAAAAATAAAAACAAGAACCAAAGCTAATCCTTTATCCAGCTTAATTGCTTCAGTTAGTAATCAAATTATTTTATGCCATATCCAAAATTATGTAGCAGAAAGATAGTGTTATTTAGTTGCTGATGACTTAAATAACATTTGTTCATAAATGAACTTTCACTCTAGACTAACAGTGAATAAACTGCTTTGATGCTTTTTAGAATAAACAATAACTCTAAAAGGACAAACTACTAAGGCAAACGTCGTAACAGGGGAAGCTTGGTTCTTGTATCGCATTTTGTTATTGTGAAAAATAAACATGCCTCTTTATAAGGTTCCTTAAAAGGGAACTAACAAAACAGAAGGTCCCAGAAGAGCTGAACATAGTGCAAATTTCTGAATGAATCTCTTAGGATTTGTTTTTAATCTGAATATTTAATAGCGTTGCATTGCAAAATTTGAATTATGCTACTCAATTTTAATGGTTAATCTGCTTTAGAAAATACACAAGCTTAATTGTGACATACGAAAGTCCTTATTTAGGGTAGATTTCTAATTTGAGTACTGTCGGCCCTGCTGTGTAAAGAGTCTCTTGGGTGCGGATTTTTAAGTGTGTGTGTGCGCCTTTACATCTCCCCGTGTAACCACTCCTTGGTGCCGCGTCCGCCTGGCTCCTTCTCGTAAGCCAGGAGCAGACAATAGATCCTTCCTAATGGAGTTGTGTACTTGCCATCTGTAGAAGCAGCTGCTGGCCCGCATCTGCACAATATGCTGGGCCGGGGAGCTCCGCTAATCTGCATAATAAGGAGGAGGCTCATTCCACTCCAGCTAATAATCACGAGCAATCGATGCACTTCATTCCCTCACTGCCGAGCGCAGCGGAGCAGGTTTCCTGCTCTGGGTAGACAGAGGTCAAGTGAGCCGGGATGGCTTGGGGCTGAGAAGCGGTCTGCTTACAATCTAATGTTGCTGTGGGCTTGTGGGGACTGACTTGGGTCTTTCTCTTGAGTCATGCTGGCACGTAATGCAAAATCCTGGGAATTGGGATGAAAAGGCGCTGGCATGTTATTAAGATTGGTAATCAGAAATGCTTTTGGAGCAATTAGAGTATTGACCAATTTGCATTTTAAAATGCTCCTTTTGTGGGAAAAAGGACTCAAGCAAATTTTTGGCTTAATGGTGAGCTACGTTGAGTCATTTGGCTTTCATTGATTTTTTTTTTCAATAGCTGTGCAATGCTGAGATCTCACTTTTAAGCTGCTAATACACATCCCCCCCAACTGTGAAACAGGCCAAGTATATGAATTAATGAATCAAATTTATATTTATTTTCATTTATCTTGTCAGGTTGAGATGACTCTCTTGGAGGCAGGAGAACCACTGGTAGAAAGGAAGATGACTATCAAAATCCTATATTTCTAGAATGGCTTAAAATCACTTTCTTGATTTTAAGAAATTTCTTGATTTCTTGATTTTCTTTATTTCTTGATTAAAGGAAATGCTAAAATGGCTTCATTTCTCTAAAAAAGTAATGTGCTTACAAATATGATTTGATTTCACAGAGTTGATTAAAAGTTAAAACATTTGAACTCAGGTGACCTAGATTGAGGACAATATTTTAAATCAAACTGTAACTGGCCATTACTTATAATGTCTTGTTATAAGAAGTGGTGAGACTACTTTGTCTAATTTCTTGCAGGAAAAATATTTGCATAATTCACCACCCGTCAATGAAGCATAGGGAAAAGAGCATTAATTTACGGAGATAGAACACTGGGGCTGAAGAAATAATTGCTTTCAACAGTAAACAAAGCAGCTTGCTTAGCATTCATTTCAACCTTTTAATCAACACCATTTGGTTAAATAAGATAGCAACTTCTCCTATGGTTTAGAAGAAAACTTTATTAAAAGTAATTCCCTTTAGATAGAATCAATATCAGTGTATGGTGGTAATAAGAAAAAGATCTGACGTTTCAGGGAAATATCTGTCAAATGTTTGCAATCTTGGTGCTAGAAGGCTAAAACGATGCCCCGGTTCCACGTGGCGCGCTGAGCACCCCTCCCAGCGCTGTGATTAAGTGAAGAGCAATGTACCAGGTGAGCTGAAAGCATTCTTCCTTGGTTTCCTAATTTTAAAGCCTCTGTACTCCCATTGATCAACAGACTGCCTGTATCTTCTTGAAACAGAAATGGCGAACTGCTCTAGAATCCCTCTAGAAGTCTTGCGAGCCATTGGCTCCACAAAGGAGAAAAATGATAGTCTGAGTTGGCTGCAAATGTGGAGTCCCTTTGTAAAAATTTTTTAGTAACTTCTCCAGAAATTAGAAAACAAAGGCCAGGGGTGGAGGTGGGGTGCGAAGCACTAATTACAGGCACAAACTTGAAGATCAGTCAGGGAAGAAAACATGTTGGTAAATGAAATCTCCAGCTAGATTTCATGACCCTATTAGTGTCCATACAGTGTGTATCACTCTCTGTAAATACTTGGTTCATTTATTTAGTTCATTTATTGTCTAGTCACCCATACCTGAATGGAAGCCCTAAGAGAGTAGGAACATTTCTTGCTGTATTCCCAACATCTAATAAGAAAATAAATCCTCCATAACTATTTTGCTGAAAAACGGGTGAAAGTTGTTGAAACACCTTCCTCCCTGCTCCCCAGAATGAAAATGTTTCAGGATCTTTTAAGAATAGATCAAGAGCATGATTCCTATATTTTAGGATATTTTTGTGCTAAAATATAAAAATATCCTAGTTGAACTTGGGCCACTGCAACCTCAAAGTCATGCCAATGAAAATCCATGAATCCACTGATAAAGTATTGGACTTTTCTTTCAGCTTCAGAACATAAGGCCTCGATGTAATACATGACTCTCTGTGCAATAAGAAAATTAAAAAAAAAAAGACTTTATTTCCATTCATCTCTTGTCAGAAGGGACTGGATGGATCTTAGAAGTGCTCTTGTATCATGGACACAATGGAATGAGTCAGTTCTGAGGAGCTTTTTCTGGGCCCAAAGATCCACAACATTTGCTTTCAACCCAGGCCAGTTCTAGGAGAGAAGGGCATAGTTTGGGGATAAATAATTCTTTCATTCATTCCATCCATCAATATCATTTCGGTACTTTATGTCAGGAACCTTTCTGGGTGCTGGATGCGCAAATGAAAGGATTCTTCTTTTCTATCTCTCTGAATCCTAGGAATGCATTCTGGAGAAACTTTATGCAGGGAGGGAGGTAAGGGAGTTATGAGATTTCATGATTTTATTTTATTTTATTTTTAAAAGATCTTTAAATGTATTATTTATTTGAGAAAGAGAGAGAGCGAGCAAGCACGAGCAGTGGGGAGGTGCAGAGGGAGAGGGAGATGCAGACCCCCAGCTGAGTAGGGAGCCCAGTGTTGGGCTTGATCCCAGGATCCCAAGATCATGACCTGAGCCTAAGGCAGAGGCTTAACTGACTGAGCCACCCGGGTGCCCCTCCATGATCTTATAAGGACTCGGGGTCCAGACTTGAACCAGGCTTATAGGGAAAGATGAAGTTTTTCATCACTGTAGTTAAGTGTCAACTGTCACTTAAAACCAAGCAAAATGGTTCTCAGTGAAGATTTTTTTTTTTATTATAGAGGGCTCTAAAACCTTTCCTGGGAATTTAAAATTCTTTGGTGGTTTTTGTGAGTAGGATTTTTTTATTTATATTTTTTAGTTGATTATTGATAATATACCTGACAGTTGTTGAAATGATTGTTTTCAAATAGTGTCCCTCATTGAACCCCATTGTTATTCTAACACTTGTAAGTTTTGTCTTGTTCTTTAGTTTCTAAGCACACAATCACATCAATAGTTAAGACATTCTATTTTTTTTTCTCCTAATATTTTGGATAGAAATTTCAGAATATTGTTAGGTAATAGTGGAATGATAGGCATCCCTGTCTTGAATCTTATGTTTTAGGAACATGGGCGATGAATGGTGATGGTGATGATGATAATAATAATAGCATCCATGTGCTGAGTATGGACCGTGTGCTGGAATTGTGGATTTGTCTAGTTCTCCTTTCGTTCCAATGCTTTTCGTTTCATGTATTTTGAATCTCTGTTAATAGGTGGTACACATTTAGGATTGATATGTGAGCTCGGTGTTTTGACCCTTTCGTGTTACGAAATGTCCCTCTCTGCTACTATTCCTTGTTCTGAAGTCTACTTTATTTATATTAATATAACCACTTCGATTGATTATTATGAGCTAGATATATATTTTCTACTCTTATTCTTTTAACATTCGTGTTTTTTTTTTTAAAGATCTTATTAATTTGACAGTGAGAGAGAGATCATAAGTAGGCAGAGAGGCAGGCAGAGAGAGAGAGAGGGATTAGCAGGCTCCCCACTGAGCAGACAGCTTGATGAGGGGCTTGATCCCAGGAGCCTGCGATCATGACCTGAGCCGAAGGCAGAGGCTTTAACCAACTGAGCCACCCAGGTGCCCCAAGATTTTATTTTTTTATTTGTCTGAGAGAGAGAGCGCACAAGCAGGGGGAGTGACAGGGAGAGGGAGAAGCAGGCTCTCCACTGAGCCGGGAGCCCGGTGTGGGGCTTGATTCCAGAACCCTGGGATCATGACCTGAGCCAAAAGCAGATGCTTAGCCAACTGAGCCACCCAGGTGCCCCACTTTAATTCTATTTTAAACTTCAGAATAAATTGTTATTTTTGCTTTAAACAGTTTGTTATCTTTTAAAGATGTTAAAATTTAGAAAAATGTCTTTTATACTTATCCACATATTTGCTGTTCTAACATTCTTATCCTTGTAGATCCAAATTTACATTTGTGTCATTTTCTTTCTGCCTGAAGAACGTTTCTTGTTAAAGGAATTTCGTTGGACATTACCAACCTGGCAATATATTTTATCAGTTTTGTTGGCCTGAAAAAGTCTGTGTTTCACCTTCATTTTTGAAATATATTTTTGCTGGTTATAGAATTCAAGGTTGACAGAACTTACTTTTCCCCATCAGTTTAAAGATGTTCTATTGTATTCTGCCTTACATAGTTTCTTTTTTTTCCTTTTTTGGGTAATATTACATTTTCTTTCTTTCTTTCTTTCTTTCTTTCTTTCTTTCTTTCTTTCTTTCTTTCTCTCTTTATTTATTTATTATGTTAAGTTAGTCACTATACCACACATCATTAGTTTTTGATATAGTGTTCCAAGATTCATTGTTTCTGACAAGACGTGTGCTGTAGTTCTTATTTCTGTTCCTCTGTTTGAACTGTTTTTGCTTTTTTGGGGGGGTTTTTTGGATTACTTTTAAGATTTTCTCCTATTAGTTATTTTCAGTAATTTGATTTTTGAGGTGTTTTGGTATAACACTGAACCATATAAATGTTAGGGATTATTATTGTATAGTTCTCTAAATTAATTTAGAGCCAAGGATATAAACCAGGTGGCTTTGCCCATTGCTTCATTATCTATTGGGGTGTATTGGTCATATCCACCTCTCAGATCCCCTATCTTGGAGTTCAGGAACACCGTAATCCTCGTGTTGAATTTCTAGGTTCTTCCTCCTTCTGCCTTTGTGTACGTGGCTGGCTGTGTCCTGATAACATGCACCAGTCCCAGTGCTCGCTGTAAAAATAATAATTATTTTTTGAGAGACGCAGCATCTGACCAGTAATAAGGAACTGGAAATAGCATTCTGGCTATGGAGTAGTTCACAGAAGAGCAAAGAAACAGATGCCTAGTTTTCCTATTTGCTAAGACATGACCAGGGGATAATATGGTTGGGAAGAAAGATCTTTCCACCTATTTTGAGATGTCCTTAGCACAGAAGGGCCCTTAATTTCATTGACTAACCCAGTTCCCTTGATCACGTGGAAAATCCTTTCAGAATCCAACTTGGATCCTGGTAGTTCTTCTCCTACATAATCTGGTGAGTTTTGTAAGTATTCTCTGTTTTCAGATGTAGTTTAGAGTGAATCTGGGAGAGGTTCTATCAGGGGCTGCCACTCATGTTCTTTCAAACCAGAAACCTCTCATCATACAGGAAGCTGTCCTGAGGTAGCTCGGGCCATGAAGTTTCTTTGTGTAAAACCAGATAAATCCATCTTTATTATTTAATGTTTTATTTATTTATTTATTTTTATTTAATTAATTTATTTATTTTTTAAAGATTTTATTTATTTATTAGGAAAGAGAGAGAGTGAGAGAGAGCATGAGAAGGGAGAAGGTCAGAGTGAGAAGCGGACTCCCCATGGAGCTGGGAGCCCGACGTGGGACTCGATCCCGGGACTCCGGGATCATGACCTGAGCCAAAGGCAGTTGCTCAACCAACTGCGCCACCCAGGCACCCCTATTATTTAATGTTTTAATCTAAAAATTATCATACAGTAAAATGGGGTTTCTCCCCCTTTTGGTATACGGTTCTATATCAGTTTTAATATGTGAATAGGCTTGTGTTACCACTACCACAGTGAATTACGGAACGGTGCCCTCATGCCAAAATACTCCCTCAGGTCCCGCCTCCATCCCCTCACAACCACTGAGCAGTTCATCACCATGGCTTTGTCTTTTCATGATGTCATACATGGTCTCATATAACATATAACCTTTAAATACTGGATTCTTTCACACAGTATAATGCCTTTGAGATTCATCCAAGTTGTTGCATGTGTTTTTAGATTTTGTTTTTGTTTTTTAAATTGGTGAGGACTCTTCCATTGGCTGGATGTACTGCAGTTAGTTTAACTGTTCCTCTGTTGAAGGATATTTGAGTTGTTTCCAATTTGGGGCAATTATGAACGAGCTGCTATAAACATTTGTGTGCAGGTTTTTATGTGAACATGAGTCTTCATTTCTCTAGGGTAAATAGGAGTGGGATTGTTGGGTCATATGGTAAGTATATATTTAGCTTTATGAGATGCTGCCTAACTATTTTCCAAGGTGGCTGTACCACTTTACATTCCCACCAGCAATGTATGAGTGTTTCAATTGCTCCGTGTCCAAACCAGCACTTGGTATTGTCAGTATTTTTTATTTTAGCCATTCGGGTAAGTGTGTAGTGGTATATCATCATGGTTTTAATTTGTGTTTTCCTAATGGCTGATGATGTAGAATATTGTTTCCTGTCCTTATATCTTTGGTGAAGTGTCTGCTCAAATATGTTGCCCACTTTTTCATAGGTTTGCTTGTTTTCATATTGTTGAATTTGAGAGTTCTTTACATTTTCTGAATACAAGTCCTTTGTCTGATATGTTTTATGAATATTTCCTCCCAGTCTGACATTTCTCTTTTACTTCTTTTAACAGTGACTTTCAGTGAACAAAAGTTTTTAATTTCAATGAAGTCCCATTTATCTGTGTTTTTTTTTTTTTTATAGATCATGCTTTGTCGTCATGTCTAAGAATTCTTCCACTAACCCTAGTCATGAAGATTTTCTCTTATGTCTTCTTTGAGTTGTTTTCTAGTTTTATGTTCTGTCTTTGTGCCTGTGACGTGACTTCAGTAAATCTTTGTATAAGGTGTAAGGTTTGGCTTAAAGTTCATTTCTTTGCGTATAGATAACCAATTGTCCCCATAGCACTTGTTGAAACCTGTGTTTATTGATCAGCTAGTGAATATGTCTATATTTTGAAAACAGGGATAGTATATAAGACTAACACCTTTGACTTTTCAGACAATGACACTCAGTAGTCAGTCAATAAGTCAGTCTGGCAATCAGTCAGTTAGGCATTCAGTCATGTAGTTACTCCACAAACACATGGAGGGCCTGCATTGTTTCTGGTGTTATACAAAATGCCAACATTTCAAAATGTTTAGGATGTGGTTTGTTTTCTTCCAGTGTCCATGTTTCCTATTCAGGGAAACAAAGAAGGACAAATTTCTCAATCTGTGTATAGAAGAAGACTCCCTTTGATTGATATTATGACTTTAGAGATTCTTTAATAGTGAATCCTTAAGTGAGCTCCTAACTCTTTAACTTGGGCTTCTTCCCCCAAATCATTGATCTGCTCTCTAAACACATAAATGGTTAGAGGAGTGTTCCCTTTGAAGGAAGCTGAAGGTGAATCCTTTTGCTAAGGGAAATAAATATGTGTTCATTTCATATGCAAGTGCTCTTGGTCTCTCAGATTTGAAGTCTGGATTTTTGTATAGTAGCTTTTCTTAAAATGTGCTACACTGGCACCAAACTCAGCAATCTTTCCCCATGAAGCGGCTGGAGCAGCAAACCAGATCTCCTACATGCACTGAAGATAAAGGCAATGTTGGAGCCCATAGGTCATGTAATTCTGGTTCTTTTCAATAAACTTATGATCAGAATCATGTTGAAAAATAGAAAGTTGATGGTGTCTGCTAAAGGTTAGACTTAGTAGATAGGATGGCTTTTGAGAAAGTAGATAGGGGATTGGATTTAAGTTATGAGGCTTTAATGATCTCTTCTATCTTAACCAGAAAGACTCTTTTTTTTCTTTTTCATTTTAACTGGCGTTACAGTATTGTTAGATTGGTAATGGGGTGGAGGCAACTGGATTTCAGTTTGTTTGGATTTATGCTAGTCAGCTTGGTCTGCCTTGCCTTGCTACCTTCCCTACTCTGTTTATTCTGATGTGTGCAGAGAACCAATAGGAAGGTAAATGAGCATGATGTATAGCACATAATAATAAAATAAAAAAAATACATAAAATGACAATGATAGCTAATATTTAACATTTACTATGTATCAGGCACTCTTTGATGATCTTTATATGAATAAACAAATTTAATTCTTTCAACAACCTGATAAATAGGGGGTCATTATTATTCCTATTTTATAGAAAAGAAAACTGAAGTAAAGAGATGTGATGGACAGAGTCTAAGACATCCCTCAGTGATCTCTGCTTCCTAATATTTATGCCCCATGTGATCCCTTTCCTAGAGTGTGGGAGGCCTAGTGACATACTTCAAATCAGTGTAATATGGCAAAGGTGATGGGATATTACTTCTGTGATTAGGCTACATAAGATAGTGACTTCTGTTCTACCAGCAGATTCTCTCCTTGGCTGGCGTTGGTGAGGCATGTTACCATGTAGGGGAGGTCCATGTATCAAGGAATACAATTATTTTTCCACACAGAAGGACATTTTAGAGATGCTTAGACCATTGCAATCTCAACAGTATCTTTGCAGGCACAAAGTCTATAGGTTTGTTTTTTTTTTAATTTTGTTTTTTTAAGATTTATTTATTTTAGAGAGAAAGTGCATGGAGGGTAGGGACAGAGGGAGAGAGAGAAAGAGCATCCCAAGCAGACTCTGTGCTGAGCATGGGGCCAGATATGGGGCTTCATCCCACAACCCTGAGATCGTGACCCGAGCTGAAACCAAGAGTCAGATGCTCAACCAACTGAGCCACCCAGTTGTCCCAGAAAGTCTATGGGCTTTAACTTGCCAGTGGCTGCTTAGGAACTGAGATCCTCAGTCTAAAATCCCTTGAAAAACCAAAAAATTGCCAACAACCTGAGCTTGGAAGCAAACACTTTCCCAAATGAACCTTCAGATGAGACTCTGGCCCCAGCTGATGACTTGATTGCAGCCTTGTGAGAGGTCCTGAGCAGAAGACCCAGCTAAATTGGTCCGGATTCCTGACCTACAGAAACTGTGAGATAATAATTATGTATTGTTTTAAGTTGCTAAGTTTGTGAGAATTTGTTATGCAGCTGTAGATAGATAACTAGGCAAGGCATAATGTAATTTGCCCGAAGTCTTATGTCAATCCGGCTACAGGCTACACATTCCCTCTCAATGATCATCTCATGGGGAAATAACCCCAAGGAGTTTGCCGCATGGAACTGGATTTCCCATTTAGAGCATTAAAAGTTTTCCCTGACGTTCTTAAATATTTTTTTTTTGAAAGAGAAATTGTATTTTTAAGACTTCTGAATTCTGAAGGAAAAAGAGCCTCAGGAATTTTGTTTGTAGGATGGAGTAAAGCATCAGTCCAGACTTTTCCTTACTATTTTTATTTTGTTGTTCAGGGGGCCACTGACTTTTTGGACTTAGCATCAGTCTGTTTTCATTATACAATGATTCTAAAGGGAAGTAAGGCCAGACAGAGAGGAGTCTGTGCTAGACGATCGGCTGGGAACCTTTTGTAACATCCAAATACCAGCCAGTTTCAAAGAAAGGTGGTTGAATGTGGTGGGAGGGTTCTTTCTTGGAGGTGCCTGTAATAAGAGGTGGTTTGGCTTTTTTTTTTTTTCATTTAAAGATTTTAAAGAGCTCTAGCTTCAAGTCTTTTTAAATTTCAGGGGGAAAACAATCAAATAAGCATGCAAATCAACAATCCATTAGCATTCCTGATAGCACCTTTGCTCTCTCCCTCTCTGGCTAGCATTGTTTTAAAGGCACATTATGTGCTTGGAAGATTGTCCTGACTGCCCCTACCCCTTTCCCCAACCAGAGGCCCCTCTTCCTGCCATACTCACCACCCAAGTAAAACCCAAGTAAAAAAAAAAAAAATCCAATCCTCTCAGGAAGCCTTCAACTCTGGAGAGCCCCTTTTGTGATGGAAATACACAGAATGGTTTTTCCACACTGAAGGCCATGTTAAAGATGTTTCACTACAGTCATCCATACAGAGAAAACCTCAACGGATTTCTGCAGTCACAAAGCCCCCAGGTTTTAGGTTGCTTTAGCCTTCTGGCATTGTGATGGCTTTCTCAGGCACCTGTTTCTTCTGTTATCCTGGATGGGCTGATGTCCCGAGGAGCAAGTGTCAGACAACCTGGGTTCTCTGAATACAGCAAATAAAGCAATGAACACAGAATTGTGTTCCTGCAGGGGTTGGGGGTGTTTGTAGCTGACAGTCATGAGAAAGTGTGGTAGATTTGTCCACATGTGCTCTTCATTTTCTAGCCCTATCCTCCTATGGTAGTCACACTCCTCTTCCTTGTCTTTCTCAATATATGAGGATATACATATATTCACACACACACACACACTCAAAGAACTTTGGATTTGAAGATGAAAATCCTGACATAAATATCAATCGGTCATTACTCTTATATGCTGTGAAGTAGTCACGATATTTTCTTAGAGAAAAAAGCTCTACCCTGAGCTATAGATTGGGGTTTTCAGACCAGTCCTTTCTGATTTTGAGCTACAATAAAGGCTTGCTTGCTGGTGAAATTTCTGAGAGCTCTTACACTCACAGCTTTGGAAGTGACCCTTAAAGAGCTGAGAATGTCCTTTTGGCCATATTTCTGGCCTCCTTAGACATTTTGGTTTCTCCGTTTAAAATTTTAAGATGATCTAGTTCCATTTACTCTTGGCATAACTTGAGGAAAGACTAAGGTAAAAGGATCTTGGAAAGCTTTTACAAGTCATTTTGTATGACAATCTCATCAAAGACTGGGATGAGTTAAGTATAAATGAATCAGAAACACGTGGTTGACATTTCCCTTAGCAAGCAACTGTGCTTTTAATGTGGGACCAAATGCAGTAAGTCAAAGGGAATCATTTTGGTTAAGCTCACATTGCAAGCTTGAACTCCAAGCCCAACTTGCCCTTTGGCTTTCTGGTATCACACGTTATGGTGTATCAATACAGTCAAGTTCCTGTGGGCAGGAGCTCGGTACCTGTGGCCTCACCCTGTATATACAGGTGTTCACCACATTAGTTGGAGACCTTTCTGTAAATGTTTAAATCCCAGATTCTATCACCTTTTACCAATGACATGGAGGTTTAGTGTGTGAGCTCTGGAGTTCAAATCCTTCTTCCTCCATTTACTAACCTTGGTAACAGTGACGCAACCTCTCAATCCTTAACGTTTTTAATTCTGTGAAATGGGAACAATAATAAAATAGAAGCTGTGACCTGGAGCTGCTCCAAGGATGACTTGAGACCGAATGTTGAACAGCATTTAGTACAATTTCTGGTAGAAAGCAAGTGTTCAGTAAATGTTAGGTATTATTGCTGATCTAAACATCGCTATAGTTTATATGTGAATAATGGACATTGTAATGATTCCTACAGTGGACCTAAATGGATGATGCTGTCATCATCAGAATGTTTTAACACCTGATTTGGAAGTAATCGGACAGCCCTTGCCAACAGGCTTATCATCCAGTGTGGTACCATGGGCACACGAGCCCCGGCTGGCTGGCCTAGAGACTGACTTCAAAGCCTGGCACCACCCACCTGCCTCTGCCTGGCTTTAGAACATTGTGGAATAACCTCAGATCTGGAAATTCCAGTTAGAGTTGATGACACCAGGCTTCAGCTCCACTTGCTGTGAAAGCCCCATGACAAGGCAACAGTGTCCATCAGCGTTCTTCAGAAAGCCTCTTTTGCAAATGTGCACAGATGGGCGGTTCTGTTGTCGACCAGTTTTGGTTCAAATGCTCCGTTTAGATGTGTGTTTTGTTGTGAGGCCGTTCTTGTGCTGGGTACTTCCTGGATCTCTTATGCTTCCCCGCATAAACATGTTCTCACTGCTGGGGGTTTGACAAAGCCAGAAAATGCTAGACAAAGGAAAACTTGGTGATTCAGGAAAGCTTCAAACCAGGAAGGAAGCATTCGTGGCTTTTTGTGGTCGTCACCCCCAGCTTACCTCTCTGTCTTTCTTGTTCTCTGGGACTGGACTGCCTGCCTACCTTCCAGTAGCTCTTGTCTTGGGTCCAGATGATCCTGGTGTGTGTGTGTGTGTGTGTGTGTGTTACACCCAAAAGCAGAGGCTGCTCTTAACATTGCAGCATGGCGACAGTTGGTGGCCATTCAGAGCCATTGTCTGTGAATACGTCTGTTTTCAAGAAAAATTGATTCTTCAGTTCATGCCCTCTTCAGTACTAATTAAGGATGTTTACTCACTGCCTTTAAGGATCCAAAATGCTGCTCTTTTGTACTCTGGCTGTTTAGAAATTATCTGTCCATATTCTACTAGATTTAGTTAGCATTCCAAGCAGCCTTCTCCTTTAGCCGTTGGACTCTGAATCTGGTTCATCTTAGATGTCTCCCATTTGGTAAAGGGTGTGAGATGTATCAAGGCAAGTTCTCCTTGTCCCCATCCTCTGGTCTCATGGGGTCTGACCACGGGACTCACATTAGTCATTCACAACTCTTCTTGCCATCTCCAGATTCCTCCAAATTGGGCATTCATTCACAAGTTAATTTTTTCACTTAACAAGTATTTGTTAGGGCACCTGGGTGGCTCAGTTGTTGAGCAGCTGCCTTCGGCTCAGGTCATGATCCTCGAGTCCCTGGATCGAGTCCCTCATCGGGCTCCCTCCTCGGCGGGGAGTCTGCTTCTCCATCTGACCTCTTCCTCTCTCTCATTCTCTCTGTCTCTCTCAAATAAATAAATAAAATCTTTAAAAAAAAACCAGGTATTTATTAATTTTGTGGCAGCCACAGTGCAAGACACTGGAGATGAAAGAAGGAAACACAGAGTCTCTTGTGAGTCTAGTGTGTTGTAAGTAAGGCAGGAACGTAAACGAATTGGACTATGCTATTTGTTCAGGGGTAATAGAAGTGAGCAACAGTCCTGAGGGGAAAACAGAACTGATGACTCAGACGAGGTTCCTTCCCCTGGGGGAGATATTACAGGGAAGATGATGTTTGAGCTGAATTTTGGAGGATAAGCTGGAGTTCTTGAGGATTTGTGGAAATTCAGGGAGGTGGGATTATGATTGTCAGGAGTTTTAAATTTTGTCCTGTCCCTTAAAGAGAGGAGTTTCGTGGGGATTCGGAAACTCTGAGGAGCAGTAGGAGACGCTTTGGTCTGTATAAGGAAGGGGAGAGAGGCCCAAAGGGAGTATGCAGATTGGCTTTCAAGGAGTTAGAAATTCACTGAAGCGGGGATAAGCATGTCAAACAAATGGTGACCAGCAGAATGTTAAGTGGTTTGCTGATCTGTGCTGACCTGCGTTATCTCCTTCTCTTATTCCAGAATCTTCAGTAAAAGTCAGGCCTGTGTGACTGGTGCTCTGGGGAATGAAATGGTGAAGGGTGCCTGGGGTGGGAAATGAGAGGGTTATCAAGCTTCTCTGGGCCAGCACGGAGGCACCAGGAAGGCACAAGTTCTGCGAATCCAAGCAGAACGTGAGCAGAGGTCCCAGGTAGACCCAAGAGCCATGTTAGGAGTCAGGCAATAGATGAGAACTGGGAAGCAGGGTGGACAGACTCAAAAGCAGATCTAAAATTCCCCATCTTCCCCGAAATACAGCAGAGGAAAGGGACTTCTGAGGGACGGGACAAGGTAGGTCCTGCTGTTATGTGGCTAGGTGCTTCAGAAGCCAACCATTTGGGGGCGCCTGGGTGGCTCAGTCCGTTGAGCAGCTGCCTTTGGCTTAGGTGGTGATCGCGGAGCCCTGGGATCGAGTCCCGCATCGGGTTCCCTGCTCGACGGGGAGCCTGCTTCTCCCTCTCCCTCTGTCTGCCACTCTGCCTACTTGTGCTCTCTTTCTGTCAAATAAATAAAATCTTAAAAAAAAAAAAAAAAAAGAAGCCAACCATTTGGGATTTAAATGCTCGAAGGCAGTGACAGAATGAACAGAAGGGGCAGGGATCAGAGATGGCAAAGGGATGCCAGCTATGCTATTAACTAAGCTAGGGAATTCAGGAGGGGGTGAGAGGAGTTCTTCTTTTTGAAAGGGGGCCTGGGGAATGGGAAGTGAAGATCAAGTGTTGTAAGATAGCTAAGTGGAGAGGTCCAGCTGGCGTCTGGGACTATAAATGTGGGAGCAGGATGGAGGTCCATGAGGAAGCTCTGGATTATACAGAGGGGGCCGGGAGCCTGGAGAAAATGACAGAGAGGATCCAAAGGAGAAGGGAGGAGGTGATGGCAGAGACCTACATGGACCAGCATTCAAGAGACCCTTCTAGATGGGACACTTCTGGGTCTCCTTTCTTTAAAACTTTGCTCTGTTTACTTGGAGATCCCTTCTTTCCTCTCTTACTTGGCCATGCTCCCAGGTGAAGGGACTGCAGGTAGGAATTACTCCTTGACCCAAGAGACATTGAACTGCTTTTTACAGTGCCGATTCATCTTCTGGGAATCAGGAACTTTTCATTAAGGAAAATGTGCTTCAGACACTGAGAATTTAGCGATGTGATTCAAATATTAGCTCTCTCTAAAAATGCTCACTGTACGTGTACTTCTTGTCCTGATGCTCTTTGATGAACCCTGCATAGGCCACTTCCTATGCTGCCCTGTCCCGTGCTCTCCCGTCCCATCCCCCTCCATTCCACCCCAAACCATTCTATTCTATACATGTAGCCTAAATGAGCAGGTTGTGTTCCAGAAGTAAATCTGGAAGTCAGTTGTTTAAAATCGGGATATTTTCTCACAGAGTTAATGTTATAAAAACATGGTGGGACAGGGCTTCCTGTATATGTGGCTTGAAGAGAAACCCAGGGATGAGGACCGATGGTTTCCTATTCAAGGTTCTGGGAGAAGCCATCAGTCTTTCTCCTCTACCCCCAAGCTTCCAAATACCTCCTGCCTTTAGAACCTAGCCATTTGGATGAACTGATTAAAAAAATTAGTTGGCTGGAATTCAAGGAGCAAATCAATGAATTAATCTCTTAGTTCACTCCTAGCTACAAAATCTGGTCTTAATTCTTTTTTTTTTTTTTTTGAAGATTTTATTTATTTATTTGACAGAGAGAGATCACAAGTAGGCAGAGAGGCAGGCAGAGAGGGGGAAGCAGACTCCCTGTTGAGCAGAGAGCCCGATGCGGGGCTCGATCCCAGGACCCTGAGACCATGACCTGAGCCGAAGGCAGAGGCTTTAACCCACTGAGCCACCCAGGTCCCCTGGTCTTAAGTCTTTATACCTGTCTTCAGAAAAAGCCATGAACAGGAAGAATATTCCAATTTGGAGGCATCTAGGAGATAAACTAATTCACAAGTTTAATATTAAGTAGGGCTGGAGGTGGTGGGGAGAACAGCAGCTCACAGAAGGGATGCCAACAATCAGTCTAAACTGATTGAAGGAGTTGATAAAATTGTAGCAGGTAAGGCGGTGGTGGATATGTGTGGAAGCCACAGTCCATGGCAGTGTTTAGATCAGAGCTGAAAGTCCGGACCACTACATTTCACGTTAATGGGAGACATTAATTAATTAATTAATCAACTGTTTGTTGAAAACTGTGTAAGTGACAGGGAAATAATAGTGAACACAGTGGGCATGGACTTCAGCCTCTGGAGAGATTACAGCCTAACCCAAGATGGGGGTAGATTCTTGGTTGGGGAAAAACAGGGTGCTTTGGGAACCCCTGGAAGGGAGCCTCTCTCATAAGCAAGAGGCAAAGGTGTGTAGGGACGACTTCCCGGAAGAATATGAATTAGCCACATGAAGAGAGGCAGAACAAAGTTCCAAGCTTGGGGACCAGAGGAAATGGCACAGCTAACGTGTGGCTCTGACAACAGGAAAGGATTTCATTTTGCCAGGAGCTGGAATGCAGAGAGGATGGAAGAATAAGCCTTTGGCATTTTGTAGTTTCTAGAATTTAGTTTCCTCGAGTGAACTAAGATTTGAAACTTTCACATAGAATAATTTGCTAAATCCCCGTGATAATGGAGACTGCTTAACCAAACTATTTTAATACCAAACTGGTATTAAAACTAGTTCTCAGAAAATAAACCTATTTACTTACTGCCGCCAATTGGATTTTCTCTAATGTGAACCTTGCATCGGAGCTGGGAAGTTCTTTTGTCGTCGAAATTATGTAATTATCAACCTTTAGTAAGCATGCTAAGAGAATTAACTTTTTATATCAAAGAGATCCTAAAACCAGAGACAAAAATTATAAGAAGCCAAACCGGGTATTTTCATGCTTTCTTCATTATTTGTTTAAAAGTAGCAAAATGGTATTTTTTTTTCCTCCTTAAATGATCAGGCAAACATTTTCTCTAGGGAAATCCTTGAGCCAAACAGGGTTGTTTCACTTTCCTTTACCTCCGTCTTAAACATCCAATCCTTTCTCTCCCTTCACCTGCTTTGGCACGATTCTAAAGACTGGAGTCCCGGTGGGTAACAGACACAGAAATGAACTGAGCCCTCAGGAGACAATTTCACTACCACTTGGTTCTTAAGTATGTCAGGGAGGAAAGTGGTTGTCAGCACCTTCACATTTAGATGAGACTCAAAATGCAACTTGTGTTAATGTTTCAGAGGATTCTTTGTTGTTAATCACTTATGTTTCTAAATTGATGTAACATCCTTGATCAGCAATGGCTACATTTCCATGTGATGTGTAAGGGCCATTTTTCTCTCTATTAGGAAGAGGATGGAGCATTTCAGAAGGGAAACTGGTGCCAAGGAGGAGTTCACTAACAGAGTTAATTTCATGGTCTGACGTTTAGGTATATACCAGAATTTGTTTTTCATTCAAGTTGTGTGTGCAGGCCTGAAGCCAATTTAAAAGTCATTTCTAAAAGATTTTTAAAAACGGGAATTGGAATTTTTGAATGACAGAATTTTATTTACTTTTTTTTTGAATGACAGAACTTTAAAGGAAAAGTGCAGAGTTTTAAGATCTAGCCCGTTTATGAATATGATTCATAATGAGTCATGTACTGTTTTGTCTCTTCATTTTCTTTTGTAGCTAAGTAGCCATAATGCCACCTGTTCTTTTTGCCACGGCTTCAATGGGCTATGAAGTACTCCCAGCCCCTTGAGAATTGCAGCTAACCTTTACTGAGGATGTACCATGTGCCCAGCACTGTCAATGCCGAGACTGCCGGATAATTCTGTAAGGCAGGAATATAGTAATATACCCTTTTTACACAGGCAGGAAATAGGCTTAGAGAGTTTGCATGAAGAGCTTACAGTTGTATCGTTAGTAAGAAGAGGAACCTCAATCTGACCAGAACGAACTGATTTAAAAAATTAGAGTTTCTGAGTCTGTGTTCTTAACTTCTGCGTACTGCCTTTCTCAACAACCCGTACCATGTAGCATTTCATCTACTGGTCTGGGAATGTGTGTTTTGTGATTTAAAGATAGAGCCTCCCTAAAGTGAACTTGATCAAGTAAGTAAGGAATCCATCCTGATTAAATATCGATGAGGCAGTTTATTGACTTCTTGGTAGCGATTTCCCAGAGAAATGGATTCCTGAATGGAATCACTCATGTAGATGGCTACACTTGTCAGTTACTCCGAATACAATAACACTGCCTTAATTATTACCCCATTTCACTCATGTTCCCATAAAATGGAAGCCTCCCTTTCCAACTACCCCTTAGATAAGTCTTTACGAAACATTAAGGTCATATTCATGATGATCATTCAACATTACATTGCCAAAGAAGCTTTGTTTTGAAACTGATGAGTGGGAAATGAATCATTAAGAACACAAGACAAATTTCTATAATAAATGAGAGTTCTCAGCCTTTATTTTTCAGTTTAAAAACTGTTTCTGGGTTCAAGTTGAATTGAAAACTAGAAATCCTTTTAAAAATGTAGCTAAAGCCATTCTTCAAAATAAATAAACTTTATTGAGGTATACTGGACATACAATAAAATGCACCCAACTTAAACGAGTTTTCACAAGCATGTACAATCGTGTAACCACCACTGTAATGAAGACCTGAACGTTTCCATTGTTCACTTCCCAGTCAACACCCTGCCCTCTCCCCAGGCTATCACTGATTTGCTTTTTTTTTTCACTGATTTGCTTTTTGTCATTACAGATTAATTTTCCTTTTCTGGAATTTTCTATAAATAGTCATACAATTGGTACTAAATTGTGTTTGGGGTTCATCTTTCACTCATCATGTTTTCAAAATTCATCCGTCTTCTTGCACATTTGAGTTGTTTGTCCCTTTTCCTACTGCTGAGTAATACTCCATTACATAGATATATGTACCACAATTTATATGTAATTCGCCTGTCAATGACCATTTAGATTATTTTTAGTTTAGCTTTTATGAATAAAGCTGGCATGAACATTCATGTACAAGTCCTTGTTTTCTTTTCTTTTAAATGTTGAGGAGTGGGACTGTTGGTCATTTATGTTTAACTTTATGTTTAACTTTATATGTTTTCCTAAGTGGTTATACCATTTTGCATTCCTATCTGCAATATATATGAATTCCAGTCACTCTATACCCTTGCTAACATTTGATATTGTCAAAATCACTGTCTTTTAAAAATGTATGTTTTTCGAAATCTTGCCATTTGCAATGACGTGGATGGAACTAGGGGGTACTATGCTAAGTGAAATAAGTCAATCAGAGAAAAGACAATTATCATATGATCTCACTGATATGAGGAATTTGAGAAACAAGACAGAGGATCATAGGCGAAGGGAGGGAAAAATGAAATAAGATGAAACCAGAGAGGAAGACAAACTATAAGAGATTCTTAATCTCAGGAAACAAACTGAGGGTTGCTTGTTTGGGGGGTTGGCGGGAGAGATGGGGTGGCTGGGGGATGCACATTGGGAGGGTATGTGCTATGGTGAGTGCTGTGAATTGTGTAAGACTAGTGAGTCACAGACCTGTACCTCTGAAACAAATAATACATTATATGTTAATTTAAAAAGTGTATGTTTTTATTTCTTAAAAGCAGGTAAATCACAACCTCTTCAGAAAGCTAACTTTAAAAACCAAGTTTTGTTTATATTGGAAAGGTCAACAACTTCATTCTGTGGGAGTCAGGGCTGGGAGGAAAACACTTTGTGTCTGAGTCTCTGGATCTGAGCTATTGACAACATTAACTGGAGTCCCCTGGCTTAAAATCTGGAAAAAATCTCCCTGGTGGTAGAGGGAAGGTGATTTCTTATCCTCTCAAAGGCATTTCAGAGACACACTAATGACCTGAAGGATGGCTGTTTCCTCATACTTAGGACTTATGTTGTGTTTCAGAGAGTCACTGTGGGTTAGCACTATCTCCCAAACTTAAAACTTGTCTTGGGGAGACCGTCTATTTATTCTTCTGGGTATAGATGATGTGGGGCACAGAGTAGATGTCCAATAAGTCTTTCTTGTTGCTTATGCACTTTTAAAAAAATTAATTTAATTTAATTTTTTCAGTGTTCCAAGATTCATTGTTCATGCACCACACCCAGTGCTCCGTGTAATACGTGCCCTCTACAATACCCACCACCAGGCTCACCCAACCCCCCACCCCCTCCCCTCCAAAACCCTCAGTTTGTTGCTCAGAGTCCAAAGTCTCTCTTGGTTCATCTCCCCCTCTGATTTCCCCCAATTCACCCTTCCTTTCCTTCTCCCAATGTCATCCATGTTTTTCCTTATGCTCCACACGTAAATAAAACCATATGATAACTGACTCTTTCTGCTTGACTTATTTCTTTTTTTTTTTTAAGATTTTTATTTATTTATTTATTAGAGAGTGAGAGACTGAGAATAAGAGGGGAGAAGGTCAGAGGGAGAAGCAGACTTCCTGCAGAGCCAGGAGTCCGATATGGGACTCGATCCCGGGACTCTGGGATCATGACCTGAGCCGAAGGCAGTCGCTTTACCAACTGAGCCACCCAGGCGCCCTGCTTGACTTATTTCATTCCGCATAATCTCTTCCAGTCCTGTCCATGTTGATACAAAAGTTGGGTATTCATCCTTTCTGATGGAGGCATAATATTCCATTGTATACATGGACCATATCTTCTTTATCCATTGGTCTGTTGAAGGGCATCTTGGCTCTTTCCACAGTTTGGCAATTGTGGCCATTGCTGCTATGAACATTGGGGTGCATGTGGCCCTTCTTTTCACTATATCTGTATCTTTGGGACAAATAGTAGTGCAATTGCAGGGTTATAGGGTAGCTCTATTTTTAATTTTTTGAGAAATATCTACACTGTTTTCCAGAGTAGTTGCACCAACTTGCATTCTCACCAACAGTGTAAGGGGGTTCCTCTTTATCCACATCCTGTCCAACATTTGTTGTTTCTTGCCTTGTTAATTTTTGTCATTCTAACTGGTGTAAAGTGGTATCTCAATGTGGTTTTGATTTGAATTTCCCTGATGACTAATGACGATGAACATTTTTTCATGTGTCTGCTAGCTATTTGTATATCTTCATCGGAGAAGTGTCTGTTCATGTCTTCTGCCCATTTTTTGACATGATTATCTGTTTTTTGGGTGTTGAGTTTGAGGAGTTCTTTATAGATCTTGGATATCAGCCGTTTGTCTGTAGTGTCATTTGCAAATATCTTCTTCCATTCTGTGGGTTGCCTGTTTGTTTTGTTGACTGTTTCCTTTGCCGTGCAGAAGCTTTTTATCTTGATAGTCCCAAAAGTTCATTTTCACTTTCATTTTCTTTGCCTTTGGAGACATGTCTTGAAAGAAGTTGCTGTGGCCGATGTTGAAGAGGTTACTGCCTATGTTCTTTTCTAGGATTTTGTTAGATTCCTGCCTCACATTGATGTCTTTTATCCATTTCAAGTTTATCTTTGTGTATGATGTAAGAGAATGGTCAAATTTAGTTCTGTATATAGCTGTCCAATTTCCCCAGCACCATGTATTGAAGAGACTTTTTTCTACTGGATATTTTTTCCTGCTTGTGATAGACACAGAATGAATTATGGTTTTTATGAAGTAATGTCAGCCTCAGAATCTACTCTGTTTGCTGCTGGGGCAGGTAATGGGAACACAAAGGTGAAAGTGCACCCTCCCTTCCCCTCAGTGGAAAAGATAAATAGACCAACCATACAATTGAGTGTGCATATGCACAGTAGGGCTAAGTACAGGGTTTCCTGAGATACAAAAGACGTTCACCTATCACAAGTTCAAATCCATTCCACCAATATTTATGTAGCTGGTATAGACCAGGCTCTGAACTTGTTAGAGCCACTGACCCTTACAGAACTTCTGGTCTAGTGTGAAGATGGATGGAAACAAGTGAAGCAACTGGAGACTTGTCACAGAGAAGGGAGGGAGCACGTGGTGAAGGGATAGGAAGGACTTCAAGAATGATGGGGCTCAGGAAGGGTTCTGACAGGAGGGAAGTGAGGGGAGACGAGTTGCAGGTGAAAACAGAAGCAATGCATTCAGAATCCAGTTGGAAAGTAGAGTGCACCAGGAATGGGAAGATACCCAGGACCAGAGGTGCTTGTCCTCACACATGAGATGTTCCCTGTTGTGGAGGAACAGGAGCCAAACCAGAGGTGGTCGGGGGCAGGGGTTGATGCAAGCTTGCCGTGCAGGGTTTCAACTCAGGCTTTTAAAGAGGGGGAAGGGCAACTGGGTGGCTCATTTGGTTAAGCATGACCTTTGGCTGGAGTACTGGGAAAGAGCCCCCATATTAGGCTCCCTGCTCAGCGGGGAGTCCACTTCTCCCTCTCCCTCTGCCCTCCCTCCCTCTTTGTATGCAGGCACATGCGTTCTCTCTCAAAGTCTTAAAAAAAATAAATAAAGAGAGGGAGCTATATGTGTACTTAGGGCTGGAACTGAGTATGAATCACCTGAAGATAATAGTCCTACCAGCATTCTTCGGCCTTAAATACATCCAAAATACATCCTAACATGTTAATACTCACACAGTTTAGCCAGCAAACTTATCATTTTACTTGGAATCTTTAATTAAAGCCTCTCTTCTCCCATATCACCTAAGTTAACATTTCCCCCAACACTATTTTCCGTGACTAGAACTAGCCAGTGGTACCTGGGATCCTCAAACACCAGCTTGAGTGTCCTGAAGAGATTGTGAGGAGAGATTCTCCTTTACAGAAAAGGCTCCAGAGAACCTGACCGAGCTGGCCTTGAACCCAGAGCCCTGGCCTTTCTTCTCCTAACATCTCTCATAGGCAAATTTTCTCCAGTGGGAGTCCTATTCAAATAGCTCAGAATCTGGATTTTTTTTTTAATTGTTGGTTTTACTCTCTTATTTTGAATTAAGCTGTGTTTTTCACAACTGGATAACTTTTCAGAACTCCTCCTGTTTCCCAAACTCCAGGTATTTTGTTAATTTTCGTGCCCAGGACATACAATGGTGTCTGGAACAGAGTGGGCACATAAGGATTATATCTTCGGTGAATGAATGAGAACATCGACAGTGAATAGACATTGCAAAATTTGGTCTGATTTTGCTTTCTTACTGACCCACACCATCACCTTTACCCCCATCTGCCCTTCCTCCCAATTTGAACTCTAGACCGCAGTAAAACAACCTTTGAAAATTCAATTATTGATTCTGATATCTGTTAGTCCCTGCCCTTGGCTGCTTTTTCAGAAAGAATGGACTATTTGGAGGGAAATGCTCCCTGCTTTTTAAGACTGATATTTGATGGCTTCGGGGTGGAATAAAAATTCTTCCTGTGCCTTCTCTCCTAATTTTTAACCTATATGATGAAAAAGTGTTGGCTTTATTTATAATGTACTACTAATCTTGTATCACTTTATAGCCATCAATTCTCCCCACCTCCCAGTGGATGGTGCAGCGTAGATTTATCTAACCCACTGGCAGACAGGCAAAACTTTCCCATTTGCCTAAGCGAGGAGATTTGCTCTCTGGAAAAGTGTTTGTTAATGAAAGAAAGGCAAATTACATTTCCTGTATCAAAAGTGTCATTGTCCTTACTCAAAGAAGCCCAGAGCGGTTGGAGGGCAAAGAACACATGCTTTACATGTTCCTTTAGCCTGTTTGGAAATCAAATTGGAGAGGACACATCAGGATTTGTACAGTGTTTCTTCAAACCTCAGGCAAAAGTCTCAAGTGGGCTCTTGAGAAGGTGGTGGCAAGCTAGCTGGTTCTCTCAGGCTACTGACTAACCCGGTTATGAATGTGGGATGGTGACTGACAGCCACTCCAAGAAGGGCAGTGTGGGAAGAAGAGGCCAGGACCGGCACCAGGCCAGGGTGGTTTGGGGTCCTGGTTTAAGTGGTTCTGCGACCTTGGGAAAACCACTTGACTCTTTTGCATCTAGCTTCCTCTTGGGCAAAATGCATCTTCCTGGCCTATGTCAGAGAGCTGTCGTGAAGACCTGAGCGAATGTGTGATGGCACTTTGATGGGACAAGGCACTGTATAAATGCAGAGCAGCGTTCTGGAATGTGTGGAAGTTTTGGTGGGTGAGGCAAATTAAGATGATAATTCTGAGAACAACTGTGTGTGGGACCCTGGTACTCCACAGGTGTCTGATTAGGTCCCAAACTTGTGACTAGGGAGGAAGAGCAAGTTTCTCACGTGGAAACAGGATAGTCTTCACCTTTTCTGGTCCAAAATCACCAGCTAAAAAGGACTTCATCTGGATGCTGTCTCTACCTCTTTTAGGGTGACCACACACCCATATCCCTTTTATTCTGAATGGTGTCCCAATTCAGATGATAAATATGATCAGTCTACTTACCAGGCACTTGATTAGGCAGTTATATGGTAAATGCTGTAGAACTTGAATGTCACAGGGTTTCCAAAATCCCAAGGCCTACCAGACACTCCTCTTCTGGACTAGGAACCAACTTTTAGCCTTGTCTTTTCTCTGCTGTTTGCTGACTCATCGTTATCAATCAGTAGTTCTTCATTCTTTTGTTTTGTAGTCTTCTTGCTCAGGGACACAGGAAAGAGTCTGTTTTCTGAGACCCTCTTTTCAAGGGCAAACATATGGACCATGTAATTTAATAAAGTGTACATAAATTTAGAACAGGCAGGATATGTAGCTCTTCATCGCCCAAGATGTCCACATCCGAATCCCTGGAGCCTGTGAACATGGTACCTTACCGGGCAAAAGGAATTGAGGTTGCAGATGGAATTAAGGTTGATAATCAGCTGACTTTAAAATAGAGACTTTATCTTGAATTATTTGGGTAGATGTCATGTCATTGCAAGAGTCCATACAAGTGGAAGAAGAAGGCAGGAGAGGTTACCAGGAAGATGTGGTGTCAGGAGTCACTTTGCTGTTACTGCCTTTGAAGATAGAGAAATGGGGCCATGAGCCAAGGAATGTAGGAAGTCTCTAGAAGCTGGAAAAGGCAAGGGAATGGGTCATTCCCTAGAACCTCCGGAAAGGAATGCAGCCTGCTGACACATTGATTTTAGCCCAGGGAGACCCGTGTCAGACTTCTAACCTATTAACTGTAAGATATTCAATCTGTATTATTTTAAGCCACTAAGTTTGTGGCTTACTAGAAATACTAGAAAGCTAAAAATAATGATGGAAAAAATCATAATAGAAAACGAATACAACACTCAATCAATAAGCACCTATTGAATATTTGTCATGGGTCCAGTACTAATGTTGTGGGGAAGTCCCAGGGAAATAGAATATACAAAGCCTGCCCTCAAGGAGCACACTGAGGCTAATGCGCGTGGAACATTCAGAGAGCACTTAACGAAGGTGCTAATTAAGCACTGAGTATATTGAGCAAAAGAATTTGAAAAAAAGATTGCAGGCATCTACATGAGCAAGAAGGTAATGGATGAGAATGATGAATGAATGGGAGACTTTGAGAGTTTCTAACTGATAATCTCAGACTTCCAAGGAACTTATTAATCAATGGACTTGATTGCTGTGTATGCAATTCTACATGGCACACAATAAGTGTTGGAATTCTTCTAGGCATAGACCCTTTTCTCACTCTACATTGTCTTCTTGGGTGATTTTGTCCATATAACACACGCATGCTGTAATGGGTTGAATTGTGGCCCCCAAATACATATGTCTACATTCTCACCCCTGGAATCTATGGATGTGACCTCAGTTGGAAGAATGGTCTTTGTGGATGTAATTACATCAAGGATCTTGTGATGAGACCATCTGGATTATCTAGATAGTCCCTAAATATAATGACAACTGTTTCATAAGAAACCCAGATACATAAGAGAAGACACACGGAAGAGGAGAAGGTGATGTGAAGACAGCCAGAGATCAGAGTGATGTGGCCACAAGCCAAGGAACACCAAGGATTACCAGCAGCCACCAGAAGCGGGAGAGGCAAGGAAGGATTGATTCTTTCTAGAGTCTTCCAAGGGAACATGGCCCTGCCGATGCCTTGATTTCATACTTCTGGCTTTAAAAACTTTCTTTTTTTTTTTTAACCTTTCTAGAGAGAATACACTTGTTTTAAGCACCACATTTGTGGTAATTTGTGATGGCAGCGCTAGGAAACTAATACACAGGGCTTCAGTGGCCAACCCCACATAGATGTCTCAGAAATGGTGTCTTTAGCTTAGAGAGCCCTGCGAGCTACAATTTGTTTATTCAGCTGCCTACCTGACATCTTCAGATGTTTTAGAGCCACTTTATTATTTTTATAATTGAAATTCAATTAGCCAACATATAATACATCATTAGTTTCAGAAATAAAGTTCAGTGATTTATCAGTTGCACATAACACCCAGTGCTCATCACAACACATGCCCTCCTTGAAGTCCATCATCCTGTTACCCCACTCCCCTACCTCCCTCCCTTTTCACAACTCTCAATTTGTTTCCCTGGGTCAAGAGTCTCTCATGATTTGTCTCCCTCTCTGATTTCTTCCCGTTCAGATTTCCCTCCCTTCCTGAATGATCCTCTGTGCTATTCCTTATGTTCCACATGAGTGAAACCATATAATTGTCTTTCTCTGATTGACCTGTTTTACTTAGCATAATCCCCTGCAGTTCTATCCACATCAGTATAAGTGTTAACTCTTCATCCTTTCTGGTGGCTGAATAATATTCCATTGTGTATATAAAACACATCTTTATCCATTCATCTGTTAAAGGACATCTCAGTTCCTTCCATGGTTGTTTAAATCCATTATGTCCCAAACTCTTCCCTGTGCCCAAGCCTAGTCCTTTTCCAGTTTCCCTGGGACACTAAATGATACCGCCATCCATTCAGTTGGTCACCCCAGAAGCTTGGGAGTCATTCTCAATACCACTCTTTCCTACATCTTCAATGCCCAATCACTATGGAATTTACCTCTCAAATATTTTTCTATTCTGTCTACTTCCCCCTGAATTTCCACCATCACCACCTTTGTTCTTACTTCCACTGCCTTTTGCCTGAATTACTGCAACTGCCCTGAACTCAGCTCCCCACAGAGATGGGTCTTGGCCATCCCCAATCTCTTTTGTATCCTGCAGCCATTGTGATTCTTTCAGAATGCAGCCTTGATTGTGTTAGCCCCAGCTTAATCCCTCAGTGATTCCCAGCGCTTGTATGATTAACACAAAACTCATAAGGACAAAAAGAAAAAAAGAAAAAAAAACTCATATGAACTGAGGATGGTTGGGAGAGGGGAGCCATCTCGGGGGCCTTCCCCCTTAGTCAGCCCACCCTGATCTACCTACCTGTGGCCTCAGCACATTGGCACATGCAGCTCTGCCTGAACCTTCTTTCCTTCTTTCCTGGATAACTCTGACTTAGGCTTCTGAGCCTTTTCTCAGAGAAGTTGCCTCTGACTCCCCAAACCAGGCAGAAGCCTTCTGCTTCTCAGACTTTCATAGTATTCTATTTCTCTCCCTCAAAGATCTTGTCTGTATTGCAATTTTCCATTTTTGTTGTTTTATTAATAGATGTACTCCCTTGGTAGACTATAGGCTCCACTGAGAATAGAGAAATTGTGTCCCAGAGCCTAGCACCATGCCTGGTTTGTGCTTCATATTTCTTGCATGAATGAATCTATGGAATAAGTAGTGTACTAATGTTACCCATATTCTGAGAAGGCTCTTGCCATTGGAGGGTTGTAGTGAAGGGGAGCTAAAACTGTGGTCACTGGGCATACATGGGAAGAGGGAGGGTGTTCCCTCCCCCTTTTCTGGGGGACAATTTTCTTTTTTTTTTCTCCCCATATGTTTATTTTAATTTTTCAGTGTTACAAGATTGATTGTTCATGCACCACACCCAGTGCTCCATGCAATATGTGCCCTTCTCAATACCCACCACCAGGCTTGCCCCCCCCCAAACCACTCAGTTTATTGCTCAGAGTCCACAGTCTCTCCTGGTTCATCACCCCCTCCGATTTCCCCCCATTCATCCTTCCCTTCCTTCTCACAATGCCCTCCATGATTTTCTTTATACTCCACACATAAGTGAGACTATAGGATAATTGACTTTCTCTGCTTGACTTATTTCACTCTGCATAATCTCTTCTAGTCCTGTC
>CM052810.1:123514569-123568180 GCA_028533885.1 Nasua narica | reverse complement strand
TACATGTGGCCCTTCTTTGTACTGCATCTGCTTCTTTGGGGTAAACACCGAGTAGTGCAATTGCAGGGTCATAGGGTAGCTGTATATTTAATTTCCTGAGGAATCTCCATACTGTTTTCCAAAGTGGCTGTACCAACTTGCATTCTCTCGGGGACGATTTTCGACCATTCAGGGTCTCACCAGCATCATCTAATTTGCTGGAATATTACAAACTGTCTCTCAGATCTGGTTTTGGAAGAATAAGTGCATAAAGTCTATTTTCAGGAAGCATATGAGTCAGTTAAGTTTTTATTTCCCAAGTGCTGTGCCAGCTTGTTGTGATTTCAGCAGGATGCAACAGGTGCACATATTTTTAGCTTTTATGACAAGTATTGTATACTTATCCTCAGGAGTCCTCGGCTTGAATGATGCCAAGCAGGGAAGAGCTTACCCACAGCATGTGCTGGTTTGGAGAACAGTAAAACTAGCAGCAGAAACACCTCTCCCCAGCCCCAAGACAAAGACCAAAAAACTCTTTACCCTTAATAGAAGCAGAGGCAGAAAGATTAAGCTTTGGCTTATGAAAAAGGGGCTCGGTTTTAGGAAAAAGAGTCTGCTTTTCAAAACCCAGACCATGATAATGGTAAAATTAGTATGGAAACAACGGATCATTGCCTGAAAACAAGACACTAGCCCCTTAAACATGCTTTGCTTCTCCTCTAACTCTCTAGGGAACTTTTCCCCAGTCAGGTAAAGGTTTTAAAGAGTACTTTAATTAACTTGTATCAAGGAGGCTGTATATAAGAAAGAACTGTGTAAAGATTTCTTTAATTAGTGAATTTTATCAGGTCTTTCCCGATGTCTATCGGTAAAGTAGTTGGTGGGCTGCCTGGGTCCTTGGTGGTCTATTCAGTCAATAAGCTATTCATGACTCTAGCAAGTAGCTAGATTTTTAAACCAATGGGAATTTGGTGGACAATTTCCCTTTGCTACCTTTAAGCTACAAAGCTAGAATCTATAAACTGTTCTCTTTCCGAGAAACAAAGTGCTGAGGTGAGCAAGCAGCCAGCACCGTCTGTGGCAGACACTTTAATTGAAGAAGCATAGCACATATTGACTCTTAAATGTAACTAAAGAGGGGTTTCATGTTATGTTTGGCAGGGTGAGGGGGTGGAGGGGAGGGTAGAACACCACAGTGCTTGACTTGTAACAGTTGTTAATTAATTTTTTTTTTTTTTTTACTTAATTTTGAAGAGTCCCATGCATTTCATTGTCTTTCCAGAATGGCAATAAAGCCTAGAGAAAGAACGCTCTCCCTCAGTAAATCAAAAGTTAGCAGACCAGAGGTCAAAATGCCCAAAGCCACAAGAACATTAACACTTTAGATAGAAAGATTCCCTAAGAAACAAATGCTCCCCACTCACTTTGGAGAAAGCAGATGCCTTATCTTTGTGAGTTTACAAAACGGAGCCAAACTGTACCTGTAGCCATTTTAACTGAACTGGGGCCTGGATCTTTGAGCAGCCCACAGTCATTAAAGCTTTCAGAAAGCCTCCCAGGAGCCAATGTGCTTGCTTAAGTATATGCTGTAAAAGGTCCCAGAGATTTACAAGGGACCGCTCTACGCTAAACCAGGCACCATCTGATAAACAAGCAATTTTAGCTGCAGGCTAAATGATGCTCTTTGAGGCTTTGATTTACAATGCTGAAGATGATATATTTGTAGTTTGGGGATAGGTTCTGCAAGGGGCTTGCCGTGATTACTCACCCATGAGCAGAATTCAGGGCTCAAGTCTTCGACTTGGAGGTCAGAAAATTATCAGTGGAATGAAAGAGGGTTGATAAGGTTTATTGAGATGCTAACTAGATATATATTATATGTAAAAAAAAAAAAGGCTTAATAAGCCAGTGGTTTTTTAAATTTATTTATTTATTTTTTTTATTTTTCTAAGCCAGTGGTTTTGAACACTTCTTAAGCTTTCTGGGGACCACAGATTTTGTTCGTTTGGCTTAAGTCCCAAAGATATGAAAATAATTTGCAAAATTGATCTGGTGGTCTAATTTGACTTTCATTACATTTAAAAAGCAAATACAGGCTTAGTTTATTATTGCTGACATTTAAAAATAAGAAAAAAAATGTCCAATTTAGCATTTCTTTAATTGCTGGAAAGCTAAGGAATCTGAAGTCATCTCTGAAGCAAATCAAATCACCTTCAAAAGCACTGAGGAACCGACGGAGAGCACTGGAACCTGAATTAAGAACTGAGAGAATGCTTTTAAAACTCTGGGCGCCAAGAAATGATTTGGCAAACTCTTTTGCCCAGAAATTTTATATTTAGTAAAAAGTGTGTGTCCACTGATGTGGGCACACTACTAGTACAAAGATAAATAAAATATTGTCTCGACGGAGAAAACCACAGATGATTTCAGTAAAGTGGGAGAAGTGCGAAGAAGGAGAGCTGTGGGATGGCAAGGGGGCACAGAGGAGAGGACCTAACCCGTGGGACGCACAGGGGATTTAACAGACAGACGGACCCCCAACCACGCCCACAGAAGACGATGGCAGGAGGCATTGCCGGGACCACTGGTATTCTCGCCCGCAGCACATTCAGCTAAGCAACTGTTGTGGCCAAATATTCTTGACTGAGAAGACCTCAGAGCCCCAGAGCCCTGGAGTTCGGGTTCAGGCGATACGAGGCCAATTCAGAAATTGCAACACAACTTATGAGTAAAGGCGTCTGTGTGGCACATTACCCATAAGGCGGTAAGATACAGGTCCGAGGTTACGGCTGGCTGTAGGCTAGGATGTTGGCGCCAACCTTGGCTTTTGGTCTGTGCTTTCCTCAGTGGGGGCAGGGAACACAGCCTCTCCCTCCTCTCTCGGGAAACAGCCTGATGGAGTTCTGAGGGCTGTGGCATGCATGCCAGACACTCGGAATGGTATATATTTTTTCTCCAGGCGACTCATATTTTTAGAAAGGCCAAAGCCCTAAGCCATGGGATTCTGACCATGCAGTAGAGTATGATGGAATGGCCTTTTGGGGAGATTGGAAGGAACCGGGTTAGGTCTCTCTGCCAATCAGCTTTCAGCGACACTGTTTCCTTATGGGATAACACACTCTGGCAGGGCTTAAAGGCTAGTAATAATGCCTAACATTTATTGAGTGCTTACTACGTGCCAGGCCCTATTCAAAGGGTTTGATGTATATTAAGTCATTTAATCTTCAAAACAGCCCCCTGAGGTAGGTACTTTGTAAACTAGATTTCACCTATGAGGAAATTGTTAAACTTGCCGTGGTCATGCGGTTGATGAGGTCACACTCAGCTGCTCCCAGGACAGTGAATGCAACAGCAAATGTTGTAGGCAAGGAGCTCTAGATTGGAAATCTAGGGCATCCCTGCCCCTAACTCCCCAGCCATTGAATCCTTTAGCTTGGCGTTTCAAGTTGGCATTCCAAAGCCCTTCCTTTGCGGCCATCCCTCACCACCATGACCGAATCACTTCTCTAAACCTCAGTTTCATGGTCTGGGGGAAAAAATGCCCTCCTCCTTCTCCCTCTAAAATAATTGAAACATCAGCTTATAATGCCTGTAAAACACTTAAGACTATGCAAATGAAGGATATTACAGAGTCACAAGGTGACGGTATTTTATAGCGGACCATTAAGACATATCATTGTAAAGATAGTGGGTTACACCGAGTCCCATCCTTTTACCAGCTCCCTCCCTGAATTCCAGTGTGGAATTGTATATGCTTTTAAAATCTACCCAGGCTAATTGTCTTTATGAACGCAGACCTCTGCACAAGCTTGAATGGATCTAATAAATTCCCCTGGCCAAAATATTTTTCAAGTATTATAGCGTAATTCACTTTATCATGTCCAGTCTCGGCCTAATAATGCACAACTCCCAGGAGCCAAGTATATTTCATGAAGCTTACAATTACTTTTATAAAAGTTGCAGTAAAGTATAATGATTTTTAATGGCATCAATGATACCATTGTATATATCGGTTTCAGTTTTGAAGTAGACTTAAGTTCAAAGACCCAAGGGGACCATTCTCCTCTCGATGCACTTGTGTTACTCCCATTAATGCTAATGGGACAGACAAATGCTGCTCTGGAGGAGAATATATCTACCCTTAGGAAGGTAACAGGTTTTAATTAGTAATGCTTTGAATCTCACAAAAGCAGCTCACCCTCTGTAAACAGCAAGAGTTCTCAGGGATGTAAGCAGGGATCACAGCCAGGGTTACTCATGGAATCTTCACATCTAAGTTTTGTGTTTTTTTTAAGATTTTATTTATTTAACAAAGAGAGACGGAGAGAGGGAACACAAACAGGGAGATTGGGTGAGGGAGAAGCAGGCTTCCTGCTCAGTAGGGAGCTCGATGCGGGGCTCCATCCCAGGACTCTGGGATCATGACCCAAGTTGAAGGCAGATGCTTAACGACTGAGCCACCCAGGCGCCCCCACATCTAAGTCGTGTCAATGGTGAAGACATAAGGCTCTCGTCCACTGCGAATGAGAGAAAAAGCCTCGAAATGGAGGAGCTCAGACCTAAAGCAGTCTTTATGAAATGTCTGAGTGCCAGAGCGCAAGTAGATCCCTGCAGGGGGGTTTTAACGATGGCTGTAGCTTCGAAAAGGAAGTTCGATTAACCCGATACTCTAGAAGCCAAGGCCTGATGGAGTGGGGTCCGCCTTTCCCTGATCACAAGATTGCAGCATAAAAAGGGCAGGTCAAGGGAAGCTCACCCTGCCCGAGAGCCCCATGGTGGTTTCAGGCTGGAGCTTGGGTGGCAAAGCACTTTCTCAGGACATGGTTCTTAGGCAGAAAGAACAGACACTGGGTGGAGGAAGGGAAATGGAAAGGATTTGGCATGTTGGCACGTTAGCTGCTCCACACCACTGTCTAGACGGGGGTCTCAAACATGGCCTTCAGAGTGAGGAGGCCGGAAGGTCAGTTTCTCTCTCTGTACACATCTCTAGCTTGCTTTCAAGAAACATGCACAGTTTAAAAAAATGTTAAATTAGGGGGCGCCTGGGTGGCTCAGTCAGTTGAGCGTCCGACTCTTGATCTCAGCTCGGGTCTTGATCTCAGGGTTGTGAGTTTAAGCCCCATGTTGGGCTCCGTGCCCAGCATGGAGCCTACTTAAAAACATTTTTTTTTTTAATTCAAATATATCTGACATATAGCATTGTGTAAATTTAAGGTGCACAATATGTTGGTTAGATATTTATATATTGCACTTGCCATTGTAGCAATAATTAGTACCTCTACCACATCACATAATTATCATTTCTTTTTAGTGGTTGGAATAATTAAGATTGAAAAAAAAATACAAACACATGTAATTTAAAAAAAGAAGGGTATGTATGAAAGGACAGTTTTTAGGCATGACTATTCACCCTAGATATTATACCCCAGGCTTCAGGTAGAATGTTTAAAATCTAGTATGTTCAACCCAGAACTTTTGGACATAAATCTGTCAGGAACTGAGATAAATTTATACTCATCATCTGTCTTTGGTTGTCTAAGGTGAGGCCCAAATGATCATAGATTTTGTGTTAACATGAATCAATCTGGTTTTATCTCTGAACAAGCAGACTGAATTAGGATAACGATAATAGAGAACTAGGTGTGTGCTTTTCCTTTCTCTTAAAATTTTTAGGTATAGTGTGGTTAACGAAAAACAGTGCTCTAATGACTAGAACAAGAAACAGTGTTGGAAAGACTTAGTATTTGGAGAAAACTGATTGGAATAACATTCCACAGCTTATAAGTGCAATTTTTTTTCCATATAAATATTTGGGGACTGCTTTGCTTTAAGAAGACTGAAGAAATTCAATTATGGACAAGGATACTTTCTGCCATTTCGCAAAGGAAAATATAAATAAGTAGGGTAAGAGTGTTTCTATTTGCTCCTGCTGCTCTGTCTTCCCCTCCTGTGACTCTGAAAAAAAATCCCATTTATAGAAGTATTAAGCTTATCGTGGAAGAAATGTCATTGGCAGAGTCTCAAGCTCATGAATTCATTATCACATGTTCAGGCTGGAGATGCGAGGTGTAACGTCCTTTTCTCTGAGGTGGCCCCAAATGATGCACTCCGCTGTCAGGATGATTTCATTTAGACCCAATTTCCCCAGATCTTTGAATGTTGCCGATGACTCCCTCTGTTCTCTCCACATTCCCCTCCTGACTTACTAGAGACTGTAAATGTTATTAACTTTGAAGTTTCTATTCATGTTGTTCTACAAACGGTCACCCTCCCTGCCCCATGCTATCCACCAAAAATTGGGGTTTTAAGTTGCACACTGGAGACAGCCTGTTAAAGTCTTTTTAAGCTTGCAACAATTCTGCCGCACAACACATCAGGAAGGCCCGAACGCAAACATCAGTCTTGTTCTTGCCCAAACAGTAACAAACCTCTTAATGCAAACTTTTTGGCTACATTTCATTCTGGTTATGTCATTTACTCTACTTTTGATTCCTCCCCACCCATCCCCCCCCCCTTCATTTTGCTATCTTGAAGTGTCAGGTTTTTTCCACCCTAAATGTCCTTCAGTAGCAGCATAACAAATTCTTTTTTTTTTTTTTTTTAAAGATTTTATTTATTTATTTGACAGAGAGAGAGGGATCACAAGTGGGCAGAGAGGCAGGCAGAGAGAGAGGGGGAAGCAGGCTCCCCACCGCTCAGAGAGCCAGATGTAGGGCTCGATCCCAAGACCCTGAGATCATGACCTGGGCCGAAGGCAGAGGCTTTAACCCACTGAGCCACCCAGGTGCCCCAGCATAACAAATTCTCAAAGCAACTTGGGGACAGATCCTACGAAAACACTCTGGATTACAGAATTCATTCGAGAAGTGCAGGGAGAGGCTTGATTTTGGATATTTAAACAAATTCAAGGGCCTTGTAATTCCCTCACCTAAACACTAGAACTTTCAAGATTCTGGCACCCAAATTATTCTTCCATTACCATTGATTGCTCCCTGTTTTTAGCAATGTGTAACACTCCGTCAGCTCTCTGGGATCCAGAAATGCAAGCCAGGTGTAGAGCGCAATAAAATGATCTTATCCACCTCTGGACAGTTGTTACATTAGAAATAAATAAACTTCCGAGGGACGCCTGGGTGGCTCAGTTGGTTGGGCAGCTGCCTTCGGCTCGGGTCATGATCCCAGAGTACTGGGATCGAGTCCCGCATCGGGCTCCTTGCTCAGCGGGGAGCCTGCTCCTCTCTCTGCCTCTGCCTGCCTCTCTGCCTGCTTGTGTTCTCTCTCTGTTAAATAAATAAATAAATAAAATCTTAAAAAAAAACAAAAAAAAGAAAAAAGAAATAAATAAACTTCCGGTTTAGACAACTCACTCTCGTTTTGGGGATTCTGGTGCGGCACCTTAGCCTGCACACTCACTACTACAATTCATGAGAAAGCAGGGCAGGGAAAACCCTCTTACAGATTGTGCTCGGCGTGTGAGTGAAGGCAGGAGCTGGATGGGCACATGGGTGTCCGGGAGGAGGGGACAGGACTGCAGACCCGACCAGTGAGGGTGTGTCTTCTCACACGTTGGGGACTCAGGGTTTGGAAAGGTTCATCTGCTTGGTGTGTTCTGCCAGACATACAGCTAGGCAGTCGGGGACTGACAGCGGTGACAACTTGCCCACCGTGTTGCAACGCCATATAACTTCATGTCTTGGTCCCATCTTCTCAACTAAGTTGGGAGCTTCCCGAGGATAGTGTCTGTGTTGGCTGCTTTGATATCACCCCTAGTGCCAAGCACGCGTCTTCTACTTGGTAGGGGCTCAATAAGTAATGCTTTGTCGAATCAGCTAAATGGATGATACATATGTAAGAACAAGAGTTAAAGAACTAGAAATACCCAAGTACAACGAATGTCTTTCTCATTCATTGAACTGAAAAGAAACAACTCACAAGAACCTCTATTCCAGCCTTCATGTTACAGATGAGGTCTAAAGAGGTGAAGGGACTGGCCCAAGGTCAGCTAGTTCAGAGGCAAACCCAGCACTATTCCCCACACTTTCTGCCTTGTAAGAATCACCGTTTGCTCTAACTGTGCTTTTATTCAGAATCTGTCCGTGGGTTAGCTAGCACATACAGGACTGGCCTACTCTGCCCTTTACATTTAAAGGGTCACACACATAATAAAACACATTTAAAGGGAGTGTCCTTTTTAATTTTTTAAGAAGGGGAAAGTGATTTTTTTCAGAGTAGCTGTAATTTGACAAAATTAGAAGAATTCTTGAGAAAATACATTTTTGTTTTTTTTTAATATTATTTTTTCAGTGTTCTAGGATTCATTGTTTATGCACCACTCCCAGTGCTCCATGTAATACGTGCCCTCCTCATTACCCACCACCAGGCTCTCCCATGTCCCTACCCGCCTCCCCTCTAAAACCCTCAGTTTGTTTCTCAGAGTCCACAGTCTCTTCTGCACAGTAAAGGAAACAGTCAACAAAACAAAGAGGCAACCCATGGAATGGGAGAAGATATTTGGAAATGACACTATGGACAAAGGGCTGATATCCAAGATCTATAAAGAACTCCTCAAACTCAACACCCCAAAAACAGATAATCATGTGAAAAAATGGGCAGAAGACATGAACAGACACTTCTCCAAAGAAGACATACAAATGACTAGCAGATACATGAAAAAATGTTCATCATCATTAGCTGTCAGGGAAATTCAAATCAAAACCACATTGAGATACCACCTTACACCAGTTAGAATGGCAAAGATTAACAAGATAGTAAACAATAAATGTTGGAGGGGATGTGGAGGAAGGGGAACCTTCTTACACTGTTGGTGGAAATGCAAGTTGGTGCAGCCATTTTGGAAAACAGTGTGGAGATTCCACAGAAAGTTAAAAATAGAGCTACCCTATGACCCTGCAAGTGCACTACTGGGTATTTACCCCAAAGATACAGGTGTAGTGAAGGGCCACATGCACCCCGATGTTCATAGCAGCAATGTTCACAATAGCCAAACTGTGGAAAGAGCTGAGATGCCCGTCAACAGAGAATGGATAAAAATTCATTTTTTCCTTTGGAATATGTATTGATGAATGGGCTCTTGCTTTATCTATACTCAGCTGGAAACTTGGGAAGATAATGTAGGACTCTAACTAGTATCTTTAAGGCGGAGGGTTCTTCTGTAGCTCTTAGCATTACAAAGCCCACGAGGGAACTTTTGCAAGGGAGTATCAGCTGCACTTAGTCAAAGTATTCAAGATAACATTTAGTAATAGGCTAGGGACAGAGGGCCAGATTGTATCACTTTGAACTCCTTGGGAGTTCTAGATAGTATCACGTCCAATCTTACTGCAAGGCTTCCACTCCCTGTGAAGCTATAATGTAGACCTCTGTATTTCACAGGGCATCCTGGGGTCTTTTTAGTAGATTTTGTCTCCTGGAGAGTATCACAGTGCATTGAAGAAACAATTAACTGTTACCTGGATACCTCACCTCTGAAGGGCTCTTCAAAAATCCCCACTGGGCCTCTATTTCTCAGAGACTAACTTTGCTCATGTGGACACAAATGGATCCCAAAGCTTGATATTGAAGGATGTGGTTTGCAATAAAAATAAAAAAAAAGAAACACAAATGCTTCCTGTCAAAGGGGTTGGTGGGGTGGTGGTGGCAGTGGGGCAGTGATGGGGAGAACTAGCTGGTGGGCGCTCAAACTTCAACCACTTGGTCAGGAAGAGTATATTCTGTCAGTCAAGTTTCAGGAAAATGAGATGTCCTCTGACCATGGTTTTCACACATAGAAGCATGTCTAAATGAAATCTAATTAGGGGTAAATGGTAAACCTTTTTATAATTTGCTTTCTCATTCTATCAGTAAACCTTGATTTATTTTTTTTTATTGCTTTTGGCCAAAGGCCATTACAAGACTTTCTGAGCATCGAGCAGGTTCAGTGTGATCTTCAGGATAAATTAATTTACTGCTATACAAATATGGTATTTCTTCTGTACAAACATTTCAAGGACTAAACTATCTAATGGATTAAACAGGGTACTGGTTTTGTTTTTAACTAGTAGGCTTATCCCTAAGATTGGCCCAACACTCTAGCAAACATGGGATAATAGAGACCCGGGAGCTCCCAGTGGCAGAGGGATCGCTTACAGCAGGGAGGGAGATTTGCTTTTCTTTCTCTTCCTGTGGACTGATCCTATCCTGGCTGCCAGTGTATGTCAGCAAGTTCACAGGCTTTAATTCACTGTAAGCTCCAAGTTATTGCACACCAGCACACTTCCAAGAAAAGAGATATCATAGAAACCCAAGTTACATAATGGGACACCAGTACGAATCAAATTTTGTTGTAGCAGTCTGTCCCATAGTAATTAAAATGATGCTACCAAGACTCTTGGCATTTCTGTGTGACATTTCCTGAATCATTTGACATACTCTGTAGGAGGATAGCCTTCTTCACAAAGGTTTATTTTAGGTTTTCTGTGAGATACAGATGTCTGGTAAAAAGGACCAAGCTTGTCCGTCACTGGGGCTTTCTAAACACTTGCTTTCCCCCACCCTCCCCCACCCCCCAAATAAAGTCAGCATAATTGTGTTCACCCTGGAATGTCATTACAGTTGAGCTGTCCTGCCCCTTAGTGTTGTGCCTTAGGTGCTCCACGTCCAGGAGTGGCTCACGGGACCCCTACCCATGGGCACAAGCCAGTGAACACTTTGAGTTGTATTACCTTAAGAAGAAGGTCGTGTTGGAGACATCTTATTTGCCTCCTCATGATGGATCCCTATGGTTAGATTGTGGGTGGTTGGGAGGACAGTAAATTTTTATGCCCTGTTATCAACTACTCCTCTTTCATTCTTAGGGAGAGAGGTGTGACTGAACTCCCAAACTTAGTGGCATAATATAAAAACTATTTTATTATGTTCATGAATTGTATGGGTCAGGAATTGAGAAAGGCCAAAGGGTTCTTTGTTTCATAAGTCTGAAATGTCTCAAAGAACTAGGAGTGTCTTAAATGGTTACGGTTGGAATGGCTGAGGTTGGGGGTCCACTTCCAAGATGGCTTTTTCACTCACATGTCTGGCACATAGCTAAGATGGTTGAACAACCCATCAGTTGGCCTGAATATATTGACCTGGATATCTATAGCTTGCCTCTCTAATATGGTGGTTTCAGGGTGGTTGAATTTCTACCATGGTGGCTCAGGGTTCCATCATGAATATTCCAGCAAACAACATGGAAGCTATATGGCCTTTTATGATCCAGTCTCTAAGGTGACTAACATCACTTCTGCCATTCTTTATGAATCAAAACAGACACAAGTCTTTCCCAATTCAAGGAAAGAAGACATAGATTCCATCTTTTTTTTTTCAGTGATTCATCAGTGTTATATATTACCCAGTGTTCATTGTCACATGCCATCCTTAATGTTCACCACCCAGTTTCCCCAACCCCCCACCTCCCTCCCCTCCAGCAACCCTCAGTTTCATTTCTATGTTAAGACACTCTTATGGTTTGTCTCCCTCTCTAGTTTCATCTTGTTTTATTTTTTCCTCTCATCCCCTATGATTCTCTGTTTTATTTCTTAAATTCCACATATCAGTGAGATCATATGATAATTGTCTTTCTCTGACTGACTGATTTCACTTAGCATAATACCCTCTAGTTCCATCCGTGTCATTGCAAACGGCAAGATTTCTTTTTTTGATGGCTGAGTAATACACACACACACACACACACACACACACACACACACGGTGTGTGTACATATGTATACCACATCTTTATCCATTCATCTGTTGATGGACATATGGGCTCTTTCCATAGTTTGGCTACTGTGGACATTGCTGCTATGAATATTGGGGTGCAGGTGCCTCTTTGGATTACTACATTTGTATCTTTGGGGTAAATACCTAGTAGGGCAATTGCTGGTCATAGGGCAGCTCTATTTTCAGCTTTTTGAGGAACCTCTATACTGTTTTCCAGAGTGGCTGTACCAGCTTGCCTTCTCACCAACAGCGTAAAAGGGTTTCCCTTTCTCCACATCCTCACCCACATCTGTTATTTTCTGACTTGTTAATTTTAGCCGTTCTGACTGGTGTGAGGCAATATTTTATTATGGTTCTGATTTGTATTTCCTCGATGCCAAGTTACATTGAGCATTTTTTCATGTGTGTGTTGGCCATTTGTATGTCTTCTCTGGAGAAATGTCTGTTCATGTCTGCTGCCCAATTCTTGATTGAGACCCCACTTTTTGACGGGAGAAATGTCATGTATTTGCAGCCATGTTTTCAAATATTTGCATGAGCTTTCAAGTTGGTCTGGGAAAGCTCCCAGCACCTATGGTGACAATGGACTAAAGCAGCCCATTCATGAGCTAATCTGTTTCTTTTCCAATCCTACCCTAAAGTGAGATTGCCCCTTGTACTAGTTAGGGTAAAAGTGTCAACTACTGAAACAGAGACATCCCAGAATATAGTGACTCAGATAAGGTAGAAGTTTATTCTTCTCTAATATACCCAGATGTACTTAGTGAGATGCAGAGAGTTAGGCAGCTCTGCTATAAAAGGTCATTCAGAGATCCAGATTTTTTTTTCTCATTTTGCTGTTTCATTTTTCTTCAGGGTGTTGTCCCTTTCCATGTTGTCAAAGGTGGCTTATCATTACCAGGTTTGCATTCTAGCACAAGGGGAAGAGAAAATGGAGAGTAAACAACTTCCTTTTTTTTTTTTAAAAAGATTTTATTTATTTGATCGACAGAGATAGCACAAGCAGAAGGAGGAGTAGAGGGTGAGAAAGAAGCAGACTCCCTGCTGAGCAGGGAGCCCAAAGCGGGGCTTGATCCCATGGACTTGGAAATCATGACCTGAGCCACATGCAGATGCTTAACTGACTGACCACCCAGTCACCCCAAACAATGTCAAGAAAGTGACATAAAAATTGTACACATCACTTCTATTCACAGTAGTTTTTTTTTTAAGATTTTATTTATTTGATAGAGGGAGAGAGATCACAAGTAGGCAGAGGCAGGCAGAGAGAGAGAGAGGGGGAAGCAGGCTCCCTGCTGAGCAGAGAGCCTGATGCGGAGTTTGATCCCAGGACCCTGAGATTATGACCTGAGCTATAAGGCAGAGGCTTTAACCCACTGAGCCACCCAGGCGCCCCTATTCACAGTAGTTTTGTAGCATGGATATCCCTACCTGCAAAGGAGACTGGGAAATGTAGTCTCTAGTTGAGTGTTTATGAGTTCTAATAAAAGTCATGTGTACATAGGGTTCTATCACTAAAAAGAAGAAAAGGAGACTGGGTAATAGGGGGACAATTAGTGGTTTCTGCCATCAGCTTTTGAGACATCCCTGGAATATTTGCCAGGCATATTCAAGAATGGAGTTTGGCAAACTTGTTCTGTAAAGGGGCAAAGAATAAATGTTTTAGGGCTCGGGAGCCATATTGTCTCTGTCTATATTAGTTTTCTATTGCTGCTGTGACAAATTACTACAAAGTTGGTAATTTAAAACAACAAACTTATCTTACAGTTCAGTAGGTTGGAAGCCTGGACAGAGGTCTCACTGGGCTAAGACCAAGGCTGCATTCCTTTCTGGAGGCTCTAGGAAAGGATTCATTTCATAGTTAATTGGAGTGGCTGGCAGAATTTCTTGCACACAGCCTCCTACATTTCAGAATGAGCACTGGGGGCATCCAATCTTTCTCATGCTGCCATCTCTCTCATTGGTCACAGCTGGGGAAGGATTCTCCACTTTTAAGGACTCATGTGATTAGTTTCAGTCATATAAAGTAACAGTCTCAAGTTGTGGGTAGTAGGACATAGGCACTTTGGGGGCAATCATTCAACTTAATCATTGTAGGTCAAAGGTAGCCAGAGACAACATGTAAGCAAATGAACACGGTTGTGTTCTAATAAAACTTTATTTACAAAAACATTTTGTTTTTGGATTGGGTTGGATTTGGCCTGCGGGCTATAGTTTGCCAACCCTCCTTCATGAGCATGAAAACAAATTGTTGACTGAGGGCTCTTAGGCAGACGGAAACCTACTATCTCGGCCACCCTGACAGTTAGGTGTGCCCATTCCTCAAATGGAATTTGGCGTGAAATGTGTTCTCAGGGCAGTAGTTAACTGCTTCTGTTAAATCGACCTTTATGCTGAATTAAAATTACTTTTTTCAGTGTCTGATTTTTGTCCCTGGATGATGAGCACAAGAACCTTGTCTAATTTATCTTTGTACCTTCCCTAATGCTTAACGGCATCAAGCCCTTAGCAGGTGCTCAGTAAATATTCATTAAACAAAGAAAACCTCATGTAATGGTTAAGTGAGGGAGGCATGTGTTGAAACACACACACACACAAGCATTATTTATGTGTTGGGTGAATATTTTTTTTTCTGGGCAGACCTCCCGTTTTGATAAGATTTGACTGTTTTTGTTTTGTTCTAAAAGTTAAGCCTGACACCTGTGATTTTCCATAAGGGTTCCTGAAAATAGGTCTTAAAAAAAATTTAAAACCAATTTTTGTTGCCCTAATGAAAATGAAAGGGCAAAGCCAGAATTATACATTAGCTAGTGAAGCCAGTAGTATGCATTGGACAGACATTTAATTTCTGCCTGCTTTTGCCAAAATAACAATGTGAGCATAAGGAAATTTGCAAATGGAAAGAATATTTTCCTGAGTGTTATCCCAGACATTGGACTTCAGTGTGGGTTGAAAAGTGCACAGAAAGGTTTTTGACCTGCCAACTCATGAGTTCAGCTGTTGTAGGATAAACACAGAACTCTGATGACATTAACAACATCTGAGCCTGAAGTGGGCCAGGAATCCATCTCTACCTTATTTATGTGAACTGTTCTCACACTCACAGCCTGTAGCCAAAATAATAACTTTATAGGTGTGTAAGTATTTTGGGGTCTTAACTGAAGCCATTTTACATGTCAAGTCTTATAGGAACGACTCCTTTCATCCCAGATGTTCAATGAAATTAAGATACACAGAGGGCACTTTATCCGAAAAGCAAGGACCAGTCTTGGGTTGGGACATGGCATGGATGCTTATTAAGTTATATAACTATGTAAGACATGGCCATAAGGCCACTCCACCCAGTTGAAATTGGCTCAAGTCTCTGAGACTTGAAGAAAAAAAGCCTCAATTTTTAGTACAAATGTCATGCATTTAAAGAGCTCCCTTATGCTTATGTTTCCAGTCCAAGGAGGTAGGTCTAGAATTCCCTAAGCTCTCTCCCAATCTAAGAGAACCTTATGTATACTCTGCTTCCATACTCTCTGCTTCCTTATCTCCTATGAAATAAACTTCTTTTGTTCAAACTATTGTCAGTGGCACAGCCAGTGTGTTCACTGAATCATTGTACTTGCTAATAAAAAATGTTAAGATGTCAGACCAAAGTCTAGCTTTCTGGGAATGCCCTTATGCTGATATCAAAGCACTAGAATTATGTTTTGGAGCACAGCCCTACGAGAAACAATAGGGTCCTTCCCATGTCATAAAAGCATTTTTTTTAAAAAGATTTTATTTATTTGTCTGAGAAAGAGATAGAAAGGCGCACAGAAGGAGAGGGAGAAGCAGGCTTCCTCCTCAGGGGCTCAGATGTGGGGCTCAATCTCAGGACCCTGAGATCATGACCTGAGCCGAAGGCAGACACTTAACAGACTGAGCCACCCAGGCGCCCCGCATGTCATAAAAGCTTTTATGCTAAAATTGTCAGCCTCACTAAAGTCTATGTTTACTGTTTCTGTTCCTATTTCGGCTTTTCTCCCTAACTTTTTATGAAAGCCAGTGCTCTTAAAAAAAAAAAAAAAAGCCAAAGCCCCATCTAATATGATTTACCTTTCATTAGCTACTAGCCAGCCCCTTACTCCTTCTGGGAATTTGGCATGAAATCAGTATTTTCTCTGGCATAGCTCAGCCCTGTGATTTGCAAGGCATGCTAGGCAACCTGTACCAATCTCTTTCCTCCGGTGTCCTATCAACCAAAAATTCTCAACGTATTACCTATTTGACCTGGGCATTTTGGCTGGTAATTCTTTGAAGCCCGGTGCTGGGTGTGGGCGGCCATGTTGATGTGAAAGCACCTGGCTTTGCGAAACGTCTTCCAACCATTTTTCAACCAATTTGTATTTGATGCTTTGCCTTCCTGTGGCGGGCTTCACATGTTTATTATTTATGAATTTGGGTGATTTCTTTTTAAAAAGTAAATACAAATTTAATAAGTAAAAGAAGAGACTTAGTAAGTTTTTGTTTTTATAAGGTCATTTAATGTTCTGGGCTAAATTGTGTTCCCCCAGAATTCCTATATTGAGATCCTAATTCCCAGGACCTCAGAATGTGATTGCATTTGGAGATAGGGCTCTTCGAGAGGTAATTAAGGCAAAATAAAGTCATCAGGGTGGGTCCTAATCCAATATGACTTATGTCCATAAAAGAAGAGATTAGGGTACAGATGTACCCACAGAGAGAAGACCACGTGAAGACCCAAGCAGAAAATGATCATCTGCAAGCCTAAGAAAGGCCTCGGAAAAACACTAGCCCTACAAAAACCTTGATGTTAGACTCTAGCCTTTACAACTTGGAAGAAATAGGCACTCCAGGATGGCTCAGTCAGTTAAGGATTTGACTCTTGATTTTTGCTCAGGTCGTGATCTCAGGATCTTGAGATCAAGCCCCGGGTCAGGCTCCCTGCTCAGCGTGGAGTCTGCTTGGGATTCTTCCCCTCTTCCCTCTCCCTACCCTCTCCCTCCATCTCTACTCCCCACTGCCAACCCCCAATAAATAGATAGATAGATAGATAGATAGATAGATAGATAGATAGATAAATAGAATCTTAGAAATACATTTCTGTTGTTTAAGCCACCCAGTCTGTGGTATTTGTTATGACAGCCCTAGCAAGCTAAGATACTTACTTACTATTAATTTCGTTTTTTCCAATGAACATTGATTATGCTCTTCATGTTCATACATTACATTGTAAGAGGACAGTGTGATGTGGGTCACAAGGAAGGGAGATGATCTCATGTAAGTGATCTCAGGGCTTGATTTTTAAGAGCATCCAGCAGCATGACCAGAAACTTCTATCATTACCAGGGCCATTACAATGACAATGATCTGAAATCATAACCTGAAAGATAATGTAGGATAGGCATGACTTCTCTGAGCCAAAAGTTTTATAAAATGGGTTACCAAGGACTATCCTGGGGCCACAAGTCCAAATCAGGAAGCTCAAAGACCATGTTTGTAACATGTGTGCCTGGCCCATAAAGTGTTTTAAGATGAATTCTGCCACACACACAAAACAAATTTCCTGCTCTTCTTAAAAGTTTGGGAAGTTTTTGTGGACCAGACTGAAGGACAGCTGCCCCCTTAGTTGGATGCTGTCCTCCAGACTGCCCTATCCCTCTCCCTGTTGTCACTTAATGCCCTCTGCTTTGTTTATTACCGAAGCTGCCTTGTCCAGATAATGGAAACAGACAAACTATCAGCTCCTAGATGATCAATTCTGAAGAGTGCTCATCGAAAAAGGTGAAAGGTCATTTCAGATGTGAAGAGTATTTGGGAAACTCAACAGCCATCAGATACACTTTCTCAGAGATTTTCAATGTACACGAACGCACTGAAAGACCTGGGAAGTTTTGTTAATAGAAAAATCCATTTAATGTTGTTCCCCAGCATTTCCCGTTCCCATTTGACTAGAAAATCCCATTTCTTTGAGCAACGTATATCTGACATCCAGTGGAAGTAGTGTTTTGTGGAACATGCTTTGGGAAATGCTGAAATAGATTCTTACAGTCCAGGCCCAACTAAGGACAGAAGAATGAATGAGTGAATTTGAATTCTGTAAATTACTAAATAATATGCATATTTATAAAGAATACTTGAAGAATCGATGTAAAAAAAAGTAAAAAAAGTTAAAGTACAGTTATTTTATTAAGGAACAATATAATTTTTGTGATGTTATTTGATGCATCAAGGAAATCTACATAAATGACCATAAACCACCAAACGCATGACCAATGTTATCCGCCACAGGAAACAGATTTTTATAAAAGTGAAATGTTTTGCTACTTGTCCAAGAAAAATAGATGTTAGCTTCACGAGAACTGTGTTCCAATTACTTTCACTGTGCTCCAGTGTCTTTGTTATCACACCACAATGAATGCGTCACTCTCTTCATATTTCAGGTTAATGATCTGATTGGACTGTAAACATTTTGTTAGACAAAACTTACACCCATTATACTTGCAGTCATTTAAAACAGGGAATATGCGCAAACGAACCCAGATATCCCTTTGTATTAGCTACTTTATTAGAGTAATAATGTGCGAATCCTGATTTGCATGTTCAACTAAATGATTGCAAACAGTTTTTGACACATAAATTCACGGCGGCTCTACGCGCTTCCACTGAGTTTGGGAAGAGTGAATTGGTCTATTTGAGTCATCCTCCTTTGATTTCTCCAAGAAAATCAATATAATAAAGTAATTCTTTCCTGCCATCCTCTTCTTTGCTAAGCTCTTCTGAGAACAGTCAGAAGATGTTTTTCCTTCAATTATTTCAGGCTGTTTGCATTAAATTCTCTCCAACAGGCGCCAGTAAATGTGTTCCCTTAATAAGGATGTCTCCCTTTGAAATAAGCTAAATAAAATTTTACATTTAAGGTGAGTAAGAACCAGTTATGGAGAAAATTGCTCAATATCTGTTCTATTCTAATTTCTTTTTCCATGCAAAGCATGTTGCAGGTCTATATTGAGGAAAAAGTGTGATGATGTGGCATGCATAATTCATGCTTCTGGCCTTCCACACGCATTTATTTTTTCCACCAGAATTCCACATGTTTAGATAAGATCCAGCATTCTTCTTTCCTACTATCAGCAGAACTTATTTTTAAGGAATAGGCCATAAAATATTTGGGGGCTTTTCCAGAAGAACATTTGGAGTAATCTCACAATACAAGATTTTTTCCTGTGGCTACTTTAGATTTTGTTTGTTCTGTGAGAGGTGGTGGTGTTTTGTTAGACGGCAGGATCCCATTTATTTAAGTGGATGGAATCCTTGTTGGTAAAGAATCCTAGAATGAAAGCTCACTTGTTTGTTGGGAATTATGGCAAAATTGTGCCACTTGAAGAATGTTCTCAAGGAATTCACCCTTCTGTGGAATTTCTTTTATTGTTCTCTTCAAATGATATTTTAACTCTAAGAAAAGTACATCAAGTCTTCCTCTAGGTAAAGTCCATTTCCCAGTCACCTTTCCCAACTCTGTTCTCTTACTCTTATTTTGCCTGTTTTTATCCCCCCTTGAGACTGGTGGTCTTCTCCATCCGGAGAACCACAGGCATTTTCCACTCAGTATGTTTATAGCTATATCCATCTATATCCATCCTATCCAGCTCTACAAGCTGGTTTCTCCCCCCAGGCAGTGAGTTGCTCAAGCTGGGAGCCCGAGCGCCATCTTTGATTCCTCACTCTAGTCTGCTTGATACATCCAGACAACAGCCTCGGCCAGTCCATTCTACTTCCTCAGTATCCTTCAAATCTGTCCTCTTCTGCACGTTTACTTCCCACTGCCATTTTCTGGCCCAAGAAATCATCATTTCTTTCCCAGATTACTCCACTCTCACACATGGTGAGCATTGCTCCTGCCTATAAACACACACGTACATCTAAACAGGATTGTCAAAGTGGCTAAAGGGACTATAGAGAACTCCCTGTCTGGCATGTTTCCCTGTGCAGCCTTTTCCATCAATCACATTTATTGAGTGTCCACAATGTAAAAGGGCCATTCTATTAGGGGCTATTAAGAATCTGAGAAAAAGTTGTGGTGTCTGCCCGCAGTCAATCTAGAAAATCTAGTAGACTTTTGTGGGGGATACTTGGGAGTCGGAATGTAGTGAAAATCACTGATCATGTCTTAGCCACTGTGGCACTTTTTCTGTATTAACGCTGTTGCTGGGAAAAAAATCAAGAGCTCATGGCCTTTAAAATGTTCCTAATTTGGGGCGCCTGGGTGGCGCAGTTGGTTGAGCGACTGCCTTCGGCTCAGGTCATGATCCCGGAGTCCCAGGATCGAGTCCCACATCGGACTCCCGGCTCCATGGGGAGTCCGCTTCTCTCTCTGACCTTCTCCCTTCTCATGCTCACTCTCTCTTTCCTAATAAATAAATAAATAAATAAAATCTTTAAAAAAAATGTTCCTAATTTGCCACCTACTACATAATAATACATATTCTCAGGCATACATTTTAATTTTTGAGATTAGGACTTCAATAGTGAGGATTTCAAGTAATTTCAAGGAGCATCCAAAGGTCAAGGCAAGCTAAAATTGTTTCCTCTCTGTACTGGTGGTCTGGTGGCTCTAACATCCTCCTCATTCCTTTCCTCTTCAAGGTCACTCAAAGCCCCTAAGTAGAGCTGCATCAGGGGAGGGGAATTTGGGGATCACTTTAATTTCACTCCTCCCCAGGGTATCTTCCCAATAACGATGGGTGTTCCTGACAATCTTGGACACCTAACGCATGCCATCAGGTTTTTATAGAACATTTCTTCCAGAGGTTTCTGAGTTGTCAGGGGAAGTTTTGTATCTGCAGAGTTGTCAGCTCACCCATCTCCTCTTCTGCACCCTGACGCTCCTCGGCTCCCCTCCCTGTCCTTTCCGTACTCAGGATTCCGGGAGGGGAGCTGCAGCATTCCCATTAAACAGGAGCACATAACTCAGATCAAATCTCCGTGGTAAATCGGCTTCTCAGCATCTGGTGCCGTTCCTTTAATGAAGCCCTTTTCTCTCCATGATATGAATCCATTAGCCACTGAGAAGCTGGAGTATGTAAAATATTTTGTTTATCTGGCCCTTCTCAAAGGTACTGTCTGTCATCATAGATGTCTGCAGTAAATATAGCAACAGCATCAGTGGATGTGTGAGGCGATTAGATTTATGAGGCACATAAACTGCAAAGCTTCTAATAACCATAATTCCTAACTTCAATCATAATACCAGTATTAGTGTCATGTTTTCCAGAGGATTTTATGTTTCTAAAAATATCTTAATTGTGGTTACCATGTTTACCCTCTAATTCCTTTAATTTGAACGTGAAAGGGCTCTGCCAGAGATGAAGCTAGGGGAAGCAGCCCACCCTTCCGTATTGTTTCTGTGGGCAGTGGGGCAAGATGGATTGCCCGTCTTGCGTGTTTTGCAATTAAATTAGATAAATTTCCTTGGAAAAAAAGAGAGCCCACACTAATAAGGAACAAGTGATGACAAAATCCAATATAGGGGTGGGGAATAGAGGGTAGGATCTTTGTCCTCACTCCCACTCTCCTACCCCACCCACTGTCCCCAGGGAGATTCTGTCTGAGTGCCTTTAACCTGGTCCTGTTCTAATTATTTGGCATCATTTGAAAAGCCTTTGGAAGGATGCCAATCATCAGTCGATTTTCCTTTTGACCCAGGCCTGAGATGTTAGTTCAGGTGCATGATACTTGATTCTTGGCTTATGAAGTCTATCTTCGACTTTTAGGGATAAAACAAAGATCCTCTTAGGGCTACTCAGAATACACACACGCGTGTGCGCGTGCACACACACACGGGCACATCGTTTTTAACAATTTCTGAACTAAGCAGGAAAAAAAATATATTGGCATTATCCCATGCAACACTTGGTCATTTGGTCTTGCTATTTACAGTACAACTCTTTCAAGTTCACTAGAAAGGTCATTTGAGTGAGTGGTTATTTTTGCTTCTTTGTGGAATTTGGCAGATTTGAAGGACACCCTAGATTTAGCCATTGAAAGATGATTCCACACATATATCACTGAACTTAAGGTCCTGACAGGTGACATGGTAGACTCTGGCCAGAGACAAGGGCACTGGTCCAGTGGATATGTAACAATTTTTTTTCTGAATAGAGACAGAATATAAGCTTGTCATGTAACATTCAACCCAAGGGATGTAGAAAGTAAATACATAATTCTACCCTCTAAAGATAACCCCTGTTAACAGCTTGGGGTATATTATTTCAGGCTCTTTGCTAGTTATTATTCAAGTACATTATTATTTCACATAAATGGAATAACACTATACATGCTGTTTTATGGCTATCTTTTAAATTTAATAATATATCATGGATACTTTTGGGAATGTGTATACATTTGTTTCAATCTCTTTAACTCTTCGATGGAATTCCATGGCATAGTTGACCGTAATTTATTTGCTGTTCTCCTACTGGTGAGTATTAAAATGGCCAGCAGTTTTTTTCTTCTTATAAATAATGTTTCCAAGACCATCTTGGTCCATCTTGGTCCTTTAGATGTCAATGAAGATATTTCTGCAGGGCAAATTCTGAAAAGTGGGATTGAAATGTTTACAGTTATTATCAAATTCAAAGATTGATATGTGATGGAAAGTTGCCTTAAGTTGTGTCCTTTTTTCCAGTTTTACCAATAATATATGATAGTGCTGTTTCTCCTCATCCCAGCATAGGAGATGAAGTTCGTTATTTCATTTCTGTTTCAGCTCATCCTTTCCTCTTTGCTAGGTGCTCATATAAAACCGTTGTGCTGGCTGCATTTGCTATTCTTGGATTAGTAGTAATGTGGGGAATATTTTCATCTAGATATTTGTGTTTTTTCTTTTCACTAGATCTTATTCATATCCTTGTCCTATTTTCTATTGGAGTTTTCATCTTTTCTTTATTAATTGAAAAATACTTTTTATAGATACAAATGTAGTGATCCAAAGGGGCACATGTACTCTGATGCTTATAGCAGCAATGTCCACAATAGCCAAACTATGTAAAGAACCCAGATGTCCATCAACAGATAAATGGATAAAGAACATGTGGTATATATACGCAATGGAATATTACGCAGCCATCAAAAACCGAGATCTTGCCATTTGCAATGATGTGGATAGAACCAGATGGTATTATGGCAAGAGAAATAAGTTGATCAGAGAAAGACAATTATTGTATGATCTCACTGATATGAAGAATTTGAGAAACAAGACAAAGGATCATAGGGGAAGGGAGGGAAAAATGAAATAAGATGAAACCAGAGAGGGAGACAAACCATAAGACACTCTTAATCTCAGGAAACAAACTGAGGGCTGCTGGAGTGGATGGGGGGTGGGAGGGATGGGGTGGTTGGGGGATAGATATTGGGGAGGGTATGTGCTATGGTTAGTGCTGTGAATTGTGTAAGCCTGATGATTCACAGATCTGTACCCCTGAAACAAATAATACATTATATGTAAATAATAATAATAAATAGTTTTTATATGTTATGTTTATGATAGAAGCTGGAAATAATTTTCTAAGCATTTTATTTATTTTTAACCCTATGCTCTATCACACAGAAATTTTATATTTCGGGGGGTAGAGTCTCAATCTTGTCTCTTACGATTTCTTACCTTTGTTTCCTGATAAGAAAGATGTCTTCCACCTAAGAAGATAAGCATATTTTCCTCTATTTACTTCCAGTTATTATCTGGTTTTAAAAAAATGTTGAAATCTTTAACAAATTGTTATTTTATAAGAATAAAATAGGTAAGAGAATAACTTATTGTTTCTTTCCAAATAATTATTAATGGCCTCCACATTACTTAATGTCAGCCCTCTTTTCCTTACTAAATTTAAAGGCTCTAGTTAAGTCAGTAAGCACCCATGTATTCGTGGATCTTTCTACATTCTCTGTTCCTTTAATCTCTCCCTACCAACACCATGTTGTTTTAGTCACAGTTCCTTTAAAATATATTTGAATCTGGGGGCTCCTGGGTGGCTCAGTTGGTTAGGTGCCTGCTTTAGGCCCAGGTCATGATCTCAGGGTCCTGGGATGGAGCCCCACATCAGGCTCCTCCCTCAGTGGGGAGTCTGCTCCTCCCTCTCCCCTCTGTCCCTCCATACCCCCTGGTGCTTGCTCTCTCTCTCTGTCTCAAATAAATAAATAATATCTTTAAAATATATATATTTGAATCTGGTAGTACAAATTCTCTCATTAAATTTCATTTTCAAAAATGTATCAGGTATCTTATGCATTTACTCTTCCAAAGTAATTTTATTATCAATTTGTAAAGGTTGACTAAAATTGAAACTTTTGGAATTTCTGTTAACATAATTTATTTTGAGAATCGTCATTCTCTTCTAAGGGGACTTCTCTGTCTTCTCTTACTGAGCATGTTGTGAACACAAACTGCTTTCCCCAAATGTACGTGTGAAGATGGTAACACAAATAATCTGGACTGAACCTTTTGAGAAAGATGATGTCATGATGCGCTAGAAAGTGACAGATAAGTCAAAGCAACAGTGATATGGGAAAAGGACAAAGGGAAGAGATAGACGGAAGTAAGTACAGAGTGAGTAGAGAATGGATGGAAGTGAGTACAGAGAGAGGAAAGAGAGAACAAGAATCTGAAGAGAAGGATTGATTGAAGAGCATGATGAAAACGGTGACCTAAGGCTGGCTAGGCAGGAAAGGGCCAGAGGGGGAGGAAGGGCTCCAGAGTCTCACTCCTGTTGGCTGGGGCTGCCTGGAACACATTGAGCAATGGCCCAGTGGCTCTGGGGATACAAAGCCGGTGGTGGAGGGTGGGCCCGGCAAGGCAGAGGTGAGCGTGGAGTCCTTTTGTCTATGAGCTGAGTGCTTGGCCGGAAAGAATATGGAGTTCAATTAGCATAGGGAGCATTAAGATTAATGGGGTATGGTGTGGCAGGGTAATATGGACAGGCAAGAGTGTCTAACCCAGAAACTGGAGCAGGAATTTGGAGGGAGCTCTGCTCAGGGATACGGGCCTGGTATAGGACCAGCTTGAATACAAAGGTCAGGTGCTTTGTCAGGAGTATTTCTGACCATGAGGACCTCGTCAGTTCCCCTCCCCACCTTCCGCCCCTTCCTGCTCCCCATTTTCTGGGGCTTGCCACACGGTTATCTGTGTGCAACATAACTTGCTCAGTCAAGCTGTACCGAGTTGTGCAGTGGTGGGCACTTAACTAAAGCTGGGCCACGTACTCACTTCCCAGAGAGAGTGGGTGTTGGAACGGAAGAAGCAAGTGGATCTTTGTTGAAGCGACTGCATTTCGAAACATAAATCCCTGGAGGTCTTGGGGATTATGCCTCATCATGAGGACTGAGAGGCAGGGAAAAGTGAGATACTTTAGCAAAGAGTAAAACACGTGCACAGAAAGAGCAGAGACCGATTCTTCCTTCTAGCTTCTGTTTGAGACCCAGTGGTGTTCTCTACTTTGAATTCAGTGAGATACTCCGGAATGGCCCCTTTGTAAAAGAGCTAGCTCAAACTGGGTTTGTGTCCCATAGGGTCTTGGAGGTCTTAAATAATATAGGGACTAAGGAAGATACAGTGGCAAAGCCATGAATTTCCTTATTAATAAAAGCCAACATCCAAATTAAAAGACTAAAACGTCCGTGGTGGAATTCCAGAAGGCAGGGATTCCACAGGCTAGAGCTAAAAATAGAAGTCTGGGTTCTGCCTTCAACCAGACCAAGCTTGGCAGCTGGGGGTGGTGGGAAGAGAATTGGACGGAGTCAGAAAGCCAGGCTCAAGGCCGTGGAACTCTATAGCTTTGAATGAGAATTGCTGGAGCTCTCTGGATAAAATGGTGGATAAAATTGTGCCTGCTTTATGGTCCCTGCCACATCTGAATTTTCTGAGATGTGCATGGGGACTGGGTGCCCCAGGTGGGCTGGAAGACACTATTTCCATGGAAGTCAGTGTTATAGCTGCCTCTTGTCCTTGTATTATGATGCTGCACTCTCTCGGGTAAGGTGCTTTTAGCTCAGTAGCCGACTGAGGTGCGGTCGTGGAATGGGAAGAGGCGGGATAAGAGGGGTAGCGTAAGGCTGGGGGGGGCCTCTGGGTAGCACGGCGCCAGGGGGTGCCACGTTCCCCGTTGTGGGTGGGAACGGTGCCCTACGAGGTACAACCTAGAGCACCACGTGAGTGAGGTCCCCGGAACCACGTGACATGGTGGTCCCAGTCACAGGATCACAACGAAAGAGAAAGCCCTCTCGTGCTTGGAATGCTGGCCTTGGCCAGGGTCAGTGGTTAAATATAAAAACAACCCTTAACTGGAGGAATTCCCTTGGCAGCTTCCTCACAACTGTGTTGTCCAAATCTCTGGGAAAAGGCTGAAAACATTAGGCAAAGCATGGATCTGGCTGGTACTCACAGGCATGCACCCCGTAAACTGTGTCAGCACCCCATAAACATGCCACTTTTAATGACGAGTGCATGTCCCCATTCACCACCATCATTTATTCTACCGTAGAACCTCCTGGAACTTTGTTTCCAGAATTCCTTTTATCTTCATTATTAAACCAGCCTTGGGGAGCTACTGAGGTCAGTCACCCTGAACCAGAGTCCTATCTCCCTCTGACCTCACCTGAGCAGTCATCTAAATAGCGACAGAGGCTGTTCAATAATGCAGATGACCTTGTGCAAGGCTTCCTGGCCAGGCTTATGTGGAAAAGCCAGACCTGTCGATCGTCCTTAATGGTTTCTGTATGTTCACCTTGAAATCAGGATACCTTCAGACATGTGCTTTGGTGATAATTTCCATGTGTAGGTGCCTGAAAGTTAGAGGGTACATGAAAAAGATATGTACACCACCTGGAAAGAGGGATGCAAAGCCAAAGACGTGCAGAAAAATATGGTGTGAGGCCGGGGGAATGGTATCGGGAGGGCTAATGTTGGGGGTGGACCCGGGGGTTGCAAAAACAACACAAAGCAAAGAAAAACCCAAATGAAATCAAAGTACCCCCCCCACACTGCCTTGTAAGGAAAATGAACCCAGAAAGCTCCCAGAAAGGAGGGGTTTTTTTGTTTATTTTGTTTTTGTTTTTGTTTTTTTTGTCAGTGGGGAGCAAAACGAAAGGGGCACCTGTTGAGTGGGAAGCCCTGGTATAGAGCAGACCAATTTGTCCCACGACCTTCTGAATTTCTCTCAAGGAGAATGGGTTTCACACAGCAAGACCTGGAAGGGATGTGGAGGCGGGGGCACTGGTGCTTCTGGGAGACCAGCAAGCTGCCTCGGAGAAACTGCGCGGATGGAGGTGGAGGGGTGGGAGGGTGGGGGGAGTGAGGGGGTGTGTGCAGGCCCAGCTGATGGCACCAGAGCATGGAGAGCAAGTAATTTGCAAATGTGAGGGGGGGATAATAGAACTGGTCAGGGATTCCTGAGAAATCATGGAGGATGGCAGTGGTGGCAGAGACTGGAAGACAAGTCTGTGTTGATTTAAAAAAAGAGAATTCTGACAAATATAGAAGACTGAGACTGCTGAGCTCCTGCCTAATTTTGGAACAGATTCTAACATGGTGCGTGAGCCCTTAGAAGTAGACGAAGTCTTGTTTATTAGGGAACTTATATGGATTCATAAGGATAATTCAATGCAGTGCAATTAACCCTCTTGCCTCCCTCCCTCTATCCGCTCCCCTTCCCTTCCTTCTTTCTCCTCTCTTTTCTTTTAAGTTAGAAATTAAACAGAGAAGGGAATTCCAGAGATAAAGTCTGCCTACTTTCCTAAGATATTTAATTTCTTCTATATTTTTTGTGAAAAAGATGGACGAATATGGGAAATATATTTACATATAATAATTATTAAATTAAAGCATTATTATATAGGCAACATAGTACATAGTATAGTAATATGTGATTATTGCCATAGACTGAATGTTTATATTCCCACCCCACCCCCCAAATTCATATGTTGAAACCTAACCCCTAGTATGATGGTGGTTGGACCTGGGGCCTTTGGGATGTGATTAGGTCGTGAGGACAGAGCCCTCATGGATGGGATGGGCGCCCTTACAAAAGAGATCCCAGAGATCTCCCTTCTGTTTTCTGCCATGTGAGGACATAATGAGAAGACAGCTGCTTATGAACCAGGAAGCTGGTCCTCGTCAGACACTCGGTCTACCCATGCCTGGATCTTGGACTTCCAGCTTCTAGAACCATGAGAAACACATGTTTGTGGTTTAAGCCACCCAGCCTGTGGCATTTTGTTATAGCAGCCTAAATGGACTAAGAAATATCACATGATAAATATTATGTAATGTTACATTAGGATATATTATTGCTAACAATATATAAAAACGTCAACATGTAATAATTTAATATTACATTTTTAATGGAAAAGGATTGAAAATATCTGAATAGGATGGAAGAATATAGAGTTAAGTGGCCAAAGAGTTGCTTAATGGATTAGCGTCAACCAGAGGAAATTGAATGGTAGAGTGCGGGATTTTACAGAACCATCTGGGGAGCTAATTAGAGGTGCAAATCCCACCCACCCTGGACCTAGGGGGTCACTGAGGGGAGGCGCCTGGGAATCACCATTTCAAACAGATCTCCAGGTAATCCTCAAGCCCCTACAAGCCTGCACTTTAGACCCGACTTCTCTCCTGACTCTGGACTTGTATACCCGAGAGCTTTCTCAACATCTACACTTGGATGTCTCACAAGAATCTCAAACATAGTTGGCCTAAAATGGAACACTGTATCCCCCTTCCTCCTCATCCCCTCTTCCTTCAGTAAAGGATACCACCATCTGTCTAGATGCTTGTCCAAAATCTAGGAGTCATTCTTCTTGCCCTCAAATCCTATATTGGTTTTGCCTACGGAGGAAATTATGATTCTCCTACCTCTCACCACTGCCATCCTGCTAACCCTGGTCTAAATCAACACCACTCTCCTCTGGGCTGTCGTTACCACCCCTGGTCTCCCTGTCTCGACTCTGGCACCATTCCTTCTTAGAGCAGCCAGTCTCCTCTTACGGTCATGTGGAACAACTGATCCCAAAGTGCTCATCTTGGCCTGCAAGCCCTCAGTCTGGTTCCTGGCTCACTCTCTGACCTGCCCCCGCCCCCCCCCCCCCCCCCGCCACGAGCAACGTGTCCCAGCTTTTTCTTGCAGCCTTGGAGCGCTTGCTTGTGCTCCAAGGAGCACAAGCAGCCTTGGAGCACTTGCAGGCTTGTTTCTGTCTCAGGGCCTTGGTGCTTGCTGAACTCCTTTGCATTTGACGCAACAGCCTGTGTTTCAGCACTCAGGCCTCTCCTTAAGGGTCATCTTCTCAGAGAAGCCTTCCTGCCAATCCCAGTTCACTCTGTACCTGGTTCCTGTGTCATTTTACAACCTAAAATTTCTTCATTACCTATTTATTTTCATCAATATTATCTGATTTCTTGATGGCATATAAACTCCACATGAGCAGGAAATTTATGCCTAGAGCATTGCTTAGCACATCAGAGATACTCAAAAAATATTTATCAAAGAGTCAAACTGCTGGCATAGCAGAAGAGGGCTGGATTTTGCCATCAGCCGTGGGTTTAAATCTCTGCCCCATCTCGGTTCATACTTCTAGCCCTAGGCTTGAGGCTTGGGTGGAAACCCAGCTTCTTTGAAACCCCTGAGGTCCTTTTCCCTACCCAATTTCTATCACCTAGTCACCTCCCCTTCCTACCCAGGCAGCACATTTACTGAAGACCACCTGCCTCCCAGTCTTTCTCTCCACAAGGACTAGCGTGACCCTGGGACTCTTCACGTCCATATAGCTGGAGCAGCCAGCGTCGGACCCCTGTCGTTCTCAACAGTGGCTGCATACTGGAATTACCAAGGAAGCTTTAAAACAATACCACTACTGAGGTGCCTGAAATGGGGTCCCTAGGAATGTCCATTCATAGATAGTGGAATGCTGGTTGCCAGGGGTGGGGGAAAGGGGGATGGGGAGTGAGTATTTAATGGCACAGAGTTTCAGTTGAAGAGAATGAGAAAGTTCTGGATCTGATGGTGCTGACGGTTGTGCAACAGTGTGAGTGCACTTAATGCCACCAAACCGTACATTTAAAAATGGCAAAAATGGAAAATTTTATGTTACATATATTTTACAATTAAAAGAACAAGAAACATGGAACAGCAGAGCCCTGAGCCATCAGCATTTTGGCAGGGGGGCTTGGGTGTCAGTATTTTTTTTTTAACTCCCCAGGTGATGCAGCCAGGCTTCCTGGCCACTGCCTTCTGACTTGTTCCTTACCTTCATGACTCCAACCACCGACATTTGTCCTTCATTCCTGCTGCTTCCTCCTTGGCCTGGTCATGGGGTGCTGGGCATTGAAAGTCAGCCCTGTCCTGTGGCCACCTGTTTCTGTCTTTCAGTCGGCTCCTCTGACTTTTTCCAGACAACCCCCTCCCCCATCCTTCCCAGAGTGCAACAGAGCTGAAGTGCAGTCGTGGAATGAGTAAAACCCCAGGGCCTTTGCACCACTTTTGGTCTAGCATCTGGGTCCAAGAAGAGTAGAATTATGGTGACCTCTTTCTGCTGGTCATGCTGCACATGGACTGTTGGGTTCTTTTCTGGAAAAAACTATCTCAGTGGGAATTTACAACATGAAATGTTCCCAAAGGGGGCAAATTTACCCCAGAAGGGTAAAGAGTCTGGAAGTCTTATTATAGAACAGTTGAAGGGACAAGTGGTATTTGGCTTGGAGAGGAAAAGCCTGGTGTGATGGGGAGGAAGGGAATGAGCTGTAAGGAATGCCTTCAGGCCTTCAGGGGACCATGACGTACAAGAAAATATATTCATGATGTGTTATTCCAGAAGGCAGTATTGGAACAAATGACTGAACATTACAGAAAAAACAGTTTGACTCTGTTTAATGAAGATCCTTCTGGAGCCAAGAACAAGAGAAGGAGCACTCTTCGGAGATTTCCGTCCTGGAGCTGCCGAAGGTAATCCTGACGGACTTGAGGCCAGGAAATGGATAGACCGTTCAGCGTTCCCAAGACCACGAGAACCTGCAGCGATCCTCACCCACCGAGACTGAAGGGGAAGTGGTTCAACGGTGGCATCCTTCACTTCCACAGCTGAGGAAGCAGGTGTGCCCAGTGGTGGGGCACACGCTCTACATTGTGAAGGGGTCACCTCACAAAAGGGACTGAGAGCCAGAGATTGCTGTCCTAGAGCAGAAGCAGATATAAAAACCCCAGCCCTGTAGCAGTCAGGCTGGAGGGCCTGGCCACTGCCTCCGGCCGAACCTTCCATGGGAAGGATTGTGTGTTTCACCAGAGCCCACAGACTTACACTAAGGCTTAGCAACAAGGCCCGCCTTGTAGACGGTGTAGGTGAGGGCCACGTGGGCGGCAGAAAGGGCCACAGAAGACAGAGTCTCTGGGAATACTTACAGAGTTCTCTTTGACGGCGGTCCACACGCTGACAAAATCTCCTCATGTTTGTGGTGGGAACGTTAACGCCAAAACTTGCATTAAATAAAGGAACATAGGTTTGTTAGTTTGTTTGTTTCTGAATCTTTGCAGGGTGGGGAAGGACTTGGGGGGACTCTCAAGCACAGGTGTTACATTTTCCTGTCACCCAGGACGTGACCGCCGTTTAGTAATCTGCCTTTCTCCCCTTCGCCAATTCTGGGATTTGCTGGGCCCAGTTCAGGCAGAGGGATGGCCCACGCTGCCTACCTTTCTTCTGTCCTTTCTTGCCAGGATTTGTATGGAAACACTGGAGCGCCTTGTTAAGAGATGATCCTACCGGGAAGCGGGGCTTTTATTAATTACCTGTGGGTCTGCTTAGGTGAGCTGCGGCCTTTCCCTTCTATTTTTCTCAGCTCTTCCTTGGTGCCAAAAATCACGAACGAAGCAGTAAAAGGAAATAGGACATGCCAGTGACTCCTTTTGCAGTGGTGTATGGGAAGAGAAAACAGACAAAAACCAACCAAACAAAACCTTTTGTTGTTCTGAGCTCTTACGGATATTTTGTCCCTGCTGATTGTTAATTACTGTCAGATAACACTTTGGGTGATTAATTAACCTTTCTCAGCCAAAACAATAAAGGCCATTTAACGAGGACGGGGGAAGCAGAGAGCGGTTTTGTCGCACTGTCATCTGTCTTTGGGTGATGCCCCACCTCGCCCCCCTTCTTGGTCCGACCACGCCTCCTCGGGAAATAATGCTACAAATACAGTCCCCACTTCAGCACGGGTCCTTCTCGAAGGCTTCAGATCTATTTGCCAGCTCTATTTTTGGAGTCGCTGGGATAGGGTGTTTTACACTCAAGACAGGTTATTTAGTAAGTGAAAGACATGAAGGAACCACACACGTGCACGAGACTTCATTCTTGCTGGAGTTTCTGCCATCTTTCTGGGCACAGTTCCCCTGTGCTGGAAGAGGGGCATCGTGGACTTAATGTCAGAGCCTGAAGCAATTTTCCAGTGCGATTAATATCTTCTGTAGAGTAGTTTCTATATGCAAAGTGCTGTAGGGGAAGAAGAACTGAACTGTGTTGATTTGGCCCTTCAGGAGCTCACTACGTAGCCGTGAAGACAGGTACATATACAGAGTTCATTCGGGTCGCCCAGGGTCCTGGCTCAGGCAGCCGGTACTCTGACGTGACTTTCTTCGGAGCAGCTAATGCCCCTTCTAGGGCTCCTGGCTTTTGTTTCCAGCTGCCTCCAGCTGTCCTCTGAGCATCTCCTGTGGAAAATGCCTCAGCAGAACTCTCCTTGTTGCCTTCAAATCTGCTCTTTCTTCCGGCATTCCTTACCTCAGTCAATGGGTATAGATTGTCCCAGTCTTACCACTCCTCCATAGCCTCACTCTCCATTCCCACCAGGGCTGTCTCGTCTTGTCCTCCCCACCCTCCATTAGTTCTTAACCTTGACCTTTGCCACAATCTCCTGTCAGACTTCTTAAGTCAGTGTCTCACTCCTCAACCTACTACTCTTCACCTTGCGTGCCGAATGTGATCTCTCAATGGGAACCTGGATTCTGCTAATTTGTGGCTCCTTAAAACCCTTCAGTGATTGTGGACAAAGCCAAACTCCTCAGCAGGGTGCACAAAATCACTCTGATCTGGCTGTACTCACCACTCATGTGGTGTTCAGCACCCTATTTCTCTACTCCTCGCTTCTCCATTGCCCACCTTCCAGATCCTTCCTCTCTCCTATCCCTGTTGCTCTGTAGGACACCTTTCTCATGTAGAGTCACTTTAAGCCTGGTCTCCTGAGTATTTTCTGAGCCCCTGCGTAGACTTGGCCTTCCATTGCGCCCCTGCTCCACGCTGGACTTACCTCTGTCACAGCGCCCGAACATCACCTGAATCTTACTTACTCAGAGGTGGATATAGTCTCATAATTCAGAGGTGATATGGACTGAATGTTGGAGTCCCCCCCCCAAATAAATTCATATCTTGGAGTTCTAACTCCCAATATGTTGGTATTTGAAGACTTTGGAAGATAAATAGGGTTGGATGAGGTCATGAGAATGGGGCCCTTATCATGGGATTAGTGCCCTGATAAGGGAACCCAGAGAGCTCTCTGCCACCCACCGCCAGACATACCCCACACATGTGAGGACACAGAGAGATTCCTGCCATCTGCTAGCCACGAGAAGAAGCCTCAGAAGGAAATCTACCTTGTCAGCACCTTGATCTTAGATTTCTCAGTCTCCAGGAGTGTGAGAAATAAGTTCCTGTCGCTTAAGCTACCCCATTTATTTTATTATGGTGGCCTGAACTGACTAAGGCAAAAGGGACAATTTTAATGGTGGAATTTCCTATATTAGGGTAGACTGATGAGGAAACATATTTGCAGTAGCTCACCCACTTGTTCCCTTCCTCAATCACACCATCAACTCATTCAAGGAGTTACCTTGATTTCCTACAAAAATCTAACATCATCTGATAGAATATCTATTAGAATTACTAAATATGGCCCAGTCCGAGGAAAAAATTAAGTTCATTCTCATAATTCTGAGGACATTTCTGTGTCAGTGTAAGAGTGGATCAGCAAACCATTTTCTTTTGAACAGGTTCGGGATCAATAAAAACGTATCGAAATGCCAGAAATATCCATGAAGCAATCTGATTTTGTAACTGCTCTTCCTAAGCTTATAACTCTTAATTGTATTGCATGGGATAGATTTGATTTCTCTAGCTGTCTCAAGAGGTGATGAGGACGTCTCTTAGCTTAACAGAAAATGGAAAATTGGGGGAGAGAGAGAGAGAGAGAACGTTTGCAAATCATAGAACATAATCCTTCAATGCAGGTGATCACAAGGGAGGACTGAGACATTCTTTAGGAAGTGCTGTTCAGCTTTTCCTACTTCTTATTCAGCCACAGAGATGACAGTAACTTTATTTGCCCTCTACACTGACCACCCCACCTTTCTCCTGCCAACAAAATGGCTTGGTAGCAGGTGTTGGGAAGGGAAGACAAGCAGGGGCAAGATCTGAGATGTCCTCTTATACATTACTGCAAACCAAGATGGCATTGCAGAGCCAGCCAGAGGCCACAGGGGATGAGTGCAGCTTCCCTGGAGCCATGATGAAGAAACATTTGGTGCCAAATAAACAATCATATTCTCAACTTCTAGCTTGAAAGGGCAGATGTTTCTGTTATTTTAATGGCAGAGTCCAAATGGCATCCATTGTTATTATCATCTTATTAGATCTTCCTTAGATTTGGAAAAGAATTCACCTCTCTGTAGTATATTTGTTGGGCTGGAGTGTGTTTCATATTTTTAGGTACAAGTAATGATGATACATTTCATATAAACACAATATACCCATTTATTACTATTTAAAGCGAATCCTATTTAAGCTAAAAATCATCAGGAATTATATAATATAGCGCTCTTGAGTATCACTGCAAGTAATTCATTTTCATTTCTAGTTTTTCTTAGATCAGTGCTTATCAATCTGAAGGACCATTAAAAAATTCCAATATTTTGTAGATACATACTTTTATAAAATACAATGAAAGTGAATCAGTAGAAAAAAAAAGATATATAAAATGCAAATGGTAATTTGTTACTATTCAGCAGCTCTGTCAAATTGCTATAAAATTTTTTCAATGCTTGCTCTCTATTTCTGTTCTTACCTGTCATTGACCTATAACACATGGGCAAATGACCACACTCTGAGTAGTGTAGACCAATTACTGAGTAAACAAACAAGCACCTAAGACTTCTCAAGGCAGAGGGGTCATTACCTTAAAATTGCTCAGAAGGTTCTAATCTATCAGAACCTGGGAGTTTTCCTCTGGGAATCTCTAGGACCCGTCTTCCCTTGGGAGGACAGGACTTTGAGACATTGTTCTGGTTGAATTGGTTTTCAAGTCTCCTTCATGCTAGCACTCATTTAACCAGAAAGGCAACATTGTAGCATCTATTAGCAGCACCTAGGAAAATGTGGCATAGGCGGTGTGATGTCAGCTGCCTTTAACTCCAAATGATCTCTTCTCGATATTGAAGGCTTTTCAGAATGAAAATCGAAACACACAGAAATGGTCAAAACAGCAAGAGTTAGCAGCTAAAGGCTCTGGGGATTGATAGAGAGTGAGGCCTGATGGGAACAGGACAAAAGTCACGAGTAGCAAGAGATCAAGATACCAGGAGCAAAAAGAGCAGAGATTAAATGTCCCTGAGTGGGGTACTCGGGTGGCTTAGTTGGTTAAATGTCTGACTCTTGATTTTGACTCAGGTTATGATCTTGGGGTCGTGAGATCGAGCACTGCGTCTGGCTCTGTGATGGACATGAAGATTGCTTAAGATTCACTCCCTCTCCCTTTGCCCTTCCCCACTCTGTCCCTCTCTTGAAAGAAAGAAAGAAAGAAAGAAAGAAAGAAAGAAAGAAAGAAAGAAAGATTGGTTCTTGAGGAACACATCCCTCTGAGGTTGGATTTATTAATAAGGATTTTAATGCTTTTTAATGGTTAACCACAGGGGTATGATGACAACATGGAGTGCAGGAACTAGGCTCTCACTCACTGCCCTGGGATAAGCACAGGGCTTAAGACAATAGAAGTCATTCTCCTGATTTTAGAAAATAAGAACAAGATCCGTATGTGTGTGACTCCTTTAAAGCAAAAACGAAATGCTATTTGCAAGATTCATGGTATTTTTTTTTACTATTCATCATTTTGTTTAAAAAGTACTCTTTAATACTCTAGCCTTCAATTTAGCATATTTTCTTAAGAATTTGAAATATTTTCACTAATAGTATCTTGTTTTATTTGCACATCACTGTTGAGATACTATCATTCATTGATATATTCAGTCAACAGTTCTTTATGGAGGCTTTCTGTCTAGTGGCTACCAATCTACAAAGTGGGTAGGAACCTTAACGATTTCTTCTACATTTGTGAAAATACACTTCAAGACAGAAAATACCCTTGATGTTTTATATATATTTCAGATTTAAACTATTATGGGCTTTTGTTCAGGTTCAAAAGTGAAACCAACAAGACAATCTGTGCTCTCTCCTTCTGTTAAAAAGTGCTTGCTAGCTTCATCATCAGGATGCCTGTGAAGGGCACCACAGGGAAAACTTTTGAGTATTTTTGAAGAGTGTGTGCTAAATATGTGTTCATGATTGCTTTGTATTTGTTATTAATGCAGATTCTAGCAGTGTGGTACCTGTCAGAATTAAGGAGATTTTTAGCTGAAAACTGTTCTGTTTGAGAATTCACCTATTCTCTGTGTATGAACTTGCCCCAATGCAGTGCTTTTCATCTGAGTTCTGTGAGGCACTCAGTCTCCATGAAATGCTGTATGTGGTGGTTTCTTGCCTGAGGTTAGAGAGCCGAGAGCATTTGTATTTAACACAGAACCTCTTACTGAAGAGTTTAGATGAAAGTAAAATAAATGACCATGCTTTTCTATTCCATACACACTAAATTATTTCTTGTACACAACTGGCATCCAGAGATAGTGACACAGGGAAGCAGGAGTAGTGGAGAAATCATTTTAGGGCAGGTGGTGGCGATGGCTTGGGGGTGGGAGGAGGCATCCAGTGTTGAATGACTATGGCAGATGCGTCTTTGCTGGGCTGATTCAGTGTGTCATTTTGGTTCTTGTCCTGGCTCGTACTGGGCACATCTTTCCCACCTGTTTTCTGAGTGTGGTTTTCTAGTCTTTCAGGTGATTCTGTGAGCTAATAAATTCTGTGAGAATCAGGAGATTCTGTGAGATAATAAATTCATAAACTAAATACAGGTCTTGTGGTGGGATTATATCCTGATACAACCACTGTAAGTTGAAAACATTGTAAATTGAAAGTATGTTTAATACACATCGATTACCAAACGTCACAGTTTAGCTCAGCGTACCTTCAGCCTGCTCAGAACACTGACATTAGTCTACAGTTGGACAACATAATCAAACACAAACCTATTTTATAATAAGGTGTTGAGTATTTCATGTAATTGATTGAATACTGTATTAAGAGTGAAAAACCGAATGGTCAAATGGGTACAGAGTGGTTGCAAGTACGTTGGACGTTTGCCCCCTTGTGATGGTGTGGCTGACGGGGAGTTGTGGCTGCCGCCGTGCAGCACTGAGAGAGAATGTCGTACCCTCTATTGCTAGACCCTGAAAGATAAAAAATTCAAGATTCAAAGTACTGTTTCTACTGATGTGTATTGCTTTTGCACCATCGTAAAGTCAAAAAGTGAAGTTGAAACATCCTAGATTGGGGGAACCCTCTGTATTAAAATTATGGGAACTCGATCACTGGTAAAATGTATATTGTCCTCATCCAAGTCAACTGCAGAAACACTTGCATTTAGAGCATTTAATGAAAATGTTATGCCGGTTCCTGAGACTTCGCTCTGGCGAAGACAGAGTTAGGTGTAAGACAGAGTTAGGTGAGTCCTGTATAGTTGTGGGCAGAATGGAAAATCTCTGTGGTTCTGGAATGTTCACATAGCCCATGCCTGGGGCCTCCACCAGCCCATTCAGTACCAGAGAAATAGGAACAGAATCTCTACCTCCAACTGGGCACAGTCCTATTCCAGGAGAACTCTTGGTAGCTGGACCTGGTGCTGGATCTTTGCCTCACTTGCCCTCTTGGTTGAGAGCTTGTATAGGGTGTAATTTGCACAATGTATGTGCTCGACCTGCGGCCCTCCACAGCCATGTCCTCATGACTCCTGAACAGGGCTAGAGATGGTGAAGCCTACCAGTCTCAGACCTTGGCAAGTTTACAACCAGGTGAGAAAGGAGGGAGGACATAAATGAGTTTTAGTAACAGTTTTAAGACGAGAGAATAGGATTATATTAGTCAGAGTTCTCCAGAGAAACAGAACTGATGTATACATGTATATATGATATATCATGTGATTATGGAGGCTGACAAGTCCCACGATCTGTAGGATGAGCTAGCAAGTTGGAGACCCCAAAGAGCTGATGGTATAGTTTGGTACAAAGGCTAGCAGTCTCAAGACTCAGGAAGAACTGATATTTCAGTTCAAGTCCAAGGCAGGAAAGAGGCAATATTCCAGTTAGGATATCATCAGGCTGGAAGAATTCTCTATTACTAGGGGAGGGTCAGCCATTTTATTCTATTACCCAAGTCAAGGAGGGCAATTTGCTTTATTTAGTCTACCTATTCAAATGTTAATCTCATCCCAAAACATGCTGACAAAAACATGTTTGACCAATATCTGGGCATATTGTGGCCCAGTCAAGTTGAGAAAATTAACCATCATAAGGACATTTAAAAGATCGTGCCTAGTTAATTGCCCGATGATTTCTGTAGGTAAGAAATGCTTGGAGACGTGTGGCAGACGCAAGGTAGCTTCACCTGATGGCAGTCTTGGAAGGCAGATAGGTGTGAAGACTGGTAGGCTTATGCGTGGGCTGAGATAACGCCTCCACACAGGCTGCCTTCCTGGACCCTGGGACAGTAAACCTCCCCCCCCTTTCCGAAAGATAAAGCCCAAGCTCCACTGCCTAGGTATGAAAGTCTTTACAATTAGAGCCAAATCCAGTCATTTTGGTGTCATTTCTAAGAGTGCCCCCAGCCCCTCTTTTTTAAAAGACTTTATTTATTTGAGAGAAAGAGAGGACGAGCACGGGGAAGGAGAGGGAGAAGCAGGAGCCTGATGTAGGGCTCGATCCCAGGATCCCGGGATCATGACCTAAGCAGAAGGTAGACGCTTAACCAACTGAGCCACTCAGGCGCCCCGAGTGCTCCCTTTATGAGCCAGCATTTTGCAGGTCCTGCTGTTGGTGAGGCACTGGGCTAGATGCCACAGCCAGGATGGTGGGTGCCTGGAGGTACCTGCACCCCTTGCCTCTCACTCATGTTCTATCGCCCTGGAATGAACCCTCTCCTGTCCTCTCAAATCCCCTTTCAAGATCCATCTTCATCAAGTAACTCTCCTTTGCCACCCTGTTTTACTATAAGCACTTCCTCTTCTGAACACAAATGCAATTATTTTTGGTGTAAGTTATTTGACAATAGTGGCTGGTCAACTATTTTGTCCTGAACTGTTATCAGAGTCGTCTGTCTTTTGATTTTCTTTTTAAACATCTTTTATGTTCCGTTCAACTCTCCAAGTGGGTTATAAAATAGAGACCACGTTTTCAGTATCTTAGTATTCTTTGTGAAGGCTTTCGAAATAGACATGAGATGTCTGCCACTTACACTCAGTTTTATCCAGTGATAATGTAAAAAAGGGACACCTTACCCCTTGTCATAGTGGCAGGTGGAGTGATCTGGAGTTGAGACACCTCTCCAACCAGCAGGGACTACTGGGGCAGTATCTTCCCCTATAGAGAAAGACAACTTGCTCAGGTGGTCCTAAAGCGATTCCTACTTTAAATTGTCTGCAAGAATGAGGAACAAATGAAAGGGGGTGGCTAGCAGAGCGTGCTCTCGGAAAGCAAAGCCAAACCGAAGTTCACGCGATAGTCCCTTTTGGAAGCAGAAGTTCTTAACTGCAAGAAATATATAATGAGTTTCCAAAGGGGCTTTAGCGCATACTAAAAGCCCAAGTATTGAGCACAATGAAGGAAAGGAAGCACATTATCCTCCTCCTTTCTCAAGTACAAGTCAACCACCAAGTTATCTGACACCTTTATAATTTCACTTCAAGGTCACCAATGATAACTCATTTCCTAATCCTGGACACTTAAGTAGAAGCAGATGACTGTGCTAGAGTAAACAGCATTAGTAATAAAGCCAAGCATCAATTTTTCATTTCCGGCCCCATCACTAAACTTTTCACTGAAACTGCATGTGATACATTGTAGGTGTCCCTATATATCAATAAAATTGATTTGAACCAGTTGAATCAAGCCCACAATTAGAGTGAAATTGGCAACACTAATATGTGTTAATGATAGGTGGGCCACCTAATTTTGGGAAATAATAACGATTAGAATGCAGCCTTGAACACTTCTATTGGACTTATTAGTAAACTTAACCGTACTGCTGGTTTTGGCCAAAGTAACAGGTTTGGTAAAAGGAGTTCTTTCTTTGGGTTACAAACTGAATATTCTGTTACTTGCTTGAAACCAATCCAGTCAGTGGATCGTCTTCCTGCTGAAACAAGGAGGAACAGCCAGCTCTAATTTGGTTAGCTAAATTTTCTCTGCATAGCCACTTCTGCCTGCATTTCATTGGCCAGAGCAAGTCACAGGACTGCTTTGGGGCCTAGGGAGGGGAGGAGGGACATCACAAGTTCATGGCCAAGCCTAACAGTGGCGGACCAGGGATGTATAATCCTTTCACAGAGAGGGCAAGAACATATATAGAGTATTTTAAAATCTACCATAAAACACGATTTCATTTTTCCCCATCAACCTTCCAAAAGCTCTTCACGAGAAAACTTCTCTCAAGGCTAAAAATCCTTCATTCCTTTTGTTCTCTAAGACATTTTAAGTTCTGTTTCATTTTCTAAGCATACTTCACTCTGCCTGCATTTGCTGGACTATTAAGCTTCATAATGACTGGGACTGTGTCTCTTTCGTTCTCCATCAGATCCCTGAGGCCCAGCACAGTATCTAGTACCTAGAAGGCATTCAATAAATACTTATTGAATGAATAAAATGTTTTTTAAGGCTCTAATCTGATCAATGCACATTACAATGAAGATATCACCACCCTTATTGGAGATCTTCTACATCTTTTACTATAGCTTAGAATCAGGTGTATAACCACATGACCCTATGAACTTGTTCTGTCTGGATGGTTGACTAACACATTTTCTGTAGTGGTTGTTTTTACACTTTGTCTCTCTTGTGTATTATTGTACAATTGCTTTTTTTTAATTTGAATTTTTAAATTTTTAGTTGAAGTATATCTGACATATTATATGAGTTTCAGGTGTACAACGTAGTGATTTGACAATTTTCTACATTATGGAACGCTCATCACCATAAATGTAGTTACCATCTGTCACCATACAAAGTTGTTGCAATACTATTGACTATATTCCCTATGCTGTATTTTTCAGTCACATGACTTACTTTATAACAGGAAGCTTGTACCATTTAATCCTCTTCATCTATTTTGTCCATTCCCCCACCCCCTCCCCTTCAGAAAACACCAGTTCTCTATATTTATGAATTTTTCTATTTTTACTGTTGTTTGTTCATTTATTTTTCTTATATTCCACATGTAAGTGAAATTATATGGTATTTGTCTTCCTCTGTCTGACTTCTCTCACTTAGCATAATACCCTGTCCATGTTGCCACAAATGACAAGATCTCATTCTTTTTTTAATGTCTGAATAATATTCCATTGTATATATAGACCACCTCTTCTTCATGTGTACAACTGTTTTTTTGAACCTATACATAGCCCTTATATTTCAGTCCCCAAAGTAACATCTTATTTCATTCAGGTCATTACTCCAGCCTGTGGGTATTTTCTGTAATCCTGATTTAGTCACCTAGTAATTTTGTATCCTTCTCATAGGTATCATTTACAAGCCTATGGAAATTAGGTGAGCTTATCTTTGATCAAGGAACTGAAAAAAGTGGGGCAGGAAACATCTTTCAAGAAATGTTTGGTGGCACACTGTCTGAACTGTCCTTGAAGTCTGCCATTAATCTGTTACTGGAAACCTAGTGTTCATGGGGTCGCCCAGATAAGAAAATCTGCACGACTCCATGGTGCCGGCTAGAGCATGACTCCGGGCTCCATCACTTACTCACTGTTTAACATGTTTGAGCCCTGGTTTTCTCTCTGTATAATGGACGATGGCAGGATTGGAGAGGGCAAGTTGGATTTATTACAATCATGAATGTGAAATGCTTAGCTCCATGTATGTTTCCTGGTAGGTGCTAGAAACAGGTTCCCTTCGTTTTCTGCTCCCCCAAGTGTCCCATTTGTAGCTCTTCTTGGATCTCTTTTCATTGAGCTCAGATTAGAAGGCAAATTTGCTGAACTCTTTGATGCAAGTATAGACCCTTGACCTGGAATGCCCACTCTGGATATTGGAGCATAAATATAACCCCCATTCCCTGAAGTGCCTATGCTCAGGTATCCAGGAATCTTGAAAGAGTTTTCGAATCCACATAGATACAAAAGCACTGTACATATATGAAATTCTAGGAATATCTTCAGCAACAGCCTTGCATATTTACCTTGGAAACTAACTTAGAGATTCAAGAGATAAATATGCAAATTAACTTTAATGATACTCTTGGGCTATAGTTTTTTCTTTCTTTTCTCTTTTCTTTTTTTCTTTAGCAGATTCTTCTACCTAATTGTATTTTGCTCAGGCATATCGAAATTAGTTTGAGCTGGGTAACAGAGGGAAACATGAGAGGAATTTGTCTCTGAAAATCCACAATCTGGAAAATCCACTTGTAACTAATGAAGAGGAGTGTAGATGAGAAAAGAGAGGGCTCTGGGGATTTCTGGATGTTTCCCATCTCTTGTCTTGGTCTCAAATGTCAAGTTCATTTTAACCCAAACTTTTGACACATTTTTACTAATGAAATACCTACATATGTGCTCAGGACTGAATTGCAGCAGTACATTTATGGTCTAACCAGTACTCTTCACTTTAGCTGAATGTGGAAGCATGCCTAAGTTTTAGTGCATCAAGGACATTACACTTCACTTTAAGAACCATTTTACTTGTGCCGGGTTATACAGCCATTAGCTTAGTGAAGGTCCTTCTTCTGCTTGGGCTCAAACCCTACACCTGGGTCCAAGGACTCAGACACACTCCGGGTTCCAGTGATAAAGATGCTTTAAAACACTTTGGCCAAAGGCCCAATGTACAGCTTGAGACAAAGAGCAAAATACTTCTGGCTGAAGGGAAAGTGCCGGAAACAAGATGACTGGACCTGTGATTACCCAGTATGAGACTTGTCAGCGCTCAGGGAATCATGTGGATAAGAAAGAAGGCAGAACGTGACTGGCTCCCGGCACCTGAAGTGAGGGCTAGTCGGACTGAGGGTGGTGGGCAGTCTGGCCCGGCAAACCCAGCTGGCCAAAGGGTGTCCATCCCAACTTCCTCCGAGATGCTGAGCCTCGAATCAGTGCCATTCCATAGACATTTCCTGTCATTTGCTTTGTGCCTCATTGTAGCGGACTCGGAATTTTTCTTTTCTGCATTTTGCAATGATGCCACCCGAGGTGATGATGAGATCTTCTGTGGATATAAAAAAATGTAGGAATAGCCACAGACTACATTAAAAAGTGTCAGATTATGATTGCTTGAAAATATTACTCTATTATATGATAGTTGAACTTCATGAATTTGGACTCTGGGATCTCCAAATTTATGAAGATGGAAGAAAAGGCCTTCCTGGTTGATCTTACATTTAAAGAACAAGAAAAGATATGTGAAACAGATAAATAATGGAAGCAGGCTTATAGAACAACCTCATTAGGAAGGCATGCTGTTCCCAGTATTTTTGAAGCAAAAATTTATGCAAAAAGTTATTAGTATGCTAATTAAAAGACATTATTGTCTATTCATCAGAATAAGTCTGTAAGCATTCCTATTTCCACTAATTTGTAAGCCTCTGTCCTTTACTGGGTACAGTAGTTTTTATGTTACAGGATATTTCTTTTTAAATATAGGCTATCCCTCATTACTCCAAATCATTAAATATTTTATCTTACACTAAAATGTCTGTTTATAAGCAGACGAGCATTAAAGATATCTGGGATGTGGACTTTCCTACTTAAGAGAATAAATTTCTATGCATGGAAATGGACTAAGTATGTTTGCTACAAAAATTATTCCAGAGAATTTAAGAGATTATATTAAGGAAGAGGCAGCAAAAGTGAGAAAAATAAAACAGGACAGGAAGTAACCCATGTCAAATGGTGAAATGAACCCGCTAGAGAGTTGGTGAGAAACCATATATTATACAGCATTTTGGTAACTTAAGGATGTACCTGCAACAAGGAAATAAACTACCAGACGAGAATGAGAAGAACAGCGTCCCTAAGAGGACTATCAGTTGAAGTGAGTTTTAGGAGAAACTATTTAGTCACATACCCAGTCGTTCCCTGAGATATCACATTGCAGATTCCATTTTCATCCCGAATAATGGAGTGCAGACGAATGTTTTGGATGGAGGTGAGGGATCGAGGGGATTATATAAAGTGGGGCTATTGAAAATCTCAGTGCAGAGGAGACATAGTCCAGTGGTCCAGCTCCCATTCTGGAGATCAGAAAAAAAGTAAAGATGACTTCATACGCAAATACTTAAGCCCGTGCAAAATGCTGGATAGGCTGACAGACGTCAAAGCCCTCTCTTCCTCCCTCGGTGATAGTGAACCACATGTGATCAAATCAGGACCAGATGGCTTTAAAACAAATGCCTCCATTCCTGGGAATATGTGTGTGTGTGTATGTGTGTGTGTGTATGTGTGTGTATGAATATATATATATTCATATATATATGAGTTCACACATATATATATATATTCATACACACACATATGGCTGTGGCATGGTACACAGGGAAGAACATCATTTTAATTTTTTATCATGTAAAATTTTAAACATACACAATGTAAACAGAATAGTAAAATGAACTCTCACGTGCCAATGACTCAGCTTAACCACTATTCTATTTCTGCCCTTCTGGCTTCATGTCTACCTCCATCGCATCCCCGATCCTCTATTCAATAAAAGTTTTTTGAGATAAAATTTGCATACATCAAAATGTCTTAACTGTAATTTTGACAAATGGAAATACTTGTGTAATCCACATTATCATTTCATTCTAAGCCTCAGGGTTTTCTATAGAGTCCAAAGCAAGACTGAACTACTTAGACTGCCATTTGAATGCCAGCACGGCCAACCCAATGCCAATGGTGTAGATTATATGATCCCTTTAGCTCTGGATATGTTGAAGGAATGGCAGGGTAAGGAGGGATCTGTATCTATTTAAGCATCTTTTTTTTTAAAAAAAGATTTATTTATTTGAGTGAGTGAGAGAGAGCGTGCACATGTATGAGTGGGGCAAGGGGCAGAAGGAGAGAATCTTCGAGCAGACACGCTGCTGAGTGTGGAGCCCACGGTGGGGCTCTATCTCACGACCCATGAGATTATGACCTGAGCTGCAACCAAGAGTTGGACGCTTAACCAACTGAGCCACCCAGACACCTTTATCTAGATATCTTAAAAAGATCTGAGGAGCAGAAAAGGAGGGAAGCCCACTCTCAAGTAAAGTGGGACTTGGACTGGCCTATGCAAGAGGATAAGCAAGCCGTGAGAGAAAGAAGAGACTTGCAGCTTCATGGGCTCAATGAGAACAAGAAGAGACTTCCTAACTCTTGGCTTTTAAATGACAATTAAAGGAATCCCAAAACAGAGCCTAAGAAACTACCATGACCCTCAGTGTTCTAAAGCTCCTCCACAGTCTGTTGAGAAAGCCGAGAATGAAGATTTGCTCATGATGACACAGAGCCCTCAGTGTCTTCCCTCCTTCCCACACCCCCAGCTCCCTGGTCAGGGGAACTCTGCCTATTCCCAGCGAGGCTTCATGACCTGGCCATGTCGCTGATCATTGCCGGGGTTTTCTTTGACTCTCAAATCTCAGTTTGGGGGAAGGGAGGCCCTGTAAGAGGCACCATCTAGCAGAAGGCCATGTGCCGCTCTCAGGGTGCCTCCTCTCTGTGCCCCTTCTCAGTGTTTCTTCCTGCATCAAGTCCATTTTAGGGACTTGATGTCTAACCCGCAAGACCCATGGCTCTTGACTACACAGTGCAGCTGGAGCAAACTCCCAGAGGGAATACTTCAAAGTTCTGCGCCGTTTCCTGGTGAATTCCAGCACCTGTTTTTTTTCTCTGGATCCCACCTACATTTGACAGGTGGTTTCTTCGTCTTCACTCCAGGTCTGTTCTGGTGATTGGACCTCAGTGCTGAAGCTTGGAACTTTACTCGGAGATCTATTCCAGATGGTCCTTTATCTGCTAACCTCTAGCTCTGTCCACTCCCATTTGGTTCTGGATTGGTGGTATGGACCAAAACCCAGATTCAGCTTGATGCTCAATGGTGGGCCAAGGCAAGAAAGCGTGAGCAAATGACTGAATTACGATAGTAGATATAAGGGCAGGGGGTGAGATCATTTTTATACTGATAGGAAAATCTTAGAGGTTTTTAAAAAGGCATCTGGTTCACATGTCTGTTGGACTCCCCAAAAGCATGGTGTGGAGAAGCTTTAATATAATTCCCCATATTTTCTTTTTTTTTTTTTTACCCACTAAATGTAAATTATGTCAAGTTCAAAGACTCTATATTCTATTTTCGTCAAGGTGGTGCCTTGCTTTGTAGCTAAGGGAAAGTGAACTTTAATATATTTTTGCAGGGCGAAGAACCAATATTGATCAAGAGGTGTTATTTATTCTTTCATTCTTTTTTATAAGTTCACACATTTAGTTAAGAATATTGGTTTTTGCCCCATAGATGTAATCATAGCACCTAAGAAGCATTTTGGAGGCTAGTCACAACTAGTAGGAGTATATGTAAAACAACTTTGTTTTTCTTCAATAAACTCTCATTTTAACAACTTAAAATTAAAAAAATTTACTTAGAGAATATGTGTAGACACACATTACATGTAATACACAAGTATATAATTATTCCTAGAAAAATGAGTTTATTTTTGTGTTCTTTCATAAAGTTCCAAGAATTGCTAGAATTTAGTATGTTGATGTTTACTCTACCCATGTATTTTTTTTGCATTTAGTCTTTAGTTTGTTTCTTTTCCCGATCCCCATTCCAATCTTTGACTTTCTGGAAAAACCAACATTTCTTGGTCTGTAGCCACATAGAAACTCCTTTAGTCCCTTGTCCATTTTAAAGAAAAATCTGGCATGTTTCTTGGTTCTATTTTTCTTTGTTCCTCTTACTGAGTAATCCTAAGCTTTTGTTCGTCCTTGGTCCCCCTTTCCTGCTCCTGCTACATCAAAACTACAGTCAGATTTTCGCTGAACTTACAATATGTATTTTTTTTACTACTCAAGTGATAGTTATCTTCTGTTTTTACACTGCTTATATGTTCCTCTTTTTCTCCTCCATAAGGATTGATTTTCATCGTTCTTAAAATTCTTTAATCTTCATATCTCTTTGTCTACTCCTTTAAAAAAGTCTGGTTCCCTCTGACTGTTGGTGATTTGATTTCTGGTGGTTTTACTTTATATAAACAGACAGTATTGAAGTACTTTCGAATTGTGTATGAAATCTGTGTCCAAATTTTTTTAAAGTAATGAATTTGCCACCATATGCCATTAAGGACCTGGTTTCCTTATTCCTTCTTGCAGCTGCGGACCATTGCTAGTTTAGTTTTGGATCCCTGGGAGCAACCGAGACTTTGAGTGTAAAACTGTATGTCATTTGGAACTGAGCTGCTTTTATACGCTTCAGGTGCAAAAATGCAAAATGATAAAAGCCTGACATTGGTGGGTTTGCTGAAGGTAGGATTGCCGACCCAGCTGAAGGATAACTCCAAATACGCTGTGACAAAACTAATCCCCTCATTTATTGCTACCCGGATGTCTTTTTTCCTCCTGGTCACTAAATCCATTTGCATAATGTACAGTGACATTTGAACCTGTATATTTATATGCTAAATATGAATCTATCATGGCCATTGTTTTGTGGAGTTTTTTTTTTTTAAAGATTTTATTTATTTGAAAGCGAGAGAGTGCACATGTGCACACACAAGTAGGGGTGGGGCAGAGGAAGCAACAGGCTCCGTGCTGAGCAGGGAGCCCAACGTGAGGCTTGATCCCAGGACCCCAAGATCATGACCTGAGCCAAAGGCAGACACTTAAACTACTGGGCCACCCAAGCACCCCTATCCAGGGCATTGTTAACTGCAGACTAAACTGAACATATACTGGTCATGTTAAGATAAGATCAGGATTCAAATCTTTGCCTAAACTCAACAGGAGAAAAAGTGTAATTGCTACGCTTCTAGTTCAGCAGTATCTATGCAGGTGTGTGCAAAATCATGATCAAAGTCTTGAATCTCTCCTTTGGAGGAATTTTTCTTAAATACCTTCTGTAGATCTGTTTATCAGGAAGAATCTCTAAATCAATCACATTATATTCAGAAAAAGCTGCTTTCCTCCTGCAAGACTCCTTGCTGTCTCTGGAAGAAAATGTTTAGGGGAATCTTGGGAGGGCGTTGATGTTGTTGCCCCGGAAACAGGTCTTTCTGTCCTCAAGAGCCTTGCTCTTCAGGATGCCCTTCAAGGCTGGGATGGTACGTGGAAAAGCCTATTTTCTCCTCTGCATGGATCGCGAAGACAGCCCTTCTGAGAGACAGGCAATTACTGAAGAGTTGACCACTACCCCATTTAATGCTCAAAAATCTATCCCTTTAAAGGAAATGCAGTGTGCTTTTTTTAGTGCCAAGACCACTGGTTGTTTTCCCTTCTGAATAAAGAAGCTGGAAGACACCGTGGAAAGAGCACCATTCTGTTTTCCTTTTCTTCTGATATTGTAACCTCTGGCAATTGTTCAAGAACAATCTGCCCTTAACCCCTCACCCACAGATGCTGCCAGCTTCAAGGTCAGGTTGAGCTGAGTTTACCAGCTCTAGAAAAGCCATTCAGGTGAGTCAAAGGCAGCAACCTCAACCTCGATGCGCTCTCTGCCTCTGTGGATTTGGCACGTGCTATCAAAGCCAAGCAGCCCTGGGCAGCTGGGAGCTGGCGCCTCCCTTTCATTCAGCCCCCTTTCCAGCTAGAAGGATGGGCCCAGCATGGAGCTGCTTTATGGCACATGAGGCATTCGTTTGCTTTCATTCATGTTTCATTAACCTCTCCGAGTGGTGTCCAGCATCTCGTCCTATGTTTTGTGTTGTTAGTTACTACTGCCAGAGGTATAAACTTGATACGGACTTTGAATGTTTATGGGCCTGAGCCGCCCAGGACGATGGTATTCCAAACTCCCTGGCCTGTTTCCAGACATCTGCTTTATAACCCTCATGACGATAGGCAACGAGCTCCTAGAACACAGAACCTTCCATGTCAGACAACGCGACCAGGTCTTTTGCTGGCTTTTGCTTTGCGATACCAGTGGATGGTGGGTCTTCTCAGGTGGGGAGGGGAGCAGAAAATCCCATGGGATCAGCCGAGGCCCACGTGGGGTCACTCAGGTCAGACCTGACATACGATCAGGTGAAAATTCAACTCCAGAAACTTGGAGAAGACCTCAACTCCGGAAACCATTTTTAAAGAAAATTAAACTTTCTAAATGGTTTAAACACATGTTTTTAATACTTGTTAAATGTCTTTTCTTTCTGGAAAAGACATGCTTCAAGAAAATGAAGAAAAAGATAAATATTTGGCAAAACAATCTCTTCTACAAATGCCCCTGGGTAAAAGCAAACGAAAATTGTATTCACTACCAGGTTGGGCTCTGTTCTACACCTGCATTTTGTTTTTCTTTCTTCATTCTTTATTGTGTATATAATGGTTTGCTTCGCAGGACTTCTTAATTAAATATTTAACAGCTCGTAACAGTGGGGGTTGGGTGATGTTATGCTATGTTTTATTGCAGTAGCTTAATGTGTGTATTTGTACTTTGTGCTGGTGTTTTAACCCACAGGGAGGGCTCCCTTCCATACGGAGACCCAGTTGTAGCTCATGCAGAGGACTTCAAGTCTCTTAGTTTAGAGAGCCAAGCTATGGCAGGGCTAACAGGTAGACCTTAATGTGTCCTGATTCAAGTATTATCCTTAGTCAGAGCTCCCTTTGGCTTACTGGGGAGAGGATGCCTGTTTCCATGCCATTCCTTTTAGAAAGTCTGATTTGTCTGTATATAGAGTGCAAGAGGGGGATAGAGATGGAGGAACAGTCTATAATAGGCTGGGCAAAAAAGAGGGTCAATGATTGGCAATAGGGAAATTCTCACTGATTTAACAAGAGTCACCGAGTAGCCAGTTGGGCTTGAGAAGGACTTTGCAGCTTTCTGTGTGCATGGTGATACGTGTTGGGGTTGTGAGGGTGTCAGAGGGGGAAATGCCGAGGACCTCTAATTGGCCCAGGGAAATGAGAAGCGGGTCACTAGAGAGATGGTTCATTCCAAGGTGAGTTGCCATTTGGATAGGGATTCTTCTTTCTGCAAGATGAGTGGCTGCAGTGGTAGAGCTAGAGGTGTGGGTAGAGAGGATATGGGGGGACCTTACCCTGCTGAAAGTGGAAGAGCCATGTAAGCAGTGAGAGTGCCAAGCAGAACTCTCTGTAGCTTTTTGCCAAAGTCTGGAGCTGCAGTCCTCAACCTATTTAGGTTGTGGACCCATTGGGAATGTGATGAATGCTTGCTATGGAATCTCACTGCAGAACAGGGTTTCTCAACCTTGAACTAGTGACATTTTGGACCAGATAGTTCTTTGTTATGGGGGCTTCCCTGTGCACTATAGGATGTTTAGCAGTATGGCTGGCTTATGACCACTAGAAGCCAGTAACCATCCCTTTGTCCCCTGTCCAGTGAGGGACCATGGTCTCAAGACATTGCCAAGCATCCCCTGGGGGGCAGAATGGTCTGAGAACCACAACTCAGGAAATGTACAAATATATCCAAAATTTCCAAAGGGTGTTGGGGGAGTGATGCTGGGTCTTGGACACCTATTCATGATCCTCTCAAATATATCTAACACCTTGTTCTGACCTCTCAGAGAAGCTCAATCTCCTATTATTCATATGATCTCAGTCTCATTATTGTCCAGGAATCATGGATCTTAGAGCTGCAGTGGGCCCACTGAATCTACCATCTTTGTGAAAGGTATGGAGAATTTTTATCCATTAAACAAAGGGGGCAACTCAGGTTCATAAAATGTAAATTACTTATCTCCGGTCACACTGAAATTACTTGCCTACAATGTCATGAGATACAAGAACCTAGATTCTCTATTTTCTGGGACAGATACATCTTCGTCCAGTGGTTCTAGGCAACCAGCTTGTGGGATTTGAGTGAAGTCATTATGGCTCATCAATACATCATGACATTGCCTTGCCTCTTTATTCCATCTTTCTCCTCCCTCAGACAACCCAAGAAGCATTCATCTTGTCCCTTTTTGGAAAGCTCCTTTAGTCTTCAGGCATATCAGATATATTTCCAAGTGCCTTCTTGCTCTACCGCTTTCTCAGAGAATCACCCCCTGCCCACGGACTCTGCTGAGTGAGCAGTGGGCCATACGTCCCTGCTTTTCACTCCTTCCACAGTGTGAAAACTGACCTGAGAAGAAAGGGCCCAACTCTAAGTCAGTTGATGGCCCGTAACTTGCAGCCTGAATCAAAAGGATAGCCAGACCAATAACACTCCTCCCTGGGAATTTGATCTAAGTGACACCGAGGAAGTGACCTGTTGGTAGCAACTAAGAGAGGGGAGTTGTGGTTGAGAACCTCCTGCCATAGAGCTCTCCAAGGCTTTCTGGGACCCAAAGTCAGCTGCAAGGAGAGTCAGTATTGTTCGAGTTTCTGCACTCGGTATAGCTAGAAAGAATCTTCATTGAGCCCTGTAGCAAACACCTATTCCATCAACCTAGTGGGCCTTCCGAAGTGGCTGCCCTTCTACCAGCTACTATACACACGCCGGCGAACAGAATACTGAATGAATTATAAAGATGGTCCTGTCTGAGGTCTTTTAAGGCAACGTTTCCCACAAGAGAGCAGGCATGGTCCAGGGCCTCATCTGTAGGCTTCTATGTGAACAAGGACATCCAGGTCTGTTAATGAGGAGAAAGGCAGATGCCGGCTATGGGTTTGTGACATGCTGCCTAGGATAGCTTTGCTATGGGAAGTCAGGTGTGGCCAAGGACAGATACGTGTATGTCTCTTCAGGTGTGGATGTTCTAGGGTCATTTAGTGTCTTTTTGGCAGAGTCTACAATACTTGTCACTCTGGGGGGAAACCAATTTGGCCATCATAGTGAACGCATATGCTCATGTTTTGTGCAATGGGGGTATTTCCTTAAAACAGTGTTTTATTCACCTAGACAATTGCCATCTCCCCTTCAAAAACATGGATGCCATAAAGCAGTGCACCTCAACAGTGGTTGTATTGCTTCCAGGTGGGACGTTGAAGATGGGGGGGCTATTTTGACTGAAACATGATTGAAGAACACTACTGGCATATATGATCAAGGACCAGAGATGCTAGATATTGAAGATTTGTGCCATGATCCACATGAATTTTGAATGTCTCACAAGATCTCTTTGTAATTATCTGAACTTCAAACCTAATTCAATTTAACATAACAGCAGAAATTAGTTTGGCTCAGTTTTTTTTTTTTTTTTTTTTTTTTTTTTAGGAAAGAGAGAGAGTGAGAGAGAGCATGAGAAGGGAGAAGGTCAGAGCGAGAAGCAGACTCCCCATGGAGCTGGGAGCCCAATGTGGGACTCGATCCCGGGACTTCGGGATCATGACCCGAGCCGAAGGCAGTCGCTCAACCAACTGCGCCACCCAGGCCCCCCAGTTTGGCTCAGTTTTAATGGTCACTGAAACTTGTAGGAATACAACAACCATTTAATTAAGGGAAGATTGTCCCTTTTGTTTGGAAACTTACCAAGAATTTTTCATTTCAGAAAATCGTGTTAACTGATGTTATCAGTAACGATTGCCGATTTGAGTTGCCATGATGCAGTTTGTGTTAGTCGGCATTGCAGTAGTGACTTTCATGATAATTCTGTGTATATGTACATATATATCTGTTTGTGGCTAGAGTAGAAGGACCACAGTATCAGTGTAGGTCTCCAATTCATATAAATACCTTGAATCATGAAGAAGCATTAAGGTTTTCATTAAAGAGTAATATTTTGTAGTGAGATTTTATCACCTTTACCTATGTAGTCCACTGTGAGTTTACATTTCTCCTTAGGGAATGTGAACATTTGTACACTTCTTTATGTGGAGCCAGACCTTCATCTTCAACCACATCAGAGAGCAAAGCAAGACACTCTGCTGCTGAAGGAGGAGAACAAGGAGAATAAGAGAGCTTCTCTTCTTTTGGCTCTCTCTCCTTTGACCCATGCTGGGCATGTTCACACATCTCCCTGTTTTTGTTTTTTTTTTTCTTTTACTTTTTGTCAGTGTTCATCTTCTTTTTTTTTTAATTTTTATTAACATATAACGTATTATTTGCCCCAGGGTACATGTCTGTGAATCATCAGGCTTACACATTTCACAGCATTTGCCATAGCACATACCCTACCCAATGTCCATATCACAACCCCCTGCCCTGCCTCTCAAATTCTTCATATCAGAGCGATCATGTGATAATTGTCTTTCTCTGACTGACTTATTTCACTTAACATAATACCCTCTAGTTCCATCCACGTCATTGCAAATGGCAAGATTTCATTTCTCTTGATGGCGGCATAGTATTCCATTGTATAT